>CM067501.1:24816914-24954414 GCA_034509495.1 Acestrorhynchus altus | reverse complement strand
AGATTCAAGACACCCTGTGCCAGATGCAGCAAAGCAGCCCCAGAACATAACAGAGCCACTTCAATGTTTCACAGTAGGGACAGTGTTCTTTTCTTGATATGCTTCATTTTTTCCATTTGTGAACATAAAGCTGATGTGCCTAGCCAAAAAGTTAAATTTTTGTCTTATCTGTCCATAGGCCATTGTCCCAGAAGCTTTGTGGCTTTTCAACATGTATTTTGGTAAATTCCAGTCTGGGTTTTTTATGATTTGTTTTCAACAATGGTGTCCTCCTTGGTCGTCTGAAATTAAGTCCACTTTGGCTCAAATAACAACGAATGTGATGTGACACGGATGTTCCTTGAAGTTCACCTTTAATCTCTTTAGAGGTTTTTCTGGGCTCTTTTGTTACCATTTGTATTATACGTCTCTTTGATTTCTCATCAGTTTTCCTCCTGTGGCCACGTCCAGGGAGGTTGGCTACAGTCCCGCGCATCTTAAATTTCTGAATATGTGCAACTGTATTCACAGGAACATCAAGCTACTTGGAGATGGTCTTATAACCTTCACCCTTAACATGTTTGTCTATAATCATCTTTCTAATCTCCTGAGACAACTCTTTCCTTCGCTTCCTCTGCTCCATGTTGAGTGTGGTACACACCATGTCACCAAACAGCACAGTGACCTGTAGCCCTATATATAGACCCACTGACTGATTACCAGATTGTAGACACCTGTGATTCTAATTAGTGGACACACATTTAACATGTCCCTTTGGTCACATTATTTTCAGGGCTACCATCATTTTTGTCCAGGCCTGTTTAATAAGTTTACTTTTTAAAATAATTCTGCTGAACCACGATTCAAAATCAACGTTGGATTTTCATTTGTTCGTTTTCATAGCATTTTTAATTATTATTACTTTTGTCATATTCAGGTTATTTCTGTTACCATTGTGGGTTTTTAGTTCATTAACCAAGGGGTACCAACACTTTTGTCCATCTGTGTACACATAAATAAATATATATATATAATATATATTATTAAAAATACCGATCAACATATCACTTTACATGTAATGAATATAAAATGTAGCAGTTTACCTTTTTGAATTAAATTGTGATCATGATATTCTCGTTTTATTATTCTATTACTAGTGCACACTTAATTATCTTAATTATTAGATTAGGGAAATCTGTTTTTTTTTTTTGTTTATTTGTTTGGAAGGTCTCTTCTAGCTCATTAAACTCCACTAGTTGATTGTTTTTCTACCTTTTATTTTACCAGTCAGAAAGCTCACACTTTGCCCTGTCCTGTGGCCCTCTTAAAAGAGGTATAAGTTTATTTGACCAACAGACACATTCAAATTTGGAAATACCATTCTCCTTTAGATATACCTCCTCATTTTAAACATTTTATTGGTAAACTGCCCAACATGTGTCATGGAGGAAATATGCTGTCCAAAATATTTGTGGACATTCTTTCTAATGAATTAATTCAAGTATGTTAAACTATACCCATTGCTGGCACAAATGTGCAAATGCACGTACACAATTTACACAGGTATAGTCCCTGTAGAGAAGGACTGCCATTAAAATAGGACTCTCTGGAACTGATAAACATGAACCTATTGGCACCATGCCTAATGCACTGGTAGCACTGATTGAATGCAAGCAAAATAATCCAAAATAAAAACATAAAATACAACTATATTTTTTTATTTTTTGGCAGAAACATTAGGTCTTCAAAATCCTTATCAGTCATTGTTGACTGATTAGTAGGATGATACCACTACAAGAATTGCAGTCATTAGCTTACTATAAAATAGAGCAGTGTGTTATTTGGACTTAGCCTAGGTCAGGGTAAAATCATCTCAGAAAGTTATAAATATGCCCCAAACATGGCCTTCTACAAAAAGTTAATTGTGGAGACTGACGGCAAGAGAACTGTGTCCGTAGGGTCATGAACTGCTCTACTGTGCCATCCTGTGCATATTAACTTTGCTTACACTATCGCACTTCAAACACAACCTAACTATGCAGTAAAATTTTGTGAAACATGGTTTATGTTGACACTCAGTGCTGGCTGTAAACTGACCAGGCCTTACTGCAGTGGGTGGTTTGTAATCCCTCCCTCCCTCTTTCACTCTTTCACTCTTTCTCTCTCTCTCTCTCTCTCTCTCTCTCTCTCTCTCACTCTCTCTCTCCCTCTCTCTGTGTATGGCAGGGTTCAGCAGAGCGAGTGGCAGCAGTACACACTCTTCACTCGAGCGCTGCTGCGGCCTCATCACTCACTGTATGCCGGACCGTTACTCTCATCAGCTGCGTTTGAGATTCAGTTCCGTCAGCAAGTTTTCACGCCTGTGTGTGTGTGTGTGTGTGTGTGTGTGTGTGTGTGTGTGTGTGTGTGTGTGTGTGTGTGGACATGCTGGATTGGAAGGGGAAGCCACACAGATATATGTACACTTTAAAAGTGCAGAACTCAAGGTTTATTTCACAGAGACGGTCTGGCTCCGTGAAACCTTTAAACCCAGGCTGAGCTGTAGCTTTTAAAGGCCACTTACAAGGAGATACTCACTCGCTTCTCTGAAGTAGATGGACATCACGAAGATAGTGCTGTTCAAATGCAAGTTAGCCCTGAACCCTGGCAGCAAACCAAGCCTGTCATTAGGCTGTCAATTATACAGGGGAGGCCTGTGTGTCTCCAATATGCCAATAACAGATTTTGTGAATGGGCATGCAGAAGCCAAAGTCTTT
Source organism: Acestrorhynchus altus (assembly GCA_034509495.1). Lineage (NCBI taxonomy): Eukaryota > Metazoa > Chordata > Actinopteri > Characiformes > Acestrorhynchidae > Acestrorhynchus > Acestrorhynchus altus. The sequence goes on along the minus strand of CM067501.1, from coordinate 24,951,679 downwards.
AAATTAGTTAGAAGAACTGAGACACATTTTGGCTGATGACAGAAATGGGAGAGACTAATATTTATGTTAAGAAAAATTACTGTAAAGTTTAATTTCAGAGAAAGTGAGTGATTCACCTGCAAAATATACTAGTACGGACACAAGACTCCAACAAATGATAACTTTCCCAATAAGACAATGCAAAATACCCACAGTTTAATAAACTGTGAAATTCAGACATGATTTAAAACCCACTGAAATGTTCAGGGGTTATATTTACAGAAGTAAAGAAGAGTGAAAAATGTCAAACATTTAAAATATATGACAAAGGATCAAAAATGTATGCTAAAGACATTTGACATTGTCTTCAAAATACTTTTGTTTCAAAATTATACCTGGATTTCACTCTAACAATCCACGTCATGAAAAAGCACATTTTCCTCACTTAATTTCAACATAAAACATTTGATCCAAACTTTTCAGGGACATTATATAGATAAGTGGGTTATTCTTGTTTCAAAAATGCATCGACTATAAACACATTTGAATTCCATCATGTATATAATGAAAGGTTTGAGTTCTACAGGGTTTGATTGGCCCAAATATATGAATCAGTGTTCAGACAACAGCATATCAAGGTTAGGAGAGTGAATTGTTAGTCTTTGTGAAGAGCATTTGTGTTGTTTGCAAAAATTGCAGTGTATAGGATACATTAAAAACAGTACATGCTAATTAACATAAAATGTGAAATATGGGCAAAATTCAACGGTAAGAGGTTCTAAAGGTTGGTTTCAATTATTTTCTGTTAATTGTCCAACCCTAATAAGGAGTGTTTCAGTCTGAAACAATGTAGCACAAAAAACGGTCTTAAGGGCACAGTAACAAAATTAGTGGGTTCAGTTTAAGAGGCTAAACGAATCGTCCTGTTACCATGAAATGATGTTGACACATTAAAGCAGTGAATACCAGTGAACTCCTAAGAACAAATAATGGGCTCTTTTATATACTTTTGGCATCTTGTACTGTCTTGCTAGTATATCTTGTCTTGCTAGTTAGTTAGTTAGTTACACTTATATAACACCCTTCAAGATACCCAAGGGCACTTCACAGTCAGCACTCTACACAATCACGCTCAGCCAACACACACCAACAAGAAGTGGCAGCTAATTGCACACAGTTTACTCTCCACAAATGACCGTCCTTCTGGAGCACTGCATCGAGCACTAGGGGTGTTCACCCAGGACAGAGTGCCAATGCACATCTGGGCATACAGACATAAATTCACTCACACACACATACCAGGGGAATTTAAAGTAGCCAATTCACCTGATCCATATAGTTTCAAGCATTATTTGTTAAGACCTGCACAAAGCCTTAATACAAACAACTGTCAATACAAAAGATAATGTCTATAGGTTAAGTTATGAAAACAATTGAGATGTCTAGAAGTAGTTGATCTCAATGTTTACCCCAAACGTACAATGAGAAATAGATATACTGCTCTGCTGTGCTTTAAATGTCTATATAAAAGAGAAGTAGTCCACACAGGAAGTATGACCATCTCTCCACAAAATTTGTATGTGTATATATGTATGTGAGCCAACTTTTGGCTCTCTAAACAGAAGATGACACTAAACCACAGCAGGCTCTCAGAGTATGTCATTAGCTAAGGCTGGAAATATGAGGCCATGTCAGGGACAGCTATGAGAACACACAGACAAACAAACATGCTATGTAACCCCTGGATGAATCAAACAAGTTTAAGCAGCATTATTAATGTGGTTATACCAAGTTCAGACTGACATCTGTAAACTCATATTAGGCAATAATACTACAGGCTACTATCTAAGTCCACTCTCATTAACATAAACATGGCAGCAGTGTAAAATCTGCAGCAAGTGTGAAAGGGAAACATTTTAAAGTCTAAGGAGCCTGAATTGTGTGACAGCTGACTCATATCCTTTTAATAATGGCCTGTGGAAATGCGCCTCACAGCTCATTATAATAATAATGTTGCCACAGTGTGTTCTCAGAAGATGAGAAGCCCTCTGAGGTAATGAGAGCACTGCAATTTATGTGGCATCACGGCACACCTCATTGGAGCAGAATCCAAAGCGCCCCACAGGATGATCAGAGCTAGTTAGGATTAACATGAGTGAGGCTGCATAAACAATCCACAAGGCTTTGCAAATGTTTACGCAGAGAGCACATGACAACCGCATGAAGATTTTATAGCGCATAATTGATGGGACCTGGGAGCTTGCAGCATTGTTTTTAACAGGAAGCATTGATATTCAGTGGCATGAAATATGCATAACATACTTTATTAATATGAATATGGTCTCTTCTTCTGCTGTCCATGAATATGTATACAAATACCGGGTGTGTAAGTTTTGTCACGATTCTGTAAAAGGCCAAGAGATAATAACAAAAAAAAAAAAAAAAAACATCAACCACACTTACACACATATAATTTATACATACTTATACATACTATATGAACAAAAGTACTGGGACATATGCTCAGTTTAAGTTTAAAAGAGTGTATCCTGTTTTGATTGGAGCAACTGTCTACTGTTGAGGGGAGGCTTTAAACTAGACATTGAGGTGAGCATTTGATTGCATTCAGCAAGAGGAGCATTAGGCACTCATGCCAAAATTACTGGATGCAGCACCATCATTAAAGAGATCTGCTCTGGTTCTCCACAGCTCAGTGCTGGGGAGCTTTTCACCTTTAGCCCACAAGCGGCATTAGACATGGTGCCAATAGTTTCATGTTTATCAGCTCCAAAAAGTCTATTGGTAGTACATAGTCCTCTACAGGGACTAGGCAAGCTGTGTGTGAGCATCTGCACACCTTTGTGAGCAATGGGTGCAACTTAAAGTAGCTAAACGCATTCCTTAGAAGGAATGTCCACAAACATTTGGACATACAGTGTATGCATGTAAGCACATCCACCCACCCACACATCCACACTAACTGTACACACAAGCGCATTATTGCAGTGTGTGCAGTCTTTAACTCACGTTGGAGTCCAGCAGGTCGATGCTGTCCAGGCTTTTGCTGCGATGGATTCGGCCCTTGATTCTACGTAGAGATGGCTTGCCTTGCACTGAGCACTCTGATTCTGCCACTAGAGAGATTGTGTCAGGAGTGGAGATGAAGTGGTGGACCTTTGGATAATACCTGAGCAAGATACCAAGCAAACACAGTGTTACAAACTTCCAGAACAGACAAAGTAAAATCTGGGAAACAGGTTTGATGCTTATATCAACCGATCAAGCCAAAAAAGGCAAAACCACTTACACGGCTGGCCCGTATTTATCTTTTTCGTGTTTGGGGAAAATCCTGAAAACACAAGAAAGAGAAAATAGAATTCAGATTTCACCACATCACATTTTACTGCTGTGCTACAGATGAAGTAAAGAGTTCAGCTTTAAAATAAGCCATGTTTGAAAAGTACAGCAATGTAAGAACGTGTTTTCTTGTAATGTTCTTTCTGTTACTGTAAAATATCCATGAGGAAATCACATGATATTTAGTATAAAATATTATGTATAAAAAAGGTAATGCATTAAATTATATACACAAATAATGCTTACTTGAATCAAGAAATGTAAATAAATTCAATATTATTATTACACATTAGACTCACATTAAGCTGATACCTGACATAGTGATATATTGAAAAAGTCAAAATTGTAAATGTGCTGATTTTACAATAGAGAGTACAATTAATTATTTTTTGTAGAATAAAGGTGCAAATGAATCAACTTGGCAATATTTGGCAATACTTATGCTAATACTAGAGAACTACAAGATGTAACAGGTGGTATAGATGGTGTTACTGATCAACCATAACATTATGACCCCTTCCTTGTTTCTACTGTCATTGTCCATTTTATCAGTTCTACCTGACAATACAGGAGCACTTTGAAGTTCTATCATTGTAGACTGTAATCCATCTGTTTCTCTGCATACTTTATTAACCTCCTATTACCCTGTTCTTCATTGGTCAGTAGCCCACAGGACCACCACAGAGCAGGTGAATTGCACTGAATTGTCTCTGACATGGTAGTGGTGTGTTAGTGTATATTGCGCATGTACAAGTAGGTCAGACAAGGCGGTGCTGCTGGAATGTTTAAACGCTGTGTCCACTCACTGTCTGCTTTATTACACGCCCCTAGATGCTCCACATTGTAGATGTAAAGTCAAACACAGAAACTCACACACAGACACGGTTTGTGTAGGTCATCATCTAGTCTTTCATCAGTGCTCACAGGATGCTGGATATTTTTGGTTGGTGGATTATTCTCAGTCCAGCAGTGACACTAAGGGGTTTAAACATTCCAGCAGCACTGCTCTGTCTGATGCACTAATACCATTGTAACACACAAACACATAACTACCATGTCAGTGTCATTGAAGTGCTGAGAATAACCCAGCACCCACATAAACCCACTGCTCTGTGTTGGTCCTGAGCACTGAAAAACTGAATGAAAGGAGACTAACAATGTGCAGAGAAACAGATGCACTTCACTCTGTAATTCTAGAATAACAAAATGCTGTATGGTCAGTGGAGATGATAAAATGAACAGTTAGTGTAGAAACAAGGACAAGGTCATGTGTTGGTTGATTGGTGTAGCATTTGTTATGAATCATAAAAAATATTAAAAGTAATAATTAACTAGATGGCCTAGATAGTAATATTAGAAGCTAGCTCATTAGAAATAGAATATGTAGATAAATGTAATTTTTTGTCTATAATCTAAGATTATTATAACCTGCATGAAAACGTAAATACATTGTAAAATGTAGTTCGGCCAAATAAGCAATTGTATACATGGGATTTTATATTACATAACTTTACGATATATTTTGATAGTTATGAAACATTAAAAAAAACACATATACAATAGGTTTAGTTTGTCTGTTCACTGTACTGTATATCACCCCCCAAAGACTTGTCCAGCAGTCTACTGTAAAAGTGTCATCAGTAATTTATACTGACTGGCTCAGATATGGCAGCATCAATTATTGTACGAATGTGCTGTTAGAGAATAAAGTTTCAGGACACTGAGAGAAAAGAATGGAGAGAAGGAATGTTTGAGGGGATTTGTGGTTGTAAAGTCATTGTAGCCCACTGGGTATTGTGGTATTTACACCAACTGTGCATAATTATTTTTAAAGGGGATAAATCCCCTTAGGACACAGAGTGATAAAATTCCCATCTTGATGCTGTTGACTTGTCAGCTTGAACAATGAAAGCACATCTTGAAGTGCCTTGGGGTTTTTGAATTAACAGCCATCCCTGACTGCTTTGTGGACGTGATAGCATTTCCTACAGTTGCATTATTTGCCCTTGTATACTAATTACTGTTCCTACAATATTTTTTTACAGTACACAAGAATTATTGTCATAAATAAAGATTTCAGAGATAGTTTGAGAGGCCAAGGCATTCTTCTTCAATTACTTGTACATTCCAGATAATGCACACATTATCATCCGGAGTGTTAACAAACACCCATTATAGTGTATCATAAAACACATAGTGTAAGCAAAACAGTTAGCATACTGTTACATAACAAGATCCTGTGGGATGTAAATTTACATACTGTACCTCAAACACCCCTAAGAAAATCAAACAAACCTGCACCACTTGCACTTCTAGCACATGCCACCAAAAGAGTGTCTGTGTCAACGAGATCAATGATATTAAACAATCTTCATGTCACACAAGTGCCACACACAGACATTTTTAACTTGTTTATTGAATCCCAGTCATCAATAATTTGTGTCACATCTGCTCTGTCTGGACTTCAAAGCATCTCACACGCAAGGCCATGTATAAATGATTCATTGCAATTCACGGTTCAATAACAGTAGTAGAAGAACAGCTCTGAATCACACATATCACCATCAAAAAGATGCAGCCACTGTGGAAAAGCAAGATCCAATTGCGAAATATATCACATATGGCATACTGTGCCCAATAATGGATTAGGACACTGGAGATGCTGCTCAATTTCTATGGCGAGATTACATTGCTGCAACTCCACTGAGAATTCCTCCAGAGGAAATACACACACACACACACACACACACATATATATGCAGTCATGTGAAAGTTGGATTTTGTTCAGTGATTTTGGTCATGCAAACGTTTGACACCTTGGATTTTGATCACCTTTGATCTGTTTCATGCTGAATGGACCAATAGAAACTCTCCAAAAGGACTTCTATTTATACTGACTTTCACTGGATTTTGAAGAGCTGTTTTGAACTGGATTTTATGAAAAGACCTAATTTCCATGTGTGATGCAGGGGCATGGCTCCTTCTTGCCTTTGCGTTGTGTTGGTGCCAGTGGCATTTGCAATATTGCACAGGCAAAGAGAACCAACAAATCTTGAATGCAAGTCACAAACAATCTGTTAAAAGGCTGGATCTAAAAAATATCACTTTTACAACAGCAAAATGATACAAATCATAGCTTCAGGCCCAGACATATCTGGACAGTAAAACAATTTAGAGAATTTTGCTTCTGTATATCACCTCAATGGATTTCACATGAAGCAACCGAAATGTGATTGAAGTGTAGGCTTTCAGTTTTAATATTAGAGTTTAAGAAAAATGCAATAGTATTGTAATTACTTTTGAGCCATTGGAAGAAGTATACTGTAAAACATTAAGAGAACTTAACTGATGTTATTACAAACAATAACAGCTAAAAATGACAAACAAAAAGAGCAGAACATTACAGGCAGCTCTGACTCAGTGCTAGAGTATTTAGATTATTTAACACTGTCAACTCTTTTGTTAAAGTTAAGGAAGTGTCACAAGTGACTTTTAGCTTGGTTTCCATCTTTTCATAAAAATTATTCTTAAATTATCAAACTAAACAAAATCACTAAACACTCCCTCTACCAATTTAGATAACCCAAAAAGATATCATAAAAATGCTTACATATATGACTAAAGTGCAGCCCAAGATAATTATTACATTTTTTGTACAAATTTGTAAGATTTTTTTAAATTAAAATTTGGTAAATATATTAAGATTGACAAGGAGCCCCTGTCTAATAGTGGCTCTCTTTTGGAAGAGAAGCAAGAATCATGGCACAAAGCAAAGCAACCATTATCACATTATCACAACATGTTATGTATTCTGTCCATGTACAGTGCAGTGGTGATTTTTGTGTCTCATTGATATCTGGACATGACATGTTGTGAGAGGATTTGCTCAAAGGCCTTAGGAAGTAGAATTCAATAAAACAAATCTTCTGTTTCGATGCACTGGCAGGAGTTCCGATGAAGCGTAAGATCTATTTACATATTAAGCGGCAGATTAAGAAAGCCCCCTGGGTTGCTATGGTACATTTCTAAGAGCACCAGAAAATAAAAAAAGACATTAAAAGAGCATCTTAATTGTCCCTGCTCTGTAGTAATTCAGTCGACTAAATAGGAGCAAGGAAGAGTGAAAATGAAGCAAAAAGACACAGGAAGGTAATCCTGTGGAGAAAGAGAACAGCTTCACCTTCAGTTCACCTTTTCCAGTCAAATGTGTTAAAGGCACCAGGGGGATCGCATGACACATTATATTTGGAGTGTGCCACATGCGACATTAACAACAGCACATACAAAGATAGCCTTGTAAAATTTCATATACATTTACTAAATGGCCTTAAGGGAGTAGTGAGTGTAATATGCTTATCAGTCATGAGGCTGACGCTAATCTCAGTATGCATTTCACTAAGATGTGACCTCATAGGCCCTAGACAGGGCATATCACATAAATAAAATGACAGTGGGATGTCCTCTTTAAAGTGGGCTGAGAATGTCAAACGGTTTTGGGAAACGACATTTCTTCAAAGTTGATTAATAAGTTTGGTACACCAGACTGACAAACCCTGAATCTCCTGAAACACCTTTGTGTCCTCCATCAAAAGAGAATCTGGCATAACCTAAACAGGGCTGATAAACAGGTCAGTTCCAAAGCCCCAAAACATATCTGTAACAGTGTTGATGCCCCCTTTATTTATGCCCCCAAAAATGACATAAACTCAGCCCACTAGAGAAAGCCCTACTCAAAGATAGTGAACCAGTAAACCACAAGGTGATGGGTGAACATGGTGTTGCTGCTACTGGAGAGCAGCATATCACCCCCAGACCCCCAGTTATTTAATGCAGATTACGTGAACCAGGCCTCATGACCATGGCCTTTATCTATGCCAGTGTCACAAAATACAGCTCAAACATGGCACACGACAAAGCAAAATCTAGGGAGGCAAAGAAGGATCTGCGCTAGGTTAAAAGCCAGCACTTGAAAACAAACTGTAGTGCCTCAGCTGAATCAATCTGGAGCTAAACACACTTCAGAAGGGAAAGCACCAGCTTTTTTTGTAGAGGTAAGACTTGAAAAGCAAAGCCCAGGGAAGCAAGTGGGGGCAAAGCTGAAAGCTAATAGCACATTTCACTGAGAGGAGCACTATCTGATACAGTGTTTTTGTTACAATGTTAAAACTATCCTAGAAAATGCGGCTTCTCTGTACAAGGAAAATCAGCATGTTTTATTCTAAGACAAAACAACTGGCTTGTAAATAGGCTCCTAACATCACAATTTGAGCATTTGTTACTCCAATCAAAGTCACATAAGTACTATTTATGCATCAAAGAGCAGTTTAAAAACCTTCTTTGGCACTGTTTAACATTTTACTTTATGTGCTCAAGTCTCAACCCTGACGATGCCTTTAATGTAGATAAATGATTGCACATAAAAAATTTAGAATTATGTTAATTTGCATGAGTACAGTTATAGCCGCTCCAGTAAACATGTGTAAGGGCTCATTTGTGATTGTTTCGCCTGCACTTTGCCTGTAGTTACTTCACTGCCAAGGCCTGATATAGCTGTAGAAACGTCAACATAAGCAGATACCGAACGTCATTACAACAAAAACAGAAGACGAGAGGCACTCAATAATGAACTGTGGTCGTCCATGCAGCCCTTTGACCTTTTCTTATGTGCCTCGCCCACCTGTCAAGTACAATTAGCCTGAGCAATAAAGGATAATGCTCAATCAGCAACTCAATGCATAGTGTTTCGTTCCGTACCACTGGTCTCAGTTCTCTTCAAACGTTTTTAACAGCACGAAGGAGGCTGACCATTACTCTCTTGAGCATGCACTGCTATCAGCACTATCTGTACTGCCATAATCACAAACATTACCGTAACTCTAACACTGGACAGCACAGCACAGCCCACAGGCTAATGTGGCTGAGAGCAGGACATTGGGAACCAGTGCAGTCATGTGTATTCTGCCCTTAGTGACTGCAGGCCCTGCACAGAAGGCCAGCCTGTTAGCATTCGCCTCACCTCCGGCCAGTTGACTGCAGGTTAATTGGTCAGGCTTTTTTAATGAAACAGTAGTTTTGGGTGAACAGACATGAGGTTAAGCACAGAAGATGAAATCTACACCTACGGTTGGGGAGGATTACAGTGAAGTGTGTGCTAGCAGGCTCAGTGTGAAGATCAGCGCTTCATGCCTCTTTACTATATCTGAAGGGTGCTAGGCGTGAAACGTGATAAGCTGCTTTTGTCGGTTACACACACCGCACATGACTAACACACAAATGTGCGGCACACATTGGTAAAAGGCGTGTGTAAATACTAAGAGGCACGTGTAAAGACCTCAGGGCCAACAACTGGCACTAAAGTTCATTACGCCAGGTTAAAGCCAATGTGTGGGCTAGTTTTTTAGGACTGGAGGGGAGAAGAACATCTGCTACATTATTATGACTCAGAGAACAGCTTCACTCTCTGATTTCTGCCTTTTCCATGCTCCCCAAGCAGTGCTGAGGCTTTCAAAAAAGCCATTTGCACTAAATGCACTGATCCAGAACAAACAGGAACGGCCAGAAATGGACAACACAGGGACAGCTGAGATTTACTTTCATTTTGAGTGTATAAGAAGCAGCAACTTGCTTGAGACACTGACATCAGTACTGATACTGTTACAACCTTCTCCTATTCTCACTTTATTCGTTTAATCTTCTGTTTCTCTTGCTTCTGTGCTGAAAATAATCCCTCTCCTTTCCTACAGGCTGATTTTGAACACTTTCAGATGACCTTTATATGCTTCTTCAGGAGAATCGGTCTGTGCGTACTTCTTTACCGTTTTTCCAGGTAAGGTGTTCTGAAAACATTAAACCCCAGACAGGGATGCTTACCTTAGAAAAAATCAAACGCAGGAACTCTCAAAGAGTGTAAGCGTTCTTTGGTGAAGAAATTAAACAACATGAAGTTTGCTGAAGCTGAGCACTTAAGGAATAGAATAGCTTTCATTTAAAGTCTTATAATATATGATTATGAATTACTATTGTAGCTGTTTATTAAAAGTGGTGGGAGGGGTTCTGACTATAATGTTGCCTTCTTTATTAAACCTTTTTAAAACCCATGTCCTGCATTCCCTGGCTTTCAGGAACAAAAGTGTAAAAGTGTAAACACTGTTATGGTTGTTGCCATTCGCATCTCACCCCATAAAGATGGAAACTAGGCTGGAAAAATATCCTGTTTTAAATAGGTTCTGTTAGTGAAATCACAACTATGCAGCTTATGGCAATTCAGCCAGAACACAGCTTTGCTTACTGGTAAAGGGACAGAGGTTGTAAAACAGTCATATAGAATACTGAAACAACAGTTTTGCGTTCATACACTCATGCACTATGTGTGAATCTTTGGGAAAACATCAATAAAATAGAAGAAAAATGTAAGATATGGGCTCTTTAACGTCTATATTATTCGCTGCAGCAGTGAGATGAGGTGTTTTCTGTAAAACAACAGCAATGCCATGTTTCCAAACCATGAATAATTTACTGTTAGACAGACAAACCAAGCAGCAGTATTCATGCTGCAGCTCATCATGTGGACTTCATTGTCTTTAGGTGCGTTATCATCACTTCAGATTGATGTGGAGTTTGGCATTTTTTACAGTTATTTGGGGGTTGGCATGTTAGCAACCTCAGCTTGATGGTAAATTACATTTGCTTGCTTGGTTGATTTCAGTGACTCCGATGTTTCAGCACACATGGACCCCCACAGGGCAAACTATAGCTTGAGTACTTGCTTTCAATGTCAAAAGCATTTCAAATACTGGCATCAAGTGAACTCATCAAAATAAAGCTAAAGAAACAATTTGAATAAATATACAAATGAACAGAAATGTGTGATGATATTGAAATCCTATTGGTATCAGAAAAAAAGAGTCAGTTTAAAGACTCTTTAACAGAGTAGATTTAACTCAGACCATAATCCAGACCATTAATTAAAGATGTATACATGTATACTGTGTTTTAGACACCTAAGCGCATGATTTGAAACCACTTATACAGACAGTAAAAGTAATTTTGCTCATTGGAAAACCAAATCACATTAGTACGGGTTCAAATAAACATAAATACACAGAGACATAACAAGAACGTGGTAAACTTTAACATAATAAAGCCTTGATCTCCCAAACTAGTAATACTAATAATACTAGACCCTCTTGATGAGACCTGGAAATGTTTTATTGATCACACAGCTGTAAAACAAATACTTTTTTTATAATAATGTTATTTGTATTTATTCTATATCAGTGTTTAATGACTTACTGCTCACTTGCATGTGCCCAAAACTTTTGCACAAACAACCCCTTAAAATGTACTATATTTCTGCAGAAATCTGACCTAAACCATCAGATTTTCAAAAAAGTACTAAAAGTAGATCAGAAGAATGAAATCAAATAAATGAGACAAAAATATTACACTTGCTCATTTTTTGGAAATGATCCAATGTTGCACATCAATGGTTTTTAGGATTTAGGATTACCAGATCATTTAAAGGTGAAATTAGAGTCAGGAGTTTTTAATCAATGGGAGACAATCAGGTGTTAGTGGGCACCATATTTTTATTAAAAGAATATGGATCTATCAAAGTCTGACCTCCACAACACATTTGTGAAAGTGTTTTATCTAATCAACTTAACATCATTTTACATGATTGAATATTAATCTAGACAATATTAATATGAATAATATTAATTAATAGATCTTTTGTTGTAATTGAGAAGCAGAAAACATCACATTTGTGAAACATGGGGCTGCATGTGGGCCATTGATCGAAACAATGAATTCTGAATTATATCAGCATATTCTAAAGGAAAATGTCAGGACATTTTGGAGATGAACCTGAAGCAAGCAGCTCATTCCCCTTTTATTGGTTCACCAGTTGTCTTTTCTTAGAGCACTTCTGGCAAGTACTGACCACTGCATACCAGAACATGTTTTGGAGATGCTGTGACCATCTAGCCATCACAGTTTCTCCCTCATCAAGGTGGAGAAAGTGTAGATTCTTAACCTTGTCATTTTTTCCTGCTTCCAATAACCATATAATTTTATATTTTTATAATATATTTAATATTTTATATATAAAATATATAAAATATTGCCTATACCAGTGTCTGTGTTTGTGTGTGATAAAATCAAGTCCAGTGTGTCACAATATTAGAATATATAATTTACATTTCATATATATATATATATATATATATGAAATTCAATATTTCTGAATCATGTAATCTCTAAGTTTCGTAGTCCGTAAGCATTCTGTTTTGTAACTGCAGGTACCCATCATCCTACAGCAACACCCTGCTGTGAGTAGAATATCCTGGGAGGTCACATGAGCAATGCTTCACTATTTCACTACTAATATCAATTTCAGTAATTTCATGCAAGCCTTGCCCCATAATTGATTATCTGCTGCTTCCAGGCTGTTCTTTTTGTTTCCCAGGTCTATTTCAAGCTTATGCATGTAATGAGTAAAAGGAGGATAAAGGCATTTTAATATTATAACAAGAGATGCCTATTAAGCGATAGCATTTACATACATTAGATACGGAGAGAATGAATCAGAAAGAAAAGATAACATCACAGAAGTCACCTAGTACTCATGTTGAGACGGAAAATGTAACTTTTGGAGATTAGAGACTGCACGATTACAGTGTATCAAAAGATACTTAACATAATATAAGTGAAGAAAATAGGAAAATGAATAAATAGGTTATGGGTTTGAGTTGAACTGTGTCGAGAGCTGAGGAAAAGGGTACTTTGGCTGTGTGGAAGGCGACATCAACACCACTTGGTGGTAAACACCTTTGTCGTCCACGTCGAAGGAGATCCCCACATCTCTGTGGTAGCCGCTGATGCTTAATTAACTGCCCTGTTTTCTTTTTAGCCAGAGTGTAATCCTGCTTAGATTACAGACACAATCTTCTCACACACAGAGGCCTTCGAGGCACACCACTTCCAATTATAAGAGAGCTCTAATGGAAAATTGGCCTGAGCATGAATGCTAAGGTAAAATGAATCTGCTAGACATAGACACAGAGCATAAGGGGCGGACAAAAGCACTGTGGTGTAGAAAAGAGTGAAGGACAGACAGACACAGCCACACTGAGAGGGGGGAAGAGTTTTATGGAAATGACATGGTTGCAAACAGACATGGAGTGAAATCATTAAAATAATCATTAAAATAATAATAATAATAATAATAAAATATTACAGTAAGCAGGTGACACAGACACTAAACAGTTTCATGCCATCTCTTTTATTAATTTCATCAGTGACAGTTTAAAGGTCATTTTAGAACAGGAGAGAGGTTCATGAATGAAGGGCAGTTGAGTGAATGAAGAAGAGACAGAATGGAGAAAGTAAAGCAGCCACACAATGTGCAGAATGATACACTGATAAATTGTCTCAAATTGAATTGTCACATACATTAAAAAAAAAACAACTCAACACTGTGTAACACTGTAACTTTGTGTAACACTGTAAAACATTGTGCAACACTGTACAACACCGTAACACTAAAACACTGTAACTTTCTGTAGCACCGTAAACATTGTAACATGGTGTGACGTGTAACACCGTAAAATATAGTGCTATGCAGTAACACTGTAAAACACAGTAACATCCTATAGCACCGTAAAAAAAACTGTAACATGGTGTGATGCTGTAACACTGTAAAACACTAACTTTCTACAGCATTGTAAAACACTGTAACATGGTGTTCTGCTGTAACACTGTAAAACAGTGCAAAGCTGTAACACTGTAACTTTCTGTAGCGCCGTCAAACACTGTAAGACGGTGTAACCCTGTAACCCTGCATAACACTGTAAAACACGGTGCAACGCTGTAACACGGAGTAACAGTGCGTATCGTTGTACAACGTCAAAGCAGACTGTTGTTTTTGTATGTTTCCCTCTACATCCCAAAACCTCACCTGCTGCTACGGTAAGCTCGCTTATCCAGACGGTCTACTGTACCTGTGTGTGTGTGTGTGTGTGTGTGTGTGTGTGTGTGTGTTCGGTGTTGTTAGCAGTGCTGCGGTTCGTCACTAAGAGCCAGAGCCCATTTTGCTGATTGCCCGGGGGGCTCTGTGACCCTGCTGATATTAAGTAAGGAGGCTACGAACACACACACACACACACACACACACACACACTCGTCCCTCTCCCGCACTGTAGTTCTGTCCTACTCACCACATATGCTTTCGGGGAGGCAGACTACGGTCTCTGTTGATGGCTGTCACACCTAAGGCCAGCTGCATTACAGTGATGTATTTCTGGTAATTCACCATGGTACTGCTGTTCAGATCCGCCCGTGAGGAGAAGCACACACGTCCTGATCATTGAGCTCTCTCTCTCTCTCTCTCTCTCTCAGCAGCGCAGCGCCATTTCTCGCGCCCGCGAGCAGACGGCGGAGGCAGGGAGCGCGCGGAGCCGGATGGCCATGCGCGCCGAGCTCGCGCTGCCACAGCTCTGCTCGCAGATCACTCAGGAGATGCACATCGTCTGCCCCCACCCCTCCTCCACTCCTCTCCTCTCCTCTCTTTCTCCCCTCTCCTCTCCTCTCCTCTCTCTCTCCTCCTCCTCCTCTTCTTCCTCCTCTTTCTGCTCGAGGCGCTTCGCTTGGGAACAGACCGTCTCTCTCTCTCTCTCTCTCTCTCTCTCTCGGTTACAGGGTAACGCTGCTGCAGCGTGCAGGCGACCGTGTGTGAGGTAGGAGCACAGTGAGTGGGAGAGAGAGAGAGAGAGAGAGAGAGAGAGAGAGTGCGTGTGTGTGTGTGTGTGATGGGAGGGCAGGGGCAGGGGGGGGGACGGAAAAAGGAGTATAGGAGTATAGGCTAATAAATAAATAAGTAAATAAAGAAAGAAACAGCTGGAAGTGTCTTAATACACGCTAAGGGACGCCGACCCAGCGCCACGCTCAGCGCACGTGACGGGTGACAGCTGCATCATGCACGCGCGCAGCTTAAATGCACATGCAAGTGTAACGCAATTCGCCAGATCCTTACAACTCACTCAAAGTGCTTCGATTTGACTGTCTCATCTCATAATGTGTAGCATTACATAATGAATGTCTCCCCCCCCCCCTCCCCCCCAGCTCTTCTGCTGCTGCTGCTGCTGCTGGAGATCCACCCTGCACGCTTCAGTTCCTGCTCCAGGAACTCAACACGCTCCACACAACACTTCAGCAAGGTCCACTGGAGCACCCTAATGTCAGGGGCAGCTGTGTGCTGACGCAAACCTCAGGGTGACCCCGGGTTCTAACCTGAAGTCTAAGCAGACCCTCAGGCACCCCCTCCCCAATTTTCGTTCAGGAAAGAAAATGGTTCTGTACAGAACCATGGACATTCATAGAGCCCTTTGAACAGAGGGAGCTGCAGATTGATGGAGAAAGTGCTAGTGTAGGCCATTCTATATAGATGCGATTTGAAAAAGGGTTCTATATTGCATCACCAAGGGTTCCGCACACTTACAAATGATGGTTCTTTAAGGGTTCTTTAGTAAAGAAATGGGTTCTATATGGAATCATGGACACTCAAAGAACCATTTGTGTGAATGAAGGGTTTTTGGCATCATGAAAGGGTTCTTCAGATGAATGGAGAACAGTCTGTAGAGGGTTCATTATAGAATCTTTTGGAAAAGGGTTCGATATAGCACAGAAAGGGTTCTTGTATAAGCTATATAGTAACAGTAATAGGATTTTGGTGCTATATAGAACCCTTTTCACAAATGATCTATATAGATCCCTGTACAATGCATTCTTTAACTACCTAAAGAACCTTTTCACAATAAAAAGGACCCTTTAATCATGCAAATGGTTCTTTGAGTGTTCATGGTTTATATATATTTATATATAGGGTAAATACCTTTACTAAAGAACCCTTGAAGAAACATCATTTTTAAGTGTGTACTACACTTGTTGTAAGTGTGTATTACAATGTTAAATGTGTAACTATAAAAGAATTGTACTATTTGGAACCCTGTAGAGCACATTGTCCATCAATCTGAAGAACCTTTTATACATGCAAATGGTTCTTTGGGTGTTCATTGTTCTATATAGAACCATTTTTTCTTCTGAAGAACGCTTGAAGAATTATTGTGTGTAGGAAAGGATGACTCCAGTTGTATATGTTGTTACTTATTAACACTGCATGTCTGTTTGTGGACAACTAATGAATCCATTTACCTGCTTTAACTTGTACTGATCGCTGACACTGATGTGCAAATGCACTCGCAGCTTTTCTTCTCCTTGTTCAGAAGTATTGCTTATAGAATAGGAGCAGATAAACATGAACATATTGGCCAGATGTGAGCTAGAAGCCCCCAGCTTTGATATGTGGAGCAGTGGAACTGTGTTCTCTGGAATCATGGTGCTCCATTCAATACTTTTGACCTTGCAAGCACTTGTTGTTTAATGCAATCAAATTATAACAGCAATGCTCTATAATCTTTTAATATACAGTATCCTTCCATACAGCCATCTTTTTATCGGCTTCTTTCTGGTCAGGGTCACAGTGGCTCCATGAGTCTAATTGGAGCGCACACGTTTGTAATGTAAACGTAAACAGGAACAGTGGAGGACAAGTTCAGGTCTAGAGGACCAAGAATCTTTCAATCAAGACTATAAGATAAATGATATGCAAATAATATGCAATAAATCTAATCAAAACCACTGTTCAACTGAAAAAAAATTGTTCATACGATTTAAAAAAAAATCAGGTTTATGGTGTCAAAACATTAACTTCATCCTCACCACTAGATCCAGCATCAGATGCTGTCTATATTGGTACATCTAAACAAGCCTGATGCTCCCATGGACTGATGAAGTTAAAATCAAACTTTAAAACCTCAAAATTCACAACAGCCTACTGAAAAGGTGTAAGCTCAATGTTTTGTCATGGTTACTGTCTGTAAATGTGTGGATCTAAAATCATCAGGGCGTGCAAGATGGCCCAAGAATTGATCCTAACTTGAAGTCTTTTGGAAGAAAGAAGAATGGGCAAAAGTTCCCCAAACAAGAACTGAAAGGCGCTGCTACAAAAAACATTCACAAGCTTGCCAAATGCTTCGATACTTGCCAAAGTACTGAGTATGCAGTGTTTTCAATGCTTTCGCTTCACTTCATTTTGAACTGTAAAAAAACAGTTCATTTACAGTAACTGAATTTTTGACCAGACTATTAAAGAGTAGTGTTTATTGTTCCGGCACCATCCACTTGCCAAGTTTTAAAAGATTAATAATTGTACTGAATAAGAAACTGCGACATAAACTTTCTAATGGTTACACATGGAAAAGTACAAACATACATACAATCTGGAAAGTATTCACAACCCTTCACTTTGTGCACTTATGTTACCACCTTATTCCAAAATGGATTAAACAAAAAACTTCCCTCAAAATTCTACACACAATGCCCCAAGATGACAAAGTGAGAAAAGTGTGTTTGAAATTTGCAAACATAATTATTATAGTTCTTATGTTCTGAGAATCCTTTAGGTGCCTTTTGGCAAACTTCAGACGGGATGTCATGTGCCTTTTACCGAGGAGTGGCTTCCGTCTGGCCACTCTACCATACAGGCCTGATTGGTTCAGTGCTTCAGAAATGGTTGTCCTTCTCCTCTCAGTGGTCAGAGTAACCACTAAGTTCTTGGTCACCTCCATGTAGGCCGTTCTACCCTGATCACTGATCACTAGAGTTTGGCCAGGTGGCCAGATCTAAGAAGAGTCCTGGTGGTTCCAAACTTCTTCCATTTATGCATAATGGAGACCCCTGTGCTCATTGGGACCAAAATGCAGCAGTTTTTTTCTGTACCCGTCCCCAGATACATGTCTCATTACAATATATATATATATATATATATATGTGTGTGTGTGTGTGTGTGTGTGTGTGTGTTTGTGTGTGTGTGTGTGTGATCATGTTCAATCAACAGAATTTCCAATAGGTGTTGTCCAATCAAGTTGTAGAATCATCTGAAGGATGATCAGTGGAAACAAGACGCACCTGAGCTCAATTTTGAAGGTCACAGCAAAGGCTGTGAGTTATTATATACATTATATGTTGTTTTTAATTTTTTATTCAAAAAATGTAAACAAACGTTCTCACTTTGTCATTGTGGGATATTGTGTGTAGAATTTTGAGGGAAAGATGACTCCATTTTGGAATAAGGCTGTAACATAACAAAATGTGCAAAAAGTGAAGCTCTGTGAATACTTTCTGGATACTGGATTAGTTCACAAATATTTCCTTTACGTATTAAAATTAAGAATAATTTTTAACATTCATCATATATCAGTGTTCAGAGTGGGTACACGGTACTGGCACTTTTGCGTTTTACATTTTACTTTTGGGTGTTCTGCACACTGGCACTTCTGCGCAGTTGCAATGGCAAATTTCGACTCCCATCTAAAATCTGACTCCCCTTTGCATGCACATGTGGGACATAGTAGTATGGATGCAGAAACACTGGCAGTGGGTGGTCAGATGCTGGGGGGGAGACCAAATTCAGCACAACACTGGTACTCTTCACACTCTGTCAGCTTCTTATTACTTTTCCCTCTCCATGTCTGCATCTGGGCAATCCATAATGACATTATATAAACTGCATTACCCAGCGGGTACTGCATGACGCACACCTGTTCTGGTTTTCTCAACAACAGATATGTGCAAATGTTGCTGCTATACACAAATACACTATTTGGACAGAAGTACTGGGACACCTTTTCATGCACTGTTTCTACCAAAATCAACAGTATTAAAGAGTTTATCCTGTCTGTACTGTCCAGGAGAGGTGTTTTACAAGATTTTGGAACATTTCTGTTAGGATTTGATAGCATTGAGTAACGAGTGTTAGTGAGGTCAGGATGTTGGATGATTAACATATCACCTCATCCCCAACTCCCTGACTTAATCTCAGAGATACTGGATACAGAAACTATAAATTGAGAGAACACAGTTTGACTGCTTCACAGCTCAAAGCTGGGGGCTTCATACCTCACTAGCCCACACTTTGCATGGTGTTAGCATGTTCTACGATCACATGTATAAAGATAAGTATTGTGTATCGTGACAACATCTTTAAATTTGATATAATATTGTTACCATATCAGCCCTATTATACAGTGTACATGATATATCCCAAAAATATTATGAAATTGTTAAATTTAAATTTACACATGATACAATATTTTTTCAAGTTCCTTTTAATAGAATAAGTTAATTTTGTAAAATCAGCAATATCTCCAGATGTCTTCATTTATTTATTCACTGTAGAAATTCTGAATTTAATATTTTATGATTTGCTGATACTGAACAATACACAAGCCAGCACTTTAATACAGGGAGTACCAGCACTTTTTGGTTTCCACTTTAAGCACTGTTATGTTTTCAATTACTTGATCTTTTCTAACAGTACCAGCTTGTTCATTGTGGATATTGTTGTACAAACCTGTAAGCCATACATGCACAGCTCTCATGTTCAGCTCAGGAAGAGCTTCTAAAATAGCAAATTAATTTGCTATAATGTGCAGGACTGGGGTGGGTTTTGGTGATGTCTGATTGCTCTATTGGGAACCAGTGCAATCATTAAATGACAAACCTGAAGGCAGACAACATCTTCTCAAACTGCCACTAACAAAACACTGGTCAGCTATGCTGCACCTTTTTTCTAATCAACATCTAAAACTGTAACCATAGTGATTACTGTAAACATTTTCAGATGATGACTCTGCTTGTTTGTAGTGATTAGACAAATTTGGAGAAATCAATTAGCAATGCAGATTCATGTTACCTCTGGAGAGCAGTCATGACATTGCAATATGCTCTCATATATTATCTCACTGAAACAGACTCAGAGATATCAGCCTTGCTTAATCAGATTCAGTTCAAACCACTCAAAGTAAATTATTTTGAGGGACTAATTAATATTTCAGAGGCCCTAAATGAGGGTAACTGGAAAGAGTTGGCTGGTAGGCTTACTGATACTTTCGGTATCAGCTCACTTTTCTGCTTTTCTATTTTATCTCTAACCTCATATTAGGTTATAAGTTAAGACGGATGGTTTCAAAACAGCTGCTAAAATCATTCCCTGTGGATTCAGGCACATGAAGACCTCTTTTGAATTAATATTGATGGTTAAATACTTTGATGTTTAATATTAGATGTCAAATAATTAATGCTTCTAAAATGAATATAATCATAAGGAATCAAGTCAGCAGATTGATCATTACATATGTGTGCATACATCTATATGAGCAGCTACTTCTCAGCTCAAGGAACACAAGCTGAGGCAGGATATGCTTGGATGGGATGCATGAAACAGAAATAGTTCATGCTGAATCTATTTCAAGTGTGAGGGTAATTATGCTCATGACGTCAAGTCATATCAGCCTGCTAGCTCATGCCCTAGTATTTTAGCTCTCCTAATGAGAGTAGTTAGAAAAACCTTCTGCCCATGACATCTAAGAAAAAGGCTGTACTCAGAAGGAGGAACTACTTCATAGGTGATTATAAAGGTGCAGATTATAAACAGATTAAAAAAAACAGGTGATGTACTGAATATGTGTATCCCTTTGCCAAACACATATTATAACACTGTAAGTATCATTATTATAACAGCTTGTTCTTTAGAAACGTCAAACAAAAGAAAACAAACGACTCACACACACAAACAGAGTGCCAGACAGACCATAAAAGGAAAAATGCTGGAGCTGCAGTATCCAAATTTATTAGCCAGACAGTTCACAAGTGCAGGGTGTACAAAGGAATATAAAAAACAATTCAGGACTTTCAGTCAACACATTTCCTGGCAATAAATTGTCATATCTTAGTTCCAGGTCTTGTCCTTTTGTATCCATTCGGGCCCCCTGTTTGCTCCATTGTTTCTGGATTATTGAATCACACACTAAATTTGAAGGGGCCCCAACCGGTCAAAGCCGAATTAAGTTAATATATACAATGACATTGTAGATATGACATTCACTGCCCACGTGTCATCTATGTGTAGAAACCAACCTGTAAAACAGCCCATTCTGAGTTCATTATTTTTGTGAGGTCAGCATATATTTATGTATATTTTACATATCCACCTATTCTGTGATCAGCAGTTTAACCTACCTGTTAGGTTTCAGCACAGACTGCATTTTGAATATATAGTCATAAAATGTCACAATATAAAACAGCCAATGAGAACAGATATCTTTATAAGGATTTGTCCTGATAAGATTTTGTCCACATACTTTTACAGTAGGTATTCAACTGTGTCTCTGGTTTTTCAGACAGTAAAAACTCCAAAAATATACAAATCTGCTCGTTACAAGTCAGTTGGTTGTTTTTCACTTCAGCCTCTTCCTGTACTGTGGTGAAAAGGGCTGCTGCATTGAAACACAATTTTGTGTGCTGTTGTGCATTTCTTCGGAACTAGGAAAATGGTAGCTTCAGCAACAAGGAGAAAACAAAACAAAAGAAAATGTTTTGTACTGCATTGGGAATAGGTTTGGTTGTGCTGGGAGGAGCTTTGATTGTACTGGGAGGAGTTTTGATTGTACTGGGAGGAGTTTTGATTGTACTAGGTAGAGCTTTGATTGTATTAGGACAGGGGCCTCCCTTAACTTGGACCTCCCTTAACTTGGAGGTTAAGGGGGGGTCACGAATGTGACATTAATTAAGACGTTTTGTCAGCTGAATGTGCAATGAATCAGATTTAAGCGCTAAACTTTTCACACTGTATCGTTCTTGCATCAAGTCTTGATGGAGTGTCTCGCATGAAGGACATGGCTTGGCACCCACTGTTGCTTAAAATAGAGCATTTTTAGAACGTTTGTTCCACTGAATCAAACTGACTCACTCGCTGTTCTGCTCAACTCTTCGATCTAGGGATGGGCGGTTTGACACCGAGGCTTCGAAGCTTGTGTCACTTTTCCTGATACCTGCTGATTCGACACAGTGTACCAGAGCTTGTATTGAAGTCGCTACTATCACGTGACTATGACATTTGAAGCTTCGAACACGTCAATGAACCACCGGAAATGGGCGGGGCTGGTTCAAAGTTTTGCCGCTTTCTCATGTTTCATTCACTACTTAAGAAGCAGTAAAGCGCTCATGGTGGCCCTTTTGTGTTGTACAGTATCATTATTGATCTTGTAAACAATATGGAATCCTCCACCACCTCTACTTCAACCAAGCGCTCCATTGCTTGGGAATATTTTGAGAAAATAGAAAATATTTCTTCTATTCATATTCTCAAAAAAATCATATCGAATGTGGTTTTCAATAATGAGAACAACCAAGAGTTTTGGCTGTGCTGAGGAGTTCAGAATTTACTGGGAGGAGTTCTGATTGTATTGGCAGGAGTTTTGGTTGTGTTGTCGTGTTGTGATTGTACTGGGAGGAGTTTTGATTGTACTGGGTGGTGTTTTAGCTGGTTTACAGTGTTGTAAGTGTACTGGGAGGAGTTTTGATTGTACGGGGAAGAGTTTTGTTTGTGAAGAGGATGTTTGTACTGGGAGTTTTGTCTGTGTGGAGGAGTTTTTATTGTACTGGGAGGGGTTTTAGTTGTGCTGAAAGGTTTGGTTTATTCTGGGAGGAACTTTGGTTGTGTTTGGATGTGAAATTAAAATATTTTTTATATCGTGTATAAAATCTTTCTTGATACAGTGATATTAGCGATATAATGCCCAATCCTACTTGCAATAGCAGAAAAGCAGAAAACCAATTCTCCTATAAGTGTGGTTTTTAAGAGTTTGGAAAAGGCTCACTTCAAAATAAACTATGAGACATACACTCTTAAAATGAATGTGCTTAAAAAACATTATTGTAAAAGATAACACACAAATAGGTCAATGTCATAAGTGGGATTCAGGGTAAATGTACCTCTTTAAGCCTCTGGGATCTAAGTGCATTTTCTGTTGTTTTTTTTTTAAATGATTTCATGCATATAACACTCACATTTCTTATATTGAAATGTTCAGCAAGTCTCAACTGTCTCTGTAATTAGGTCCATGTATTGTGATACAATGCAATTGAAAAAGTAGATTCTGCAGGTTCAATGCAAAGATGTTCATAGAAACACAGACACAAATTTGACATGCCAGTGCATTCGTAGCCTGCAGAGGGTTAAATGTTACATTTAACAACATTTGACAAGGCAGTGATATAAAGTACTGCACTGTTAGAAACAGCATATGTACAGATTTATATTTGACACTTCAACTAGACCAAAGAAAGTTCATTATTTCAGTCCCTTTACAGTTCCTTCAGCAGGCATCCATCCTCATAGTTACACTCTCTTCAGCCAAGGTCATTTCAAAACAGAACCCACTGTCACTGGAAATGCAGCAGGAGACTGAAGATTCTTCAGCTTGTACTGAAGTGTTTCTGGGTTTGAAGGAACACTGGGCTGGTATAACAGAGGTTCAGTGGCCCTCCCTCACACTGTGGAGCAGTGGGAGTGTGTGTTGCGCACACAACTCTAGGTCACAAGCAGCACTGTTCGTACTCTCTCTTATGCATCCTCTCATCTATGCACCCCTTCTACCGCAGTGCTAGGGCAGATCCATACATTAATCCCCTGAGGCGCATACACACATTAACCTATAGAAAGGCATAATCCTAAATGCATGCACATAAACAACCACATCGCATACACACACACACACATGCACAACTGTATGCAAAGATCGACAGTTCCACTAGAATAACAAGCATAATTATTAATGTATGCACACACATACCTACACCAATCAGCCAAAACATTATTAGTTCTATAATTACAAACCAAAGCATTGCAGGCTTTGTTAGCCTCCCTTCTCCCTGATCTTCAATGGTCAGGACCACCACAGTGCAGGTATTATGTGGGTGGTGGGTTATTCTCAGCACTGCAGTTACACTGGTGTACACAGTGGTGATGTATTAGGGTTTTTTGAGCTGGTGCAAGTGATTAAACCCCTCAGTGAGAACAGTCCACCAACCAGAAATATGCAGCCAAAAGTGTCCTGTGGGCAGTGTCCTGTGAGCACTAATGAAACACTAGAGCCTGACCAACACAAGCAGAAACAGATGAGCTTTTGTCGCTGATTTTATATCTACAAGGTGGAGCAACTAGGTAAAAGTGTCAATTAGAGTGGGCAGTGAAT
The DNA here is from genome assembly GCA_034509495.1 of Acestrorhynchus altus. Classification (NCBI taxonomy): domain Eukaryota; kingdom Metazoa; phylum Chordata; class Actinopteri; order Characiformes; family Acestrorhynchidae; genus Acestrorhynchus; species Acestrorhynchus altus. The sequence goes on along the minus strand of CM067501.1, from coordinate 24,927,188 downwards.
CGACACTGTATAAACACTCCAGCAGCACAGCTGTGTCTGATCCATTTATTCCAGTGTAACTCACACTCACTGTAGTGATGAGAATGACCCATTACCCATTATATATGCCCTGTTGTGGTCCTGTGGGATCTTAACCATTAAAGAACAGGGTGAAAGAAGGCCAACAGAGTATACAGAGAAACAGACGGACTAGAGTCTGTGATTATAGAACCTCAAAGTGCTCCTATAAAGTAAATTGGAACTGATAAAATGGACAATGAGATTAGAAACAAGGATGTGATCATAATGTTATGACTGTGATTAGTGTACACACACATGCTCTCTCTGATTTCTTCACAGTGTATGTACATACATATGCATGCACATATTCTCTCACAAAGTTACAGTTAGGTCTGGTGCTGTGTGCGATAGCTGTCTCCCCAGTAGCTCCATAGTTTTAGCTCTTTAAACCTTCTTTCTCTTCACTTCTCTACATTCTTTGCTCTTCTTATGAAGACCTAGTGTGCTCTTATTCATATCCCAAGGATGTTTCTAATTTTAAGCCACAACCAGGAACCACTTTTCTCATGTAATTGAGGGAGGAGGTGCTGACACTAAGAACACACTGGGATATGACACGTCATTCCAGGGAAAAACTGAGGAGGAGACCCTGAGGAGGACAGAGAATGGGAAGGAGCAGTAACCAGTAACCTGTAACCTGACAACCTTAACACAACCAGACTATGTGCAATAATAATTAATAATAATAGTAATAATATGAAATACCCCTCCTACTGGACTTTTCATATATTCTCCATATTACATGTCTCTTTTTTATTATTGCCTTCACTGTTTGTACTGTAATGCTGCTGCTGCTGGAATCTTGATTTCCCTGAGGGAACCCTCCCAAAAGGATCAATCAAGCTCTATCTATCCACCCATCCATCTATCTAGGAACCAATGGTTGAAGATGGGCCCAAGATTTGAAGAGACAGAGAAGGGAGGAACAAGGCTCACAAGGGGGCACCTATCCTCCTCTGGTCAAACAACTTATACACACTTTGGCTGAAGCAGCTTGTCACTGGAGAATGACTCCCACCCCATGCATGAGACTGGGCAGCTCCTCCAGTTACAGGCTGCTTCAGCCAAAGTGTGTATAAGTTGTTTGACCAGAGGAGGATAGGTGCCCCCTTGTGAGCCTTGTTCCTCCCAAGGTTTCTTCCACCAGCTCTGAGGGAGCTTTGGCTTTGCCTTTGGCTTGCTCACGGGAGAGGTTTATGTCTTTATCCTTTGATTTTTGATTGTGTGTGTTTCTCTGGTCAGCTGAGAGCAATGATGGTTGTAGAGTCTAACAGCAGGAAGGAAGGACCTGCAATACCGTTCCTTCACATAGTTAGTGAAGGAACACTGGACCAACACATGTCTGCTGTAATGCTCCAATTTACTGAAGTAATGATAGTTTGGTGGCAGTCATAATAGTAACAGTAGCAGCTAATTAGGATCTGTGTAAATTTATGTATTTGGTCACGGCAGGTGGGCATCTAGTCCAGGGCAGGGTGGGGAAACAAATCTAGGTCCAGTAGCCAGAAGCTGGGGAGCCAATATAAAGTGGTGACTGGAGATGGGGCAGGGGAGCTTGAGGTTAGCATTTCATCAACCCAGGCCGGTGGGTAATCATTGATTTGGGAAAGGTAGGCTTTACTCGACACGGTATTGAACTCTTTATTTCAATGTAGAATAACAACAATGTGCAATATTTCTTCCATCACCCCATGTGCAATTACCTGTAAATAATCTGTAAATAATGTTTATCAGAGTGACTTTTATTATGAACAATGTATATACTGCACTGCGTATTTATCTATGATCTATACTGTAATAATGTGATTTTTTTTTCTCCACTTATAAAGGATTTTCTTATCTTATCTTATCTTATCGTACCTTGCCTTACCTTACACAGTCTGGCAGCTTCAGGTAATGTTCACATGAACCACCAGAATTGGGACAAATGTGATATGAATGACTTTAAGGGTAGCGTGGTGTCAGACCTATTCGCTTGAGTATTCCTGTACTGCTGATCATTTGGGATCTTCAACACAGCAGTCTCTGGAGTTTTCTCAGAATGGAAAAAATATGCAGTGAACAGCAGTCCTGCAGATGACACATGTTGTGAGAGGTTAATAAAGAATAGACTGGCTGGTTTGAGCTCAGATAACCACCCTGTATGATTGTGATGAGTAGAAAAATAACCCCAAAATGCACATTAAACCCAAAAGCAGATGGGCTCAGACCACCCTCACCCAAAGACCACCTCATGTTCCACTTCTTTCAGCCATGAACAGTATGTTGTCGTGGGTACAAGTTAATCAAAAATGAACAGCTAAACACTGGAAACATTAGACTTTCAAATTTTGATTTCTGTTCTAAGACACAGGGACAGTGCATTCAGAAATTGGTGCCACGGGCCACAATTTAGTCGTAATTTAATGGCTACTTCCAGCATAATGGTTCCCCATGCCACCCAGCCAAAATGTACTCATACTTTGACAATGATCTTCGCAGACACTGAATATTAATCCTGTAGAACACCTTTGGGATGTGGAAGAACAGATTCACAGCATTAAGGAGCTCCTGAAACATCTGCAGGAACTGCGTGACACAATTGTGTCAACATGGACCACAATCTCAAAGAATGTTTCCAACATCTTGGAAATCTATGGAATCTATGCCATTAATAATTGAGGCTAATTTAGGAACAAAAGGAGTCCAGACCCAGAATAAATAGCCTTCTTTATTAATTACTCTGTGTTTGTATGTCAATTATTCTTCGACCCAGTATGAACTGTAAATCATGCAGTTACAGATGAGATCTTATGCATAAATTTGCTGACTATAAATAAACTCACTCAAATTCACTCATGTAATGTATGTTATAAATAATTCTGTGTGATTTTTCTCCAGGCCTGAATGCATTTGATGATGTTTGATTATGTCCATCAGAAGAGGACAGCAACATTTTTGGCCTGGAAAAAAATGTGCATGCACTGGTGTGCATAACAGAAAGGTGTCACGTTATCATGATATTGATTTGCATTGTTATAGCCGAGCACTAACTGGTAGTGCTCGGCTATAAGAATGCAAATCAATATCATGATTTTACCTTGATTATCATTAATGAACTGTTCATTTAATCACCAACGGAAACAGCATTTTTCTTTGGTACAAGCTGCTTGAGTTGCTCATTTGGCTCAGTCTTTGGTTTCATCTGCATGTGGTTTCCATGTCTCAGACCCTGATGGAGCAGAGTCACATGCCTACACATGCAGTAGCATATTTTCATGGGGACAGTACATGAATACACATAGTGGGGGAAGAGTTAAGAGAATAAAAAAACAATATTGGCAAGAATAAATTTCTATGAATTGCCGATTAATTGCTTAGCCCTACTCTCAGTAGTAGATTATGTCAGAGCTATAACCAACATCATCAATCAAACTGAACTGCTTCAGCACAAGCCCTTACATTCACAATGACAATCATAGTCAAACACATGTCCACATACACATACACATACCCACACAAGCCTAAACAAGAACCGTCCATTTTTCCTTCTATGTGGGGTGCTTGCTGTGAGCAAGGTCCACCGCACACTGTAAACATGGCCAGGGAGACATTCTTTCATTTGCACTTCCACATTTGCATGACTATTAGCATTAATATTAGTATTTTTAACATGTATTAATATATTTGGGGCCTGTAGTAAATCATGTCAGCGCATATATCAACTATATAATTGGACCTCTGTGGTTGCTAGGCTCTGTGAAGCTGCCCCTGTCTTCGCCTCCTACCTTCACCAATGTCATATAGGATTCATTTGGAGTGTGTTAAATAGGACAAGTGCGGAATGCCCTCTTTCCCATGTCCCCTCTCTGCTCTGTGGTTTTCCACGTGGAGAAAAAAGGGGATCAGGAATGGTTTTGTAGGACTGGGAGGCAATTCCCTGAGGCAAGAGCTGGACCATAGCCTTAAGAATCCTCTCCAGCTGGAGCAGGGTGATTTATGGGTTTTTGCACCAAACAAAGAGGAGACTGCACGAGTGAAAGTCCTCTACACACGAGTACACACTGCAGCACGCGGGCTTGGCTGCATTTCTTAAAGATACACTGCTTCTCTTAGATCTTGCACACACACATATGCAGCCACACACACACACACACACACACACACAACACACACACACACACACACACTCATATATATATATATATATATATAGAAAGAGAGTATATATAGTATAATATATATATATATATATATATATATATATATATATATATATATATATATATATATACACACACACACACACACACAGACACACACACCTCAAGTCACACTTCATTGCTGTCGCAGTGCTCCCTCTTTCTCAGTGCTGTGAGGTGAGTCATCAGAGTACTGAATCCCTGCATCTCTTTGTTGCTCTCTCTCTCTCTCTCTCTCTCTCTCTCTCTCTCTCTCTCTCTCTCCCATCTTAACCTGATGGACTAGAAATTCAGTCAGGTTTATTTTTAACCGATCATGAACTGAATTTCATGTGACTGTGTCTCTAGGAGTAGCAAATTTACTGTGTAGAAAGGAGCCTTCAAATATTTCTCTTTCTTCGAGGCTCAATAACAAATATCACTTTTAGTGCTTCGTTACAGTTCAGCCATGGCTTCTCATTAAATATTTGAGTAATAGAATGGCATGCTCTGGAGCAACCAAAGATGAGCCTAAGGTCACTGTGTCCAATGTCAAGCATCATCCACAGCATTCATTGGAGTGACAGAGCTCTATCCATTATGTTTAAGAGGAGCTGAGGTTGTGTTTGCCATCCAGAACTAATCATCCACCATCAGTATCTGACTTCGCTGAGGCTCTTGTGGCTGAATGCAATCAAATTCTCACAATAATATTTTAACATCTAGTGTATGTCTACTTGAAGCCTAAGAGGGACAGATTCCCCATGAATACAGTTGACTTCATTTTTTTTATTATGCATTGTGGCATTTTTGTATTTATAATTATTTATAAAAATACAGACTCGTTGGTAAAGTTGGTAAACTTAAACCAAGGCCTCAGATTTGAATTAACGTCATTTATAACATGCATTTTTCAAAGCTTTATAAATACTCCCTCAATATTCCTCAACAGTCAGCAGCCAATGGCTCCTTTAAAAAAATAAATAAATAATTGAGGCACACAAATCAGTAAATGGCTAATAGAAAACACAAAAATATTCTGTTTGTGAGGTAAATATAAAACAGTTAAGAGCAATGGTGGAGGTCAGATTATGGTCTAGAAGTCCAAGAGAACTACCCCTAGGACTGCTGGAAAGCACAACAGTACAGAAATTTTCACACTGCAGATTGGACCTTATATTTTGTTGAGTTTGGGATAACAGAAAAATCAAAGCCAAAAAGCAAACAAAAAAAGACTAAACCACATTTCTTTTTATTTAGGATGAACAGACAGTTGTGCAAGTAACAGTTAGTTCCACCTAGTGTTGTATCACCCCAGTGGTATTTGGTATAGCCTGTAGTGAATTAAGCAGGCAAACATAGACATTAATATGTTTGTGTTTTCAAACCTGATGTTCATCCTAAACCTGATGTTTTTTTTACAAACAGGTCTTATGAAGAACAAGATCTGATGAAGTTCAAACAGAACATTTGATTGTTGAATGACCAAAGTTATGAGTGGAGGAGGAAAAAGCAGAATTTTATTAAATGAACACCCGTTTAGTCACAGACGTGGATTGATGCAGCCTGTAATACAAACATTTCACTGCTAGAAGTAACAATGGATTTGACTAAATAGCCAGAATTCTGTAAGCAAACATAATATCCTCTGTAATATGAAGATACACGAATCTCACAGAACTAGAAGGAAGAGCTGAACGCCTCTTAGCTGCTAGAAAAAGCATTTACAAGCTGTGATACTTGTCAAAGCGGGTGTTACTAAGTATTGACCATGCAGGGTAGCCAGGGGCCTTTTTGGCTTTCTGTGTTTTTTCAATTTTGTTATTTTGAAATAGATAAAAATGGAAATAAAAAATCAAATCAGATCATGTGTCATAATGTCTTTTACTTGCTTAGCTATACACAGTAACAGAAACCACGACAAGGGGTTAGGGCTGAGAAATATGATAAGATATGCGTAAGAGAAATGGTGATATATAATATACAACATATGATGAAAACCTTGTAATGTTAAGCATCAGTATTTATTTGCAGTTTTGTTTTTGGTCTTGTCTCCATCCCTAGCTCCGCCCTGTCCCACCTGTGTCTCTTTCGTAGCCCTGCCCATTTGTAATTATTCCCAGGTGTTCTCTGTCTGTGTCTTTGTATTTAATTTCCTTTGTCACAGTCAGTGTTTGTTGGTTTTTGTGATTTTGTCAGTGTGTACGTGATTAGTTCTTGTTTTAGTTTCCTCGTATTTTGTTTGCTTTGTTAATAAATTACCCTGTGTTTATGTCCACCTCTAAGCCTACTGGGTCTCATATGTGACAAAAGAACATAAAACACGAAAAGAAAATGTTGAATAAGCAGTTGTCTACAAACATTTGGATGACAAGAGTTCTGTGTCAACAGTCTATTTTAAAGTCTAACAGAATTATTTAAGACATCTACTAGAAAAACAGTACTGCAGTTGCCTCGTGGCACTGAATTGAACTCGGAGAGCAAACTCTAAGAGTGTGTTCAGAGCGCTGAAACTTCATTTAGCAGCGTGGAAATACAGCGCAAGCGAGAAAAATCATCTAACAGCATATCTAATTTACCAGGAGCACTCCAAAGTGGAACTCATTTGGATATCATTAGCGAGGCCAGCGATGGTAGTCAGTTCAAGGATAAGGCCAGGCAGACCGTGTCCTTGTGGGTAGTTTTTGTGCCTGCTGAGAGCAGGCCCAAGGCTATGATTTAGAACAGCATGTTTGGTCTAAGTCAGCAAGAAAGTGAACACTACAGACACCTACAGACAGTGTGAAAAGCCAACAGATAAATAGCACAGCCTTCTCTACAACAGTGGAGCTGCTGTAGCCATTGCTTTCCTCTCTATTCAGCAAGACCTTGTGTGTGTGTGTGTGTGTGTGTGTGTGTGTGTGTGTGTGTGTGTGTGTGTGTGTGTGTGTGTGTGTGTGAATGTGTTTGTGCATGACTGAAGAGGCATCTTGGCTCTTTTATTGTAAATCGCTTGACAACTTGGTTCACTGAATCAAAGCGTGAGAAATAGCAGAGGCCATTATCACCTGACAGGCTGTACCAGGCAGAGGCAGCCTGCAAGATGCACACATGAACACACAATTAGACACACTCTGAGAGACACACACATGCACGCGTATGTACACAACTGGAAGCAGACATGCAAAAAGTGTACACACAGTTCACAATCAAATGTCAAGAAGCAGTGCTCCAGGCTGGATCTGTCCTACTTCTGTAAAGAGAGCGGTGCATAAACATACAAATAGCACTGTTAGTGCTGCTTTTTCTCTGGCTTGATAAAAGCACAAACATGGCTAAGTCTTTCTCTGAAAGCCGCGTGGTTTTAGGAAAGTGACAACAAACCTCAGGCGGCAACAGAGAACATAAAAGAGTGGTTTATGTATTGGAGACACAGACCTTTCATATCCGTTCCTGCTCGCAACCTAGGATTTGGTGTGACTTAGCTTTTGGGGGTTTTGTTAACACTGTGCTGTTTCCTATACCAGTTTGTTTCAGGCTATATAGCAGTTTCTGTCAGTGTCTAAACCAGTGTGAATTCTTGGCCCTGTTTATTTTGGTGATTTCAAAGCAATCAATGGGAAAGTCGGTACTCACATGTTGTTGCTGTAGTACTGCATCTCTCGTGCTGTGTCCATAAGCATGCTTCTCTGCTGTCTGTGCTTTCCTGAATGTCTGCGGCTTTTAGACTGTCCAACGCTTGTGTGTTTTGCGTGTGTGTGTGGTGATGGTGGTGGGGGCGCTATCCTTATGTATGACCAAAAATCATCCTGTCAGATTGCCTTGTCAGTGAGTATGTGTCTGATTCGGGCAGATAGTCACTGTGGGTATGTGTGTGTGTGTCAGTGTGTGTGTGTCAGTGTGTGTGTGCGTGCCAGTGTTCCAGCTCCAGGTCAGCTGGACGGAGGGCTGTTGTCCCTATGCTGACTTTGCTGTCAGTCAGACAAAAAAAAGGAGGCCTACTTTAACGGTCTGGGGAGCAATGTGCCTGAGCTGTCTCTTCACTGCATGGAGCTTTATTCCTCTAACCATCCTCCACCCCTCCATGCTTTACTTTCCCCGCACTTGACTCTCGCTGTCTCTTCATTTCACATTTCATCCATAACCCGTTCCTATCCTCCATCTCTCCACAAAGCCAACCTTGCTATGAGGGCACACAAGGCAAACTACACAGCACAAACATGCATGCTAAAGCTTTGTGATGTATTCATATGTACTCTCATTACTATACTCCTATGCCTTTGAGTCCTAACCCCTTCACAGCTCAGCTTGTCATAGTTTGTCTTCTGATAAAGTTACTAATGCTGTCTTCTCAACCCTTTGCGGCAAACTGCTGTGAGGATTAATTGCATTCAGCCAAAATGCGAAGGGTTCTTTGAATAAAACAGACGTACAGATAATGCCCTACAGATTATCAAGACAGGCAGCTTTTCAAAAGTTGTTTTTGACCTTCTGAAATGCCAAACAAAAGCTATTAAAAGAAAAATGTCTCTACTCTTGGCTCTCCAAGAACTGTCTGGTGCGTTTATGCTTCCAGGTGCATGGTGGACATTGCCAGAGAGGCAAAGAAATTTCAGCCCCCATTAGGTGGGCCACTGCTCATCCTGTCCGGCTTCTCTGAACTGCAAACATAATGTCCATAAATTCTGCTCAGAGCAGAGACCAAGTTCAGTCTCTTAATTTTGCCTGTTTCAGTGTTACTCAATATTCATGGCCAATGTCATCTAAAGTTACTTTGCATAACTACACTCGATGAAAACTTATTTTGCCTTTTTTATTCTGAAATGTTATTGCTGCAGCTAACATTTGCATGTTTGGCTGGAAACCCATCTAATAAGGCCTAATATTCATGTTGGATGTTTAATTCTGGGCAATCCAACAGCATTCCAATGGTTTGTGGAGCTCAGCTACTCCAGAACTGATGGCGCTCAAGAGGGAAACACTGCTCAATAACCCAATACCTTTATAACCCATTAGAGCTGGTGCTTGGAAATGTGCAGCTATTGTTAGCAGTTCCTTTCTTTGTATGTGCAATTAAACACCTGTATCAGCAATTTGGAACACCTTAAATTAGCTGAATTCATTAATTAGGAAGAGAATCTGGCTACCTTTGGACATATTGTAATGCATCAAAATTGTTCATTTTTATACATTAAATTCTATAGTTTATCCATATCAGTAGGCTACATCTGTATACAGATACAAAGACAGACACATATCTGACTGCATATCTGCTTATTTTTAATGCATCAAGTGTCTGCAGCTGTATTGATCTGAGCCAAACATTTGCACTTATGTGGAATTTCATTTTAATTCTGGCCCCTTTCCAGAAAGAAAAGTGAAGAATGTTGGATTACATGTAATGGTGGTTCACAGTAATGTGAAGTGCAGAACACTTGGTCTATATGGAGTGGTGAATCTGCTGGGAGATATATGAAAAGGTAATTGCTGACATCATAATTTAGTGAGTAAATATGTAAAAACATATGTTGGGGAATTATTTTGTGTTTTCAGGCCAGTTATTGTTGTTTTATTTTGGAGCTCAGGAAAGCTGGGTAAAGATCCACTGGAGGAAACCGCTGACAGCCTGCTCTGTCTGGATACTCTACTGAAACATCCTTTCCTAAGTTCTGTCTGACCAGACAGACTCGATGAAAGTAGACAGGAAAGAAAGTTTCAGTAATGTGTTTTGGACACAGCCACATATGCACATGAGTAAGCAGAGTTTAACAGACAAGCATTGCTTACAGTGAATCTGGAGGTCATGTCTAGCACGGGTGGGCTGTAATTCATGTAACAGCAATCAAAACCTAGGACATAGCTAGGAAATAGTGTTCCTGCCTGCTTTTCATATCTGTGGTTGTATCTGTTTAAAATGTGTCATCTGTTTATTACAAATACTTTGTTCATAATCTGTTTCCTCCGTAACAAAAACACATCCAGGCTCTGTGCAAAGAACACACCCAGACACACACAAGTGCTACGAGCCATCACACACTCTCTGTGCTGACAGTACTTTGCTCTGATACGATGACAACAGCAGCTACTCCTAACACAACTATCACAACCCTCTGGCCAGCTCTCCTCATTCCCTCTCTCGCTCTCTTTTCTTTTCTATTTATTCTCTTTTTCTCACAGCACCCAGGGTACATTTAATTTCTTTTGCTCCACACAGTGCGCTGTTTGCGTTTTCCTTTTGTCAAAACTGGGAACATATGCCTTCTGGCCTAAGATGACTAAAAAGCAAAAAGCTAAAGCCAACACTGGCAGCTAAATTGCTTCACAAACCGCTTTGCACATTACAGTATGTTTGCAGTATCTTTAAAGCAAACGGAAAAAAAAAAAGGGTTTGAGGTAGGCAAGCGTGTAATGGTGATGTAAGCAAGTGTCCAGAGCCAAGGGCAAATTTCTTAGATGACCTTAACAGAGCGACTGAATGGGGCGCATGGGACTAAAAGAAGAATTCTATTCATTTGGAGATGTAGTCAGTAAAAGGAGAAAGCTCAAAGACCCATGATAAAAAGCGTAATGACTTTCATATCAAAGCTGGCCAGTCATGTCCACTTAAAATCTGTTATAACCTGTAGTTGTTGCCAGATCTTCTGTCCATGAAGCCGGAAGAAGAATGAAGATTCATAATCACCCCTACTCTACATAAAACACACATGGAAATGCCAGCAAAATGGCACAGAAATGCTAATGTCTGAAGGGTAGAGAGATGTCTGAACAGAAAAGGTCAGTGATTCCGAAACACATGCAAACAGGAAGAGGCAGGAAGGGAGGTATCAGCTATGTAGAGAGAGACACGTTCTTTCTATGTGCAGTCTGCCTCTGCAGCTAAATCTGTTGATGTGGAGAAAAAAAGGACTACCAGAGAGATGACCAGTTCCTCCAGATCCAATAAAAACAGTACTGAGGGACATTTCAGCAAAGCAAAATGAAACAGAAGATTTGTGCTAAATTGATGTGATACACGGTACCAGCAATGACATAACCTTATTATGCAAATCGGATATTGGTCAGGTGTGTCCCATTCACATTCGATACTGTCCCAACAGTACAATTTCATTAATATTAGATAATTATGATAATGTGATCTATAGTTTTATAAATGGTATGTAATGTATTTTTGCTCTTAGTCATTGCTTATCAAATGTGCTCCAAGTAAGACAGGGTCATGGGCATCCAAGGCTCACTGATGCTCATATAGGCCACAACCAAGAACTTACAGGACTTAAAGTATCTGCTGCTAATGTATTGGTGTCATTAAAAAAAAAACAAGACATTTTGACTGGTAGTGTGCAAAACAGGAGTGTCCTAACAGATACGACCTGTCAGATATGGGAATAACTACTGGGAGTAAAAATGAATCTGTCCATCCTTAAAGAAAATGTAACTTATACTTGTGTCAAAATGACAAAAAGAAAAGATGTAAGTAGCATAAAAGTGACAGTGTGCTTCTTTTAGTCTATCAGAGACTCCCCTCTCAGGTTCTCATCCATTATGCACAAGCAGTCTAATGGAAGCTAAAGAACAGATTGCCACACAGAGAGTAACTTCTTACCGTGTATCAAAAAGAGGATCCGTGTACATGGCAGGAGTGCAAACTGTGTCCTGTGTCTTGGATGTGACATCTTCCTTGCTGTGGGGAGGCTGAGTCTGTCCCTGCTTCTTGTTTGCTCTGCCTGAGCCATCTGTAAGGGACAGAAGATTCACTTTAACATTCAGGATATTAAGGTAACGTGTGGCCTAAATATCATACACTGTCAGTTTGAGCCCATTTATAAAGGTTTATTTCACATAAGTGGGTTGACTCCACTGAAGCTCATCAAAAACTGATATTTACTGTTCACAGCAGCACTTGCACAGATGTTTGATACAGATCTGACAGAGTCACAAGCTGTGGTCACTATTAAACATCTGTGCAAGTGCATTTTGGATGAAGAGCGAATGAGAGAGGGAATCATTTGAAAATCAAGATGTGTCAATAATCTTACCTCACGATTTTCTCACATTATTATTGCATTTTTTCGTTGAATCTCTCCATTTGTTTTATGGGTGGGTTTGTGAGCCAACCAATGTAACAATTTATATTTACACATCCATTTCCAAATGTTCTTTATATTTTGGGGGAATGGACACTGAGCATGGTGGTACGTGATTCACGCTGTCATCAAACAGTGCACTTTGTAAGATATTAGTTCCTAAGAGAAACATTAAAAAGATGACTTCAGTTAAACATGGCTAATTTAACTCAATTCTTTTAGCTTGAACAGATGAAAAAAGAAAGCTGAAGAGAGCTTTGGCCATAAATGTAAGTGATCAGAAAGAACAAGCATGTTTCTTCTCATTCTGACCATACAAACAGTGACTGAATTTATAGACATGCAGTTTTCCATTTACATGATTTTAGTGGGAATACTGTGGGAAAATATGGGAAAACCCAGTGTGAATGTCTGTGATTTTAAAATTTTGTACATATCTTGTTGCACCTATAACCAGTACAGTGCAGCTATAGTGAGAACAGTACAGCTGTAGTCAGTGCACTGCAGCTATAGTGAGAACAGTGCAGCTATAGCTAACAATTAAAAGGTTAACAAAACAGGAAAAATGGATAAGAAATAAACCCCCTAGTGAGGAAGCCAACGGGTGACAGTGGTAAGGAAAAACTCCCTCAGAGCTGGAGGAAGAAACCTTGGGAGGAACCAGGCTCACAAGGGGGGACCCATCCTCCTCTGGTCAAACTACTTACACATACTTATTCAGGGGACACTGAAACCCCACACGTCTGTTCTAAGCTATAGTCAGCGCAATGCAGCTATAATTAGTAAAATGCAGCTATAGTCAGTGCAGTGCATTTTTTTGTTTTGAAATATTTCATTTGCTACACACACACACACACACATGCGCGTGCATGCACACACTCATATTCCCTCCCCAATTTTAAAGACTTTACTCAAAGATTAGGCTATATTAGCTGGCAAGCTTTATTCTAGACTGATCAGTTTGATGCCATATGCTGAATTCTGCTCACTGCAGTTTGTCCCACTGGTTAGCCGGTAATCTTCTCAGTGGTACAGATTTAAGCAGCTATTTTCTGTCATCTCTTAGTGGGACACAGACATTAAAGGTGGTTTCCTTTCCTCTTTTTACGCTGGTTGATGTGCATTGGTGGTTTACTGCTTTGATATTAGCAGTTAACACATTTCCTTAGAACAGAACGACTGTAGCTCATTTCTGTAATAATGGTATATAAGGGCAAAATGGATCAGTGCACAGTATGCATCCGCCCCACTGTGCACACCATCGCCGTTTGGCTTTGCTGAAAGCTGATTGTATCTTTGGAGTTATATAAGCCTGTCTGAACCAGTCATTACTCACATCTCACAATTGGTCTGCTATGCATTAATACATGAGCTAATACATGAATTAGCTTCCTTTTTTGTGCATATCTATTTTCTCATCCTTTTCTGTCTTTTTACATTTGTATTTTATTAATTTATGAATTTGTAATTAGATTTTCATAATAAATGATGACCTTATTACAAACAAATACTGCTGACCTCTTGGGGTTGCAAAGAATAGTGCAATAAAGAGAAAGAAAGTCAGTTCTGCATCCAGTGGCTAGCAGTTCTGCAAACAGAAACACCTTGTTGATGATGGAGGTCAACAGACAATGGTCAGACTATGTCAATTCAAATAGCCATTCTGTGCAACTGTGGTGAGCACAAAAGTGGTCAAACTGGTTTGAACATAACATAACAATGGTATCAGTGGTCTTCCCAGTCACCAGGTCTGAATCTGGTGTTGTAGAACAGAAGACTCACAGCATGAAAGTGACATTGGAAATCCTGCTGGAGTTGTAACAGAAATCTTGTGGACTGGAATGTTCCCAACATCTTTTTGAATCCATGCTTTGAAGAACTGAGGGTGTTTCGAGAACAAAAGAAGGCCCTATTCAGTTGATGTGTAATGTTTCAAATTAGTGTAGTGCTCTGGTGAGTGTACTGCACTCTGTAAAGAGACGTCTTAACACATATTGTACTATTTTTCAATACATCTGTGTGTGTTACATTTAACAGATTTCATATGTCAGCTTGATTGGCAACTGAAATCAGACCTGGAATTTTATACAGACTGGCCCACATTCATTTTGGCAAACAGGGTGTGGGTAACTTTTGATCGGATTTGTTGACCCGGTGTGTTTTTATTAATTAATTAATTAATTAATTAATTAATGTATTTATTTTATTGTAGTTTTTTTACATGCCATGTTTAAATGACGTTTATTGGATTATTATTCAAATAAAATGACCACACACACACACACACGCACACACACACACACACACACACACGCACACACACAGATATCACATATTAATTTGAGTAGATGGTAGATGAGTGTACCTTCAGAGTCCAGCAGGAAGCAGGTGAGCAGGTGAGGACACACTTCCTCAAGCACAGAGCAGAAGGAGCAGAATGCACCAGGGTCCTTCTGTCCCAGCCGGTCCAAGAAAAGCTCTGCCCTCTTCTTGCTGCACTCCTGACCCAGGATCTCCTTATATTCCCCCAGAGAGAAGACCTTGTCATACACTAGGTATGGCAGCACCTTGTTCACATCCAACTCATTCAGCATCACCTCTCTGTGCTGCTTCAGGACGTCGGTGACCCATTTCTTCTTCTTTCTGCTTACTGACTTCCTGGCTCCATTCTTCTGTTTCTTGTTTTTCTTAACAAACCACTTTCTTGTGCCGCTTCCAAACATCTTCCCTCCCAGTCTTCTCCCTAAAACCTCTTCAACAGTTCTATCCACAAACTTGCCAAAGACAGGAAAGTGCATAGTTTACACCTGACAGGGCACCATAATGGTGTGTCTTCAGAACTGCGCACAGTTTGTACACGCAAACAATGTCTGGAAAATGAGGACAATCTGGAGAGTGCCAGAGTGTAAGCCTGATGCTTACAGACTGTAAGAGGATTAGCTTCACACTAAGTATTGTCCTGTCTATGCTGGGACTAATTTAGAAAAACTTTAGTGGGTGAATTCATTCATTTTCCCACTAAATACAGCAAAAGCACTATATTATTTACTTTATTTACAGCATTAATATTGACCATGCACTGCTTTTTAGACGACATTACTTCACCAGGTAATTAAAATGTAATTAAAATAAAGGTAATTAAATAGAGAATTTAAATAAAATCAGATCATTCAAATACATTCAGATATGGTATCTACTGCAAGTGTGACAGAAAGATAAAATGTGATTGGTGTACAGACTGGACTCAATCTGCTAGACTAGATTACAACACCCTCACAGTTCAAGTAAATTAGTTGAATGTACCAGTAGAGGGCAGAATTGTCCACTTCATAAGAAAGCTAAGGTCAAGACTTAACTCATTCAGTACTTCTACAGTTGCTCAAGACCAGCCACCTACTTTTCCCCCTCACAATGTCAGACACACACAAACACACACACACACACACACACACACACACACACACACACACACACACACACACACACACACACACAAATCATATATCTTCATTTTTCATAAAATTCATGAACTTCATAAAAATGTTCCCCAAACTATATTTGAATAATGAATATATTCTAAAAGGCATATTAAATGTGTCATGTTGTGTAGTTAATTTGGTTGTTAAAATTAACTTTTAATTAATTGATTCATTTTCATTGAATTGAATACCCCCTGAAATTTTCAGATTTATTGGTAAACAGTGTGGTCCATACTTATTTGGATAGTAGAACCATTTTTGATGTTTTTGCTTTGTACTGGTTTTGAAATCTCTGTCAAAGAAGCAAGCAGTTCTTAAAAAAAAACACAAAACTATATGGTCGTATGAGGTGATTTGATGTGAAATGCTCCAACTTTCACAATTTTTGGCAGTGTTGGTGAAACACTATGTAGGAAACGTTTGACCTGAATGCATTTTTAAATACATTCATGGTGGAGAGATACATATGAAGAATATCGTAGGGCAAAACATGACCAAAATTAAGTTTTATTTTCATATTTAACTTACTGTTTTTACATTTACATCATTACATAAACAAACCCAGAAAGCCCATATAGGTTCACTAATGGATTTTGTCAGTAAATGAAATGTTGTGCTGTAGACTTTCAGACTGGTTTTTGGTTCTTCTCGCCATCATTGTGCCAAAATAAGTAAGTATGTATGTATGTTTCTGAGCAGATCATGGTTTCACATCAGTCTACTCTTAATAACCTTACTATTAAAGACATTTGCAAGAAAAAAAAGAGCACACTTTAATGAACCTCATAAACCATACTTTAGGCTAATGTGACACTGCTGAAAAATTGTTTAGATGAAGCAATAAATCAGTTCTTACATCTTTTTACATCTTACAAAATATTTGATGACATAATTGTCAACAATTATTCTTCAATGTACTGTTTAGTTAATGCATCACTTTTCCAAGAAGGAACAGTTTCCTAATTAGCTCAGTGGATTTCATGTAAGGTTGCAACCTGATAGCAACATCGTGTACACCCATTTTGCAAAGCGGATGGTAGTGATAAGTTGTAACCATTGTTACTGTACTCCCAGCACTTGCTACACTACCAATCATGGTAAAGGCTATTAAATGCAAAATAATAGTTTACATTTGGGACAATTATTTAATTTGCTTTGTTAACCTGTTTGGTTTGTCAGTGAAGCATGACTTGTGAGTGCTTTGCATTGATGTGTACTTTACTAGCTAACTGTACAATAACTACATAACTTTGCTCATAAGGGTCATTCCTCAGCACGCTAATGTACAGTACAATGTATTACTAAAAAAAACAACTTTGTGTTTTTATGTAAAATGTAATATTAAATAATAAATGTAATTTCTAATTGTCAACCAGTTAATATACAAAAATCCACATTGTTTCCTGATTTCACACATCTTGTGGTCTGCTCTTGGGCTGAACTGAACTAGACTTTTTAAAATCAACTTACGAACATGAAACTTTGTGGTGTGGATTGCAGTGGTCAGTACTCTAAAGTATTTTTAACCTCTATGTTAACAGCAGAGTCACACTGAACAATAAAAATGCCTCTATCCATTTATTCCACATTCCCATTGACTTGAATAATTAAAGTGTAGCTGACAGTGTTCCTGTAATCCTTATGCAGCTGTGTTTTGATCAACCCTGACAGCAGCTAAGGCAATCTTCAGGGATTCGCCTTTCTGAAAAATTTCCATAGTGAGTGCTCTACTGCTGCCCTTCTTCACCGATTAAAGACTTTTTATTCATTTCAAAACAGAGCAGACTTTACATATGGACGTGCACATGGATTGTAGCATATTGAAATTTGCACAATTGTAATGAGTAGTAGGTTAATGACAAATAATAATATTAAATTATTTTTAAAACCACATATAGCATTCCAGTCTGCTTTAATGCAGGGGAGTATGTCTTTTCAACGGCTAGAAATAGGTATAATGGCAGGGTGCACTATTTCACCATTAGCATTTACGATGGCAATGGAGGTTATTATTAGGGCATCTGAGTGGGTCATAGGTGGGGAAAGCTTACACAATGGCACCTGGTTCCTGCCAATTAAGGCTTACATGGATGATATGACAACATTGTCTACTACGCTCCCATGTCCCTGGCAGCAACTGTAGAAATTAAATGAAAATTTTAGGATGGCAAGGATGAAGGTGAAACCCAATGACTCTAGACGTGTGTCAGTTGTGAAAGGGAAACTAGTGCAATAAAGGTTTCTGATGAAGGCGAAAGCAATACCTTCTGATCTGGAGAAACTATTTAAGAGTTTAGTTAGGTGGTATAGCGCAGCACTGAATCATAATAAACAGGTTGTGGGGTTGAGGAAGGAAGTGGTGGAGGCTTTCAATTTCATTGATAGGTGTTTTTGTTCAAATTGTGGAGTCTGCAGTTTGGCTTGCTGCCTTGTACCAGGTGGCCATTGATGGTTTAGGAAGTTCTGATTACTGAGGTGCAGAGGTTAGAAAGGTTTATCAATAACGCTATAAGGAAGTGGGTTGGGGTGCCTTAGTAGTACAGCATGGTTTGGTAAAGGTATTCTGGAACTACCACTGACAAGCATAATTGAGGAATTGAAGTGCAAAGGCAGCTTGAAGAATTAAATTACTATTGTCAAAAGATGAACCGATTAAAGCAGTAGTACCTGTGTCAAAAGCAGGAAGAGAGTGGAATCCTAGAGAGGCAGTGCTGTCAGCAAAGAGGGCATTGAAGCACAGGAATATGGTGTGGCAGGGGGCAAAATGGGAGGGCAGGACAAGGGTCAGAAGAACCATGGAATGTTCTCAGTGAGGCCACATCACCAGAGAGAAAGCGAATGGTTGCAAGCTTTATGCAAGTTCAGAAAGAGGAGGTACAATGTGCATCTGCAGCCTCACAAGGGAAACAGGGGCAGTGGATGAGACTGGTGAACGTAGAGAAGCAAAGAATCACATGGCGAGAGTTCTGGTGGAAACAGCTTCATTAATTTTGTGCATGAGGGGAAATGCAGTGGAGAATGAGTGCAGGGTGTGGATATCGTTAAATGGGGGATGCACAAGATTGGAAGTTGTTGGCAGATGTAAGTGCTAAACTACAGGTTCCACATTGCATTGCTGTAGCTACACTGAGGCCGATATTGTGTTCGACTCAGTGAGCAGACAAATAGTTTATTTTATTGAACTGACTGTTTGAAGATGAGGTTAGTGTAGCTTGTGAAAGAAAAAGGCCGAGATATGCAGATTTAGTGGCTGAGGTGAGAGAGCGCTGGCGGCAGGTGTAGGGTATACCACTAGATATAGGTGCTGGGTTTTTGTCTGCTTGCATTGCATTTTGTAGGGAAGTCTGCTTGCTTTGCTGGCATTGCTCGTTGAATTCGGGTTCAGAAGTTATGTACTGAAGGCAGTTATGAAGGAATTGTCAGAAGTAGCTGAAAGTACTAGTCAGTGTTTGTGGATCAATTGGTTGAGTTGGGTTGTGCAGTGTGTACTTGAAGGAGTAGTTATAGCCTGGAGGTCATAAGGGTATGAGTAAAATGCTGTACAATCTCATGAAGTGAGCTTGGAAGGAAGTGGGTCTGTGACACCAGACTTTACTGTTGAACCTTCTAGACTTCTAGATGTGTTGTGGGCTTAATTCATTGAAACACTGACAAAGAAAAGTGCCCATTCGAAGAGTAGTGATTGGAGTAGAGGTTAAGTGAATGGATGGGGTCAAATGTGTAACTATCATCTCATATAGCATCTAGTCAACCTCCTGAGTCATTTCACAAACAGTTTATAAGGAAAGGTTGCTGATGGGATCATACACAGCCACAGCAACCTTATAGTTGTAAGATGTAGGATAGTTTTATCTTCCTGTAGCACTGGTTACATGAAGTCTTGCTGATCAGGCCATAAACAGCCACAGTAAATTTATTTGTCTGGTGTAGAGGCTTGTTTGTAGTATTGTTTAAAGATGGGTTATAACAGGAATGCTGCCGAATGGATCATAAACAGTCAAAGTAACTTTAGTGGTTTGGTGTAAGGGCTTGTTTGTAGTATGTATATAGACAGCAATTTTAGATGAAGGGAGGTGTCTTCCTGATGAGGAAAGACAAAGGGATGGTCCCAATGAAAAACTCCCTTTTTAACCTTTTTAAAGGTTAAAGCAAATTAATTTAATCAATTTAATTAAGTACATTTTCAAAAGAGTTCAATTAGAAGTCTCAAATGTATTAAATAGGTACTATGAACAAACAAACAAAAATTAATAAAAGTAACAAAAGTTTTTAGTAGTGTGTGATATGGAACGAATGTGAAATTGTGTGTGATTTAGAATAAAATCTGAATGTGAATGGATGCTTATAAATATTTTAAAACTCCACAACCTACAAAATAAAAAGACACTAAAATTAGAATTTATATTGAAGGTCTAATTGAATCTGTAAGTCATGCAAGTACAGATTTCCTTTACTTGAATGTAATAAAAAAAGCATTTAATGTCAATAATACTACAGTACCTACAGTACCATCAAAATAATGCTTATTTACAATAAGAAGTACAGTATTTATATTTAAAATATTAGAATATTAAGAATATTTACACTTTCTCCACTCCATGTTCATCATGATATGTGAAAAATGAAAACAAATTTTACCTCTCGGAATAAATGTCCAAATAAATTCCAGAGTTATTTGGTAATGGCATTTATCTCAAATTTATCATTTTGAGTCAGTTTAAGGTGTAGTTGTTGGGTTTTGGTGATGACTTTTAATATCTGGGTTGAGATTCAGTCACTGATAGGCAATTTATATGATTCATATCATTTCCATTCTCAACAGATTATTTAATGACCATTTGTGTCCAGCAGATGGGAAGCAATGTCATCTCAGAAGATATTACTGTCATTAGATGAGAAATGATTTTTACATCACACTATGCGAATGGTTCAGTAATCTCATTTAACAGTAAGAAAAGTTAATGATTAGTACAAGAAAGGGACAGAGAATGTTACGAATGTTACGAAACTGAAGTTGATGATGTAGCAACCAAAAAGAAACATGCAGTTATTTCTCAACAAGGAATCAGGGATGAAGAGTGGGAGCACTCCTTCTGATGCAATTTTCAAATCTAGTGGCGGGGCAATGACTAACAGCATACTGAAGCTCACATCAGATGATGTTTAGACATCTGTCACTGTAACACCATAGTGGTACAATGGCAGGATTGCACAATGAGCTGGTCATCCCCTTCTCCAGAACCTTCAGGGGGTTTCTTTCCAAATCTGTTCTCAAGTGTTAGGCTGAGGGAACCAAAAGAGGTTGAGATCTCTTTAAATGACTGCTTTGGCACAATTTTAGTGCAGTCATTGCATGTAAGACTAGTCAAATTAACACATCAGCATCAGTCTGCCAACTGCACAAACTAAAGAACATCCACCACAATTTAGTGCCGACCCACTTGAAGACATCAGGCCTGAGAGTCAAGAGACCACATTGAAATTCTTGATTTTTCTTATGAAATGTAAACATTCTGTGCAGTTTAGCCAGGAAACAAATGCACACACACACACACACACACACACACAAGGACACATGTCCTTACATAATTTATGAAACAATGAATTTTGAATGATACCTGCAAATTTTAAAGGTAAATGTCAGGACATCTGCCCATGAGCTGAATCTCAAGAGAATGTGGGTCATGTGGCAAGACAACAGCCCCAAGAATACTAAAGAATGATAAAGGAACAGTAGTTAATCTAATAGAAACGTGGAGTGACCTGATGCAGAATTGAAGCTGTATGAAGAAAAAGGATCAAATTATTTCAGGACTAATCAACAGTTACAGGAAATGTTTTGCTGCACAAGGGGGACACACCAGATACTGAAAGCAAAGGTGACCAAGCGTAATATTCTTTGTCTAATTTGGTGCTTCCCGTTTACTTTTAGGCTGCATATTTCCACATTTATCAGTGTGTCTATTGAGTTATGCCAAAATCTGTATTTAAAATGTGGATTGTGTAGGAAATAGTAACTCTTAGGATTAATAAATGAATGTTGACCCCTATATAAATGATTGTACCATTGATCTGGTTTACTATTTGGTAATACACATTATACTCCCAATTATATCATATTGAAGTATTAATTTTAGTAATGTATCTCATGACATCTCATTTCATGTACTTAATATATGTGCTGTATTCAACAAGAAGAATACATTTTATTTCTTGCCTCTTATATAATTTACAGGAAAAAATGGACTTCTATCACACACACCCTACCACATCCAACACTTACACACATATATTCAGATAGTTCTATTAGAGCTACCTCTCTGGTGGCCCACAAATGTTTATAGAGTATTGTATTTAAAACAAAAAAACCCACACCCACTGGTTTTACTAATTTCCTTCTTATCACATTTGTCAGGAAATGCTTACACCTGTTTGTAGTTGAGTCTGCTGTTAAAGGTCAGTAAAGTACAGTAATTTATTGCAACCTTATTAAGTAAAATTCCAGTCTTTTCCTGTTGGCTGTGGCACCATCTATCTGCAGCCAACAGGTATTTCCCTGTTATATTTAATGTCACCACTGTGTGCTCTTTCCCCTCTGGCCTACCTCCTAATCTTTGGTTACCATGTTACTGCTGAACACAATCCTGCCCCAGCCTATCCCTACATTAACTGTACTTTACTACATTTACAAGTCTGTGTAAATGTAACACTGTTTTTCAGCAATATTTTCATTAGCAAATCCATATTCATTTTAATAAATACAGTGCATGTACAGTACTGTGAAGAATTACAGATTTTATTTTTTGCTTTTTTGTTACATTTACATTTGCTGATTGTCAAACTAATTTCAATATCAGACAAAGATAACCTGAGTAAGTATAAAATGCATTTGTAATGATTCATGTTGTCAGACAGGTTCTATTTAAGCGATTTCTTGATTTTACAGGTCTTACATTAATTAGGCCTGGTTGTGGCCAGTGAAATTGGACTCAGCTTTCATGGTTAATCATTATTGTTCCAAAATATGGTCAAATCACAGTTAATACATGGGGGCAATGATTTTTACATAGGACAGCTTTCTCCCTTAATAAATGAAAGCATCATTTACAAATGTCTTTTTGTGTTTAGTCAGGTTATCTTTGTCTGATATTCAAATTTGGTTGATAAGTTTCACAATAAAGCAAAAACAAAAGATTTGCTAATAGGTATTTATCAACAGCTGTGCTTATCAGAGTAAAATACTTGAAAACGTTAACCTGCGTGACCTTGTATACAAAGAGTATACAGACAATTCCTCCTATTTCCCTGTCCTTTGTCCTCAATGGCCTTAAGGCTTGGATTTTTCAGGAAGTTATGCCGAGTGAATAATCTTATATGCAGGGAACCATGAGGAGTTTGGTTTTTCATTACAGTGGAAATGGCCTTACATGAGATTATACAGCAGACTATTATCAGTGCAATCAATTATGTCATTAAGGTTTTTGCATGGTGACATCAAATTGAATGGCCTGTCTGTTGCTCAGGATGCTGTACTGTGCTTTAATGCAACAATAAAATGAAACAATTCAGAGAATGAAATAGAGAACATGTGATAAAATGTGTGACAGACAAGATAAACAGGACACACAGTGTATCTACTGTACATTTGCGTACTGTTGCGTACTGCTATAATCAGTGTTTCAGTGCCCCCATGCCACCAGTATGCCCACTCACATACAGTATGCAGTGCTAAATATTAATATGATATTTATATTCTCTTTATCCTGGTCATAGATTGTTATTATTCATATTTATTTGGTCACATGTTTATTAAAGTCCATAAAGCATTTATTAAAGTTTAAAGCTCATGTTTACATTTGGCAGGTGTTCTTAGTGACTTACAATCAGATCCATAAGCTACATTATAAGGACAAAAGTACTTTATGGGTACCAAAACATTACACCTACAATAGCTCATATGACTTCTCATTCTGAATCCAAAGGCATGAAGTTGGTTAACCCTTTGCACTCAGTGACCCCACTGTATACTTTTATGTGATCTGCCACTTCATGGCTAAGCTGCTGTGGTTCTTAACCACTTCCAGTTTTAATATCACAGCTCATTATGGAATGTCTAGGACAGAGGAAATGTCATGAACTGACTTACAATTGTGGCATTCTACTACAGTACCACACTGAAACGTTCAGTGAGCTCTTTAGAGCGACCCGTTCTTTTACAAATGCTTGTAAGGACAAGTACATTCTTGATTTTATACAGCTGTGGCAATGAATGATACATCTGAGTTCAATGATTAAGAGGTGTGTCTCAGTCTATAGTATGCATTTGGGCAGTGATATAGTTTGTGAAATTGTGCCTTTGTATTCTACCTTAGTAGAATTGAAATTAAGGAATTAAAATGTGATTAAAGTGTAGACATTTATCTTTAATTCAAGTGGTTAAACCAAAATATGGCATCATTTATTAATAAATATTTTTTACATAGTTCCTCCATTTTCACAGGTTCAAAGGAAAGTGGACCAACTAACCATTTTGATATGAAGAGTATTCCTAAAGAAGGAAATTCTTTGTAGTAAGTGACTGCATGAAGATGAGAATGCATGGACATCACTAAATGCTCAGTGTCCCTACTTGAGCTGCCAGTGGGTCTTCAGTACATGAAAAGCTGTTGAGATCAGGTGACTGATTTGGCCATTTAAGAACATTCCATTTCTTTCCCTTGAGAAGCTCTTGGGTTGCTGTCACATTATGTCATTATGTATCTGCACCCAATCTAAGTAGAAAGTATAGCTTTATACACTTCAGATTCTGGTACTTTTATCAGCAGTATTATATCCATAAATATCAGGGAACCACTGCCATTGTTAGCCATATTCATTAGCCATAACAGATAATGCAAAATTAGTTCAGAATTTTTTGACTTTTGCTCAATTGTGCAGGTCTAGGACTGAGTCCATTCTTAGGGTGGAATTTTAACTCTTTAAGTCAAATGTTCCACATGATAGAGATTATTAAGCTGCCATAAACCCATTTTCATGTTAATAAAGCAATAGGAAGAAAGGGAGCTGCTTGTCATGAACTAGTTCCTGAATGTGAAATGTGCTTCTGTTTGTACAGCGTTGCTGAGAAGCCTTTATTTGTATTTTTGTTTGATTAAAAGGTAATGACTGGGAGTGAAGGCATTGTAGGCCATTATAGCGTGTGTTACTGTAATCAAAGTGGATTTACAGTAATCTGGTACAGTGGCACTGATAGATAATTGTGGGAAAAACACATTAGTATAAATAATTGTTTATGTATGATACACTTTAGGCTGCATTTTATTCTACTGTACAATAAAACATAAACCGCCTGACAATCAAACACTATTTGAAATGGTTAACTTTAAAAAGGTGGACCATTTGAACATTTTGGATTAATTGAACACACATTAAACAAACAACAATTGTGTTTAGAATTAGAAACTCAATAATGAAACAAAAGAATATGTATTATAAGAACATCAGTTGGAAAATGCTGCTGGATTTGTAGTGTAAATGAGTTCACAAAAATGCACAAAATAATCAAAATAGGGGAGCACCTTTATTTGGGTTTTCATATAATTCATTGTAGTGATTACCATTTTTTCCTGCAGACATTTCCTATGATCACAGTAGCTTCTGTTGCTGCCCGGTCTGTCTTTTTGTTGCAGACTGGGCAGAAAAGACAGCTAATGGGTCCTGTTGATCTGCAGACGGTTATAATGCAAAGATCAGGGTTTCTCAACCTGTTGGCCAGGAACCTCCCGTGGACCATAAAGCACTCAAGTAGTGTTCCCAACTTCAGGCCTCTTGTCTACCTAAACTGCATCAACAAGATCTCCTGCTCTAACACAGCTGATTCAAATTTGAGGGAGACATGAGCTTTAACTAACCATTAGACTCAGACACAGAACACTTGAAAACCCCTACTAAAAGAAGGGAGAACGTATATCTGCGTATTCCCTCTCTTTTCAGCTCCTATACAAGCTTAATTTCTTCGTGTTACAGTGAAACTAGATGAAGTTCACTTTAATCACAGTCAGACTCATAAAGACTCTCCTCTCACTCCTCTCCTTGATTCACTCCTAAGATCCAGGCCATGAGAGCAGCTGGCCATTGCCTTGGGTACCCTTTAATAAAATAAAAACAAATCTGTTACTGTTTTATCCTGACTGCTCCATCCCTCATTACAGAGTTAATTAGGACATGGAATTCTGCAATACAGCAGATAGATCCTGCCCCCACTCGTGTTTTACAAACCTGTCTGCTCTATTTTCTCAATTCATCTGTCTGTCTCTTGCCTCAGGAATTGTGCATTAGATTTAAAATGCAGTCTTGTCAGTTCTTACATGCAACTGATCTGACAGCGGACCACAGACCTCCCTAGTTTTGCGAAATGAATGGAATAGCACAGACTATTTGAATGTTTCCAGCCTGCTTTCCAACACTTCACTGCATTTCCCTTACTCATGCCTAATTACCAAATATACTCTTTCCTGGTTTACATCATACCTTCAAAAAAAATAGGGCCTTCCTCAGAGTTCTGTTCTTTCCCTCTCATGTTTATAATTTAAACACTGACCGTTGGTCACAAAATTCAGCTATAACCCCTATAGCTGTGAAATAGAATGTGAATTCAAGTCAACACTGATGTCTTATTATTTGGTCCCGAAACCAACATGCCTACTGACACTCATTACTAAGTACAGATCAAAAGAGTAGAAAACCAATAGGAGACCAAATTACATAATTTCCACAGGAATTAAACATAAGATATTACATCCACACTAGGACTGCTGATAAAAAATAAATCACACATTTTGCTGTGATTAATCACAATTAATCATACTATTTCACATTTTAATGATATACATTTTAATGTGAAATAGATGAATCAGTGTATGATTAACATTTAAACATTTTAATAGCATTAATCACAGCTCAAGCAAAAAAAAAAACAACACTTCCATTTTCAGTCTCAACAACGTTTTTAAAACAGATAAATCGATGGATTAAGAGAGGTGGGAGAAGAAATCAACACAGCTGTGTCCTTCAATGTATTTACTATTGTGTTGCGTTGATGTGATATATTTCAACAATAATGAAATAAAATTTGAAAGGAGTAAATTTGGGACTGGAGGATTAAACCAGATTCAGTACTCAGTGAACCAAGAGGATATTAAGTTTGGGAGCTTAGGAGAAAAGCATGTTCTACCATAGGCTTTCCTAATCTGCAAGAGAGTGATCAAGGGTGATAAATGTGTTTTTTTTTTGCATTCTATGACCTTTGCAGTTCATTCCCATGGAAGATAAATGTGCAGTGATGTCTATAAAGTCATTACTTTTTATGTGCATTCTATGGTTTATGTTTAATTTAGACGTTATCTTGCATTAGACATCACATTCTCCATACAAAATGCAGAGAACACATTGAAACACATTACTCAGAAGTACGATTGGAAATTTGTGTGAAGGAGTCAGTGGCATTGCATGCATTGCTAATAGACGTCAGAAGACAGCAAAGGTTGCTTCACTGAATTAAATCATTTTAATAGCGGAGGATTGCATGTATTGCTCAGTGACCATTGCTGTGGTACATTTACTTATGTTGCTTCATTAGCATTTCGTTCTCATGTAATCACATTCTACACACACAATTCTACAGGTATTACTAGTAAATGGACAATGTTCTTTGGAAATGCTGTACCTGAGCTTTGCTGTGTTGACTGTAAATGATAGAGAAAGTATGTCACCACAGCATATCACAGCAGTTTAGAACCTTGCCAAGTTGGTTATGCAATTATACTCACACCCTGTAGGCCAAAGATGACCATAGGTCATGACCATCTAGAAATGAGATCTTGGGATCAAGATCTTGGGATCAAGACATCAGCTCTGTGGTGAATTAACTCACAATGCTTCAGACAGAGGAGTGATTAGAAAAATAGAGTGATTTTAAGTGAGCTACAAGGAAATGACACACCCTCTTACATTATAAATGAATTTACATTTCTGTATCCAAATTGAATATATCACAGTATTATTACAGTCTATCACTGTATTTTCCTTGACATAGTTGAATAATGAGAGTTCAGGACATGGAACTTATATACCACGAACTTCAAACACTTTTTCAAAAGAAAATCCACCATAACCAAACAATGTGGGAAAACAGACAAGTCATCAAATCCCCAAGTTTTGAAACAGACTTTTTCTATTTACTGTCTCAAAATTTACATAAATTAGTGAAAGCCCTAGTCAAAGTTAGTAAAAAATGGGACAGTGATCCCCCCCCCCCCCCCATTCTACTTCTGAAAATACGTTTAGGTGTGTAAAGTAGGCCTGTTACTGAACCTTTGTTCCTGGAGGCACCCCTGCCCTGCACACGTTTGTGAATTCTGTACTTTAACACAGCCCCTGTAACTCTGAAGGGTTTGTTAATTAATGATATAGTCTTTCCAACATAGAGGCAGCAGCTGTGTTGATATCTCTCATTGCCATTTTCCAAATTGAAGTCAGTTCTTGGAATTTAGAGCATAAATGTATATGCAAATCTTATGCTACAAGTAAATGCAGTGATGTCAGCTTTGACTGCACCTTGCAAAAACATACAGTCCTGAGGTCAAAGTTTGTATTCCCTACACTTCCATGATGAAAGGTTGGTGGGCAGTATGGTGCTTTGAACTCATTCCCTGATTAGCTATGTACAGTGAAATCTAATGTTCTCCAAATGCATAACTTGGTGAGTTTGGTCCACTAATGGACACTAATGTTCTCAGGAAAAATGACCTGATAATCAAATTTGACAGCATGTGTGATTGTGAGAAATTAAAGGTGCTGGTGTTAGTGAATCTTCAGATTCAGTTATGACATTTTGCATATCCAACAGTATCGGGTCGCTGCAGGTATGGTTTATGGCTGCACGTTGCTCTATTTTGCTTGTAAGGGTTTACATATTGAGCATTTTGATGTATGCTCATGAAAGAAACAGTTCAACAGAATAGACATTTTCTTATTATTTAGACTTACTCTACTGCAGGGGTTCTCAACATCTCACCTGCTTAAAATTAGAAAGCACAGCAACCCACAAAACCCTCCAAAATGTTTTATGGACAGATGCCTGTGGCTCATACTGATGCTGTATAATTTGCCTTGCAACACTTCTGCATTTTGTGCATTTCTATTAATGTTTATATAATGTTTATAGTTTAAACTTAATTGATCTCTTGATTTTCATGTTAGTGCTTCATGAAAAACTGGTGGATCTACGAAATTATGGATTATTTTATACTTCATACAGTGACTACATTTAATTAATTCATGTTCTTTATGAAGCATATTTTGGATGAAATTGCCATTTTCCTCATGTCCCTCAACTGTAACTTTAATCTTCTAATGAATAAAATATTACTGATTACATTATTTCAATTGGAAATCGTGTGGAGGTTAAATCAAAGTACACTTAAATAAATACAGTTGATCTATTCTCCAGCTATATGTATATCCTACATTTGTATGACCTAATTTGGACAAGAAAAACTGATCAAAACTGTTTTTTGAAAATCAAACCTTTGATGGAAATAAAACTCAATATAACATGGGCCAAAGCACGGAAAGATGAATCTACATGATCTTGGATTCACAGAACAAGGAAAACCTATATTTTTCACATTAATAAATTCTACCTGTATTTATTGAACTGGTTTTAAAAATATTTTATATTCAAGTTCAGTTGAAAGTTCAAAACGTTGTGAAATTTCCTGAAGGTCTTTGGCTGTCAAATGGATGTTTGATTTGCCTTTCTAGCAATACTATTATCAATTTCTTCCGAATGTCTTAGAGACCTCAAAGAAACATTATAAACTGAGGAAACAGCTACCTGACAACACTTTTCTATCTTCTTATATAGCCTTCTCCTGAGCCCATGGCTGGGACAAGGTTGAAATTTACATTATTTGGCCTTTCCTAACAACAGGTACAAGCCATAGCCCTGACAAACTAATTAAAGCTTGAGATTTTGGTAAAAGATATCTGAGAGCTTATGGGTACCCAAACTATGCATGGTGCTCATTTCGTCTTTGTACAAATTAATACAATTTTTGTTATCAGAAAGATTGATTATTTGTTATCAGAATTACTTGTTTCATAATGGTAACCTTGGTTCAGAAGTAACTAGAAAACACAAACAATTCAGTCTCAAATTATTTATTTTGATTCGTTTTATTAATCTGATCATTTCTATGACATCATTATCAATGAGATCTAAAAATTGTGCACAGTCAAAAAAAGACTGTGGCTGCAGAAACAGTGTTATTGAAAAGTCTATATCTAGATATGATCACAGCCACAACAGTACAAGATCAAGAGTTCACAAGAGTACATATTGCTTTTATCGCAGTCACAGTGAAGACCAAATGTCACATTTACATTTCATTTACTGAATCACAAATTTAGAACAGCTACTAATGAAAAGTCACTTAAAATTCATTTTAAAAACAATCAAGCACAAATTGCAGAAGTAGTACATTTTTAACTCAATGTATTTTCATCTAATTATCACTGAAATAAATCCCTTCATTCTCAATGTAGATTTTGCTCCAATACATTTAAGACACAGTCAGGCTAGAAGTTCTCAAAATGATGAATGAAATGTGCTTGATCACGTTTGTTAATCTGCTGGCAGGCTTTCTCCACATTCTTTGTCAGACCAGGAGGGCCACAGCTGAACACGCCTATTTTTCCCACCTTAGGAAATAGAAAGAAAGAAAGCTGTTAAAGGTAAGCAGGAATGTAATATAAGCTAAAAGTTAGTGCCAATTAGCACTGTCATTGGGTTCAGTTCTGACACATAGACATTACATCAGTGAGGTGCAGATACATTTAAGTATTACACATTTAAATATGTTACTGAAAACACATTAGGACTAAAACAAGGAGGATGGGGGTAAATTCATAAGATGATCAGAACTTTGATATGAACCTGTGATTCACTGATTTCAACCAGATATGTTGTGAACAACTAGTAAGAGGGACTTTCCTTCAATGATATCTTGTTGATGACAAGACTATAGCCATTATGTGTTAATAGTTCTATTCATTAAGTGTGTGAGAAACGTATAAAACTGTGGTGAGACCTCAGGATGAACTTCCTGTAGGGAGCTGAAAAATGCCAAAAAAGGTGGCCGACCAAAGTGTGTGATGGAACGCAGACCAGTAAATAGGCTTCTGTTCCATACTTTCTGGAAATGACGCTCACACACATACTGAGGAGACAAAAAGAAAACAGTTATTTAGGTCAAACCAATAAACAGACTTTTTATTAACACACATCGACTTATTTTAGCTGAATTCTGTATTAAGCCAGATGATCCTGATATAACTGCTGGCTCATCAACTTACCCCTAAAAGGAATTATTACTGCTAGATACCATTTTATTGACACATGTGAAAATCGACATTTCCAGCAGAAATACACTGGTGCTTCGAGGGTGTGGGCTCAGTCCACTGTTGTTCATTCCACCAACTAAAGACCAAGGCTGTGCATTGGCAAGAATCTGGTGATACATTATCTATCATAATAGACACATCATTATTCAATATATTGCAATACATTGTGATACTATTTTGATTTTTTACTCCCTAGAAGTATTTTTGGAGACAATCACACGTGAGATCTTAATACAATAATTAGAATTTTACCATATTTAAATTAGATTTTTGTCTCATGCCTGTAGTGTTTTTGGCTTGTAACTTGTAAGGATTATAAAACACTTCACAGCTTGGAAAGTTTGTTAAAAAATAATATTGTAGTATTTTTTAGGTTTTGTATTAAATAGGTAAGGACATTTCTTTAGATTGATAAGGATACTGTCAATTATTTACAATAACTAACAGTAGTCTAAACACAGTAAACATCTGGATGTTTATTATTTGTTTACTATTAATCTTAGTATTAGTAGTAATTCTAGGCCTTGGGATTCTTAAACTTAAATTTGAACTCAGATCAAAGGACATGCTGTGGACATGAAATCATAGCACTGCCAAGCTGGATTACTTAGTGAAAGTCGATAACAGATCGACGGCACTATGTCTGATAAGGTAGGTTCTGTTTGTTGGTATGTGTATCATGTCTGTAGGTTACTCTCAACCATATTTATGAAGCTAAGAATCTCAGAATCGATACATTAATGAAAACATGAAATTGTGATACATAAATGTGCCAATATTTTCTTGGACCGCTATTCACAGCTGTGCAGCAAAGTTGTGCTGCAAAATCATGGTGGGTCTCATCACTAGGAACGGCAAGTGTTTACATTGTGAAAAACCTCATCTGATCACTCAGCACCAGCTATATTGTCAAAACTCAGCAATGCCTCTTTTTCTTACAGAGAAAAGGAAACATCACCTAACCCCTTGTTTTACAGGGGGGTTGTAGAGATCTTCTTGAGCAGCTGCATAACTGTGGTTTGAAAATACATAAGATAGTGATGACAGCTGAGAAGATCACTAGGGTCTCTCCCCTTCATCATGAATCTTCACACCACATGATGCATCTACAAGACCAACTTTATTGTGGGCAAGGTAAGAGGAATTTGGGCCATCATTGCCAGGCTCTGCAACAGCTTATTCCCCCAGGCCATTAAACCCATTAGCACTCAGTGACTGAACATGAATGCATTTGTGGCTGTCCCTGCAACAAGCCAAGGTGAGATCTTTGTCCTTACCAGCATGGTGGTCCGGAGATCAAATTTCTCTGCCAGTTGAGTGATGTAAATATGCACAGACACCAGCTCCTGATCATCTATCTCCTCAACCTCTCGTATGATATCAGACACCCATTCGAACTGACGCTGCGTGCGTGTCACCCAGATAAAGTACACCTGCAAGAGGGTCAGGAATGTAGGACTTTTAGATTCTCTAATAACATCAGCAAAGTCAAGCCATAAAAATTCTATAAAATGTTCCATGCAAATACATGTACTACTATTAAAAGAAGAGTCAGCAAGATGCTTATGAAATATGAACATTATTATGGCTTCATCCTTAAATATGCTTTAATAATGAGATCTTTCAGTGCACGATAATATTACCTTCTTGCACTGAACTTTGAGTTTTGCTGAAGACTTGAAAACCAGGTCCTTCAATATTGAAGCAAATGGAGTTACGCCAATGCCTCCTCCCACAAGGACAGAGACCTCAAAGTCTTTCCATTCCTGGTGCCCCTCTCCAAAAGGTCCATCCAGATACAGCTGAGATTATAATGTTGATGAGAGAAATTGTAGCAAAATATTAAAGATCAATTTTAGTTGCCAGCACTGCAGAAATTCAGTAAATATGTTTATTTTAGTAAATATGTATATTTTCATACATAGCCACCAGAGCTAGAAATGGTGGCTTCCCTTACTTTGGGATAAGATCCTAGCTCCTTCAATCGATCTGGGTTGTAGATCTCTCGCAGCTTACTTGTCCATGGTCCGACAGCACGGATGTGCAAACTCAGGGTCTCCTCATGGGGTGCAGAGGTCAAAGTAAAAGGATGGTATTCGTCTGTACCCAGCTCTAAACAGGCCACCCGTACCCACTGACCTGAACGGTATGCAAATCCCTGTGGGCGCTTGAACTCCAGATGTGTCACTCCTGCCAAGATTGCAGAGTAATGGACACTTACATCAAATTTGGTTTAGGTAAAGAGATCTAAATTAAGGTTGTCAAATACAGTGGACCACAAATACTATACACTGAGGGGACACAATGTCATCTACATAGAGAACATCTTGCGCAAATGCAGAGTGTGCTGCTACTTGTGGCATATGTGTAGTGTTCTGTACCTGAGGGGAGCAGTTCAGTTTTCACTACAGGGATTTCCACCTTCTTCCTGCTGAGGCTTATGAGCTTGTCCAATAGGAAGAGAAGAGCTGGAGGAATCAGGTAGATATAGAATCGTGGCTCCTGGAGGAGGGCAAAGCTACCATGGATCACCGTCTGCCAGAAGAAGAGGGTGAAGAGCAGGAATGATCGATGAATACATCTGCCACTAATACTGTCTCTCATAAGCTTATGATGTCTTTAATGCTTAACGTGATGCTCACCAGGGTGTAGACGAGCACATAGAAATAATGCGTAATCCAGAATCCTCTGAAACTGATACGCCTAAAGTAGTGTGTGGCAAAGACATACATAAAGGCTAAGATCAACAGTAGAATGATCCCTGTGAGGCCTGTCAAATAGCGAGAAAGAACCAAAACACCATAAGTACATTAAAACAATGTCTTCTTCATACTCAGTGAACATTATAGAGATATTACATACATGCACCCCTACCTGGCACTGTGGCAAAGATCCAGAAAGTCCATACATTTGGCATCTCTGACCTGTAAATGATGAATTGTACATATCAGGTCAGGCAAGGCTGAACCCAGCAGTATAAGGTTATAACTGTGTAAGGTTATTGGGTTGATTATATTGATAAATTACCCATTATTGGAAAACACTCTGGGAAACAAGCAGGCAAGGATGCTGAGGTCACTGATACAGAAGACGTAAATATTGACCACATGACCCAGACTGTGAATAACTGTAGGGGAAACAGAATTTAGAATAAGGTCAGCATGACCCTAAAATATGAACAGTCAAAAGAAAATATAGCCATGTACAGTGTTTCAAACATCATCACACAGCAATCCTTGACTTTGAATGTTCCTGTAGAAATGCTAAGATCATTTAATTGCAATGTAAATAACACAGCTATTCTCATATTTCTATGAATGGGCAAAAATGTCCCAAGCAACCATAGAGTGCAAGTGTTTTTATTTTTGAAAGGGCCCTGGTGTGAACCTGGATGGTGACTACAACAATAAACATCTCCAGCTTGTGTCAGATAACAGATACAATAAAGCAACCAATGTATCTATCAGCATTTGGAGTGGTTCAGGGTTTAGACAGCTCTGTGGAGAATTTGTCCTGCTGGAGATATTTATTGCCACCACTTAGCTTCAAAGTCTTAATCATGATCAAGTCAGCATAAAAGGGCAGCTATCAATGTTAACATGATTCAGTCTCAGGTTGCTGACCTGCAAGGATGATAGCTATCCCTGCCATGAGACGATGGAGGTCTATGGCAGAGTCAAAGGGGATGTATCTGTTGAGGAACGTCTCCCTCAATATGGTTATCAGGTTGCGGCACACTGTGAGAAGCATGTAGGGAAACAGGAAAGAAACGCCAGCAGCAGAGCCTCGGGATACGATGATACCCACTATGGAGGTTTCTGGAACTCCAGAGGAGTCAGCCTGTAAACCATAGTCTGCACAGGAAACCATTGGTTTGCATGTCATTGGTGTCTTGAAATCAGTTCAGTTATCAGACATGTGGTAAAGAAAATCAGGGCAATTAAAAAGCAATGGTGAGCCTGATAGACTCAAAATAGCATTGTAAAGGAACTGCTTATGCCCACAATTAATAAATATAAAACATGAGGGTGAACACACTCACAATAGCATCTCTCCAAAGCCACCCCAGCTGTGATGCCAAATATGATAATAAGGCACATAATATGGCGGCGGTAGTTTTCCACAAAGCGCTTAAACTGCTGGATCTTCTGTTGGATGGGACTCCTGATGTAACGCTCTCTCTGAGGCTTCACGTAAACCTTGGGGCCAGAGAAGCCCAACCTGAAAAGGGTAACAAGCATTTTAGGTGATTATAAATTCTTACTTCAAGTAAGGCCACATACCACCCTTGAGGTATTCAGAGAATATACACCTGGTTGGAAATGTGATGTAATTGCTAGTGAAATTTCCCAGACATCATGTCACCTCATTACATCAAGCCCACAAACACTGATGGTTTCATATGACAGTACTTTGAAAATGACAGGGATCTCTGTAGCTTAGGTAAATCCTGAACACATGATAATTATACATGGACATCTGGACATGCAACATGGTCAAATGCTGCAAGAGGCTTATACACTAAAGCAGCAAAAGGACAATTTCCAACACAGTTTAAAAACATTTGATTGCTTTGGTCTTTTGAATAGCATGCACAGAAAAGTGAAGCTTTTACTTTTTCCTTTGTCGAAGTTCTTGGCCATCATCAAAGAGGCAATGTTGCATGAAGTCACCATCCTTTTCAAATGGGGAACTGA
The DNA here is from genome assembly GCA_034509495.1 of Acestrorhynchus altus. Taxonomy (NCBI): domain Eukaryota; kingdom Metazoa; phylum Chordata; class Actinopteri; order Characiformes; family Acestrorhynchidae; genus Acestrorhynchus; species Acestrorhynchus altus. The sequence continues at coordinate 24,891,264 of CM067501.1, read as the reverse complement.
ACATGAAAGTAGAGAACAGTCAGAAGAGTTACTGTTATAGCTTTTAAAAAAGATGTAGAATACTATGCTATGTAGAATACTGGAATTCGATTCCAGTTAGATTATATTAGATACTTCCTGCACATACCTGCTTTTCTCTGTAATGATAAAGGACACACGTGGTTGGGTCAACCTGTCTAGGCTGTTCATCTCCATTCCTATGGGTTTGGAACAGAATTACAGGGTTAGAATAACATCTGGTCTTAAGTGGTGCAGCAGTGCACCAAAGAACTAATTACTGGGCATTTGGCTGGATTCTTCTTGTAGAGTAATACACTACATGGACAAAAGTATTTGGACACCTGCTCATTTGCTGCTTCTTCTGAAAAATAATTTGTTCAGCTTTTGTTTGAGTAACTGTCTCTACTGTCAAGGAAAGGCTTTCTACTGGATCAGAATTGGACTGCTTTAAATAGTGAGCATTAGTGGGGACAGGATGCTGAAAACATTCATTAGAATGGGTGTCCACAAACATTTGGACATAGCACGATTGACCTCTGGCTGGCTGTTTATATGGCTGTATGACAGACCTAAATTCTTCAGATTGAAAGAATGATATTGGGAAATATCAGGGTTATAAGAAAATCTGGTGCAATTTGATTTCTAAAATTCAAATTGGTAGTGTGAGACAGACAGGAGCTATGTTTAAGAAATGCTGTGAGTACTCAATTGGAGGGTGTCCATCACTGAAAAGCAGACAAACAGAAAAAAAATACAGAATGTGTCACAATACCTTTAATGTTGAGTTGTGCAAACTGCAGGACATTTTCATGGTCTTGTAATAAGTGGTGAAAGTCTTCCCAGGTAATTCGATCTTTATTATCAAAGCCTGCAGCTTGAAGCATAGCTGCTATAGCATCATCTGCTTGGCTCTTAGATAGAACATTACTGGAGATTTCCAGGAACGATCTGGGCAAGACATGATAGAACATTCTAGGTATAGAACTGTTGGTTCTCCAACATAATTCACCTGGTCTCAATTTATCAGTGATCACTGACCTTATCTAGACAATATATTGTCAATACATGTCAATAATTAGCAGTAAATGACTGACCTTAGTAAAGAGCAAAACTCCTCCTTGGACAGGTAACCATCTCCTCTAATGTCATGCATGGAAAACATGAGTTTGGACTTCTCCTCTGGGGTTCCTGAATTGGAGAACCCAAAATTACTATTCATACAGACAGTTCACACTTTAAAGTATCACTAGCTACTGGCAATAATATGTCTTATGTATATTTAAAATCAGTAAGATCTTATGTTTGACCTTTCATGAAGATGACAACAACATCGAGAAACTCCTGAAAAGAGAGGTATCCATTGCCATCTTTATCTGCCAGAGAAAACATGGACTCCACAAAAAGGGAGTCAGGCCTCAGACCTAGAGCATGGGCGAATTCAACTGCCGTGAGCTCACACTGCAGAGCCTCTCTAGTTCTTTTACTGGATACACCACTCAGGTCTCCTGCATCGCTTTTATCAATATCTAGAACCTGAGGTCAGAAAACAGATTTAAGAAGCCACACAACTAAAAACAATACAAACAACATAATGCCACATGGATGTAAGTAAGGATTATTGTTTCTGTAAGATGCCCATGAAAGTGGTCTAACATACAAGCTTTAGTTCATAACACCCCACCAAAGAAAATAAATAATGTCCCAAGTTCATACTTTTGCAAATGCTTGTCTGAAGAATGTCTCCACTATCTCAGCTCGCTGTTCTTTGGTCACAGCCTCTTTCAGCAATTCTTTTTCACTCATCTCTGTCACTGTCAGACACTGGGTCACTCCTTCTAGGTCAGTCTGCAGGCGACCAACAAAATCTGTCCTCTGCACATCATTATCAAAAAACAGCACCTATAGACAAAGAACAGGCACTTATAAACAGTTTTGTTACTGAACACTATATGGACAAAAATAGTGGGACACCGGCTCATTTACTGTTTCTTCTGATATCAAGCAAATTAAAAGAGATTATCTCACTTATTTTGAAGTAAATGTCTATACTGTCCAGAGAAGGCTTTCTACTGCATTTAGGAGCATTGTTGTGAGGATATGATTGAATTCATTATCAAGAGCAACCTCATTCCAAACTTACCAATTCATCCCAAAAGTATTGGACGGAGCAGCCTCATTCCAGAGAACAGTTCAACTGCTCCACAGCTCACTGCTATAGGGCTTAATATTTTACTAGTCCATCTCTGGCATTAGGCATAGTTCTAGTAGGCTCATGTTCATCTACTCCTACTCCCATCTAGTAGTCCTATTCTAGTGGCAGGATTTCTCTCAAGGTCTAAACAAGCTGTGTGTGTTGGTATCTGTGGGCATTATTCACTTATTAAAATGTCTTATTACTGTCCAGAAATATTAGATTTTTTACCTACTTCTAAAATGTTAGTATGTAAAAAGAATGAGGAGAAAGAGGCTGGATCTGTTGACAGGTGCTCAGACATTAAAGGGTTATTTATTCCATACCAGATCATATTCTTTAGGGATCTTCAAGAGTAGGGCACGATGCTGGTAGTCATTGGACAACAACAGTTCTATATGATCCTGGCTGCCCAGGTTATGACAGCGCACAGAAGATCCATTTTCAGAATAAATCTGAAGTCTTTTCTTTTCATCAATCACCAGGCTGACTGCCTGAGGGGTATCTGTGTACCCCTGCCACTCATGTGCTAGACAAACACATAAGCACATAATCTTAGCTCATGAAATGTATATTTATATTTATATTTATATTTATGTATCAACCAAAAACAAAAAAGGATGTACCTGTAATTCCATGTGCAGGTTCCTTATCTTTGCTTGGGCCTCTCAACCTTTTCAAAAACTTTCTGTACCTGGCTGCCCGGACCTTGGCTACTATGTAAGCCGCAAGGAAACTCACTGTTTAAGAAGTGGCGAGAAAGCAGAAATTCCATAATAAATGTTTTTGAGCACTGTGCTTGAAAGGTAATGGCCATCAGATTTGTTCAAATACACTAATAAATGTATGACCAGTCATACTGACCCACAGGAAAGTGGAAAAGAACAATCACTAAGATGCCATAGCCAGCTTTGTCGTGATTGTTGAAGAAACTTATAGAAGTAGCTTTAGTGCAGGGTTGAAGATCAGATGCTGTGACTGGCTGAGGCTGAGGACATGGATCACCTGTAGGTGAACATGAAACAAAAGTTGAAATAACTTTAAACTAACCCATATGGAAGGAATCAATAGAGAACAATGTTATAGATTTATGTTCACCATTTAACCAGAAGAACACATTCTTCTGAATGTTTCCACTTTGTGCACTGGTGACAGCAAGAAGGATATCATAATATGTGGTGTTCCTTATAGTCTGGATTTCCTCCTCTGTGAACATCCTGTGAATACAGAACAGAAAACCCACACATTTCCAAGCATGAGAAATCCTTTTGATGCTTTCATTTAATACAAGTGAAACATTCCACAATACTCTATATTACCACATGTGATGTATGAACTTGAAACAAATATATTGAAAATACAAGACTGTGGAGCATGAGCAATAGCCTACCCATTTTGTTTATTTTCAAACCAGAAGCGGTCTGCATTTCGGATGCGTACAAACTGGTCTAAGAAAACGGAGGTGACCACAGGGCCTGGTCTCCCATCTGACTCCAGCAGAGCTCCAACAAACAGCTCTAATTTGGAGATATCATTCCTATACAGCTCAGACAGATCCCTAAACAACTGGTGTTAAACACCAATTGCAGAATAAGGGCCAGAGATAAGACAGTAAGTATAAGCTTAAGAAAGAGAAGTAAGACAGAGACTAAATCACTGATCGATCCACAAATGAATGTGCCACATAGGCCTAATCTAAATGACTTTACCTGTGGATTGGTCTGGTTCAGTCTGGGATTGATCTCTCCCCAGGTTTGGACTGGTGGCAAATTAAGAGCCTCTCTGACCTGGTTAAAACTGGGCAGCCCAAAGTCCCGTCCTCTCTGAATAGTCAGGGCAACTGCATCAGAGCGTGAGTACTGCAATTTACCATACATGTAATCTGGAGAAGAAACAAGAAGCAGATGAGTTTGTAATATTATCTAGATTTTATAAGAGTATATGTATAACCAGAAATCACAGAAGAAAGAGTAACCTCTTAAATCCTCAACGATTATGTTGTCCTCTTTCTCAGCTATCTGGGAAGCCATACCCATTATTAGATCGTCCACATCCTGGGCAGATTTTAAGTTTGCATTCTACAAGAAGAAGTCTGATTGGTCATTCTGTTTCAAACACTCTGGGTTTTTTAAGGATTAACCTAATTGCCACACTGAGCTAACCATTAAATCAGTATTTCTATATTGACTCACATTTCTGTTCCAGAAACTGTTACACAAGCGCATTGCTGGAGATGTGGTCCCATCAGAGTTCACAATGTTCCTGTAGTCACAAGTCTGATTTCTGTAACAAGAAAATAAACACTCTGGGCAAACATTGCACACTCCTGTATGCAATTAAAATGGCATAATTCAAGGTGAGTGATAAAAAAAAATGTATACAGAAATATTATGTTGTGTGTAAATGTCCCTTATTTATTAACATTACATGTCATATGTGACATAAACATTTATGTACATTTATGTACAAAAATGTACAAAATAAAATTGATTTATTATTATAAATCCTTCACTTCTGAGTGTGGTTATTATCATTTACCTCATGTAGACACCAGGGGGAACCAAAGACAGCCCAAACCGCACAATGGCGGCCTGGAACTCAGGAGAGACACCTGGATCCACAAAGTTCTGATAACCTAGAGGTTGGATTTCCAGAAAGAGTATAGAAAGCACTATGAGGTTATTTTAAAAATAGTGCAGTTGCATTTTTGACCCCAAAACTGTAGCAGATAATGTAAATCCCTTTCTACAAAACTGTAAAATGTTCACAATTTAACTCTTTTTCAGAAAATGATATGCCTATATATATATAAAATCGTGTAAATTATACCTACACAGTCGGCTGTGTCATGGACAAATTATTAGTGTATCAGGATATATCAGGGTTAGTGTATTTTAACCAGTGAATATATTTTCCATTTTAAATGAATCTGAAGAAAGTGTGACACCACGTATAAGACATTTTCATATTCTGGGCCTGCAGCAAGAAAAATCCCGCAAAAAAACAGCTCTCTCAGCAGAAATGATATCCCTGGCTTGCGTTAACCTGCACTGACGTAGCTGAAGCCCACTGAGCCCATTAAACAGAGCCTCAAGTGGTAACTCACTAAACCACAAGTAACTGAAGCTTGCCAGCTCACCACACACACTCGCACGTGCACACAGGCACGCAGTCCCTCACCTGGGTATGGTGGCACTGAGACTCCTAGGTATGCAGGCAGCCACTCATAGAAAGCAATATTCTGACATGAGTAGGAAACAAAGAGCATTATTTGTCGAGTGATAAAACATACAAACATTTCAGCCAGTATCAGGTACTGACTCACACTTTAGGCAATAAATGATTTATTGCACATTTGAGTGGCTTGTTCTTGAAATAAAGGCATCTTAAGCCCCATTGCAGAAAATGTATGAGGCAATGATGCAGGTGGAGATATTCTGTCAAACTGATACCTCTATCTGCTCTGTGTTGTTTCTAAATAACAAAAGATGTTTCTCTCTACCTGGAATGTAGCAATAACCCTCTTCCTGGCATGCTGGAAAAGCTCCTCGTCTGACCACGACGGGTGTTCCTTTTGCAGCTGAGAGGCAAGGTAATTATGGTAGCGAAACCAAATAATCCCCTCAGCTACTGTGAAGATGTTCTCATTGGCCCAGGCATTCCCAAACTCTGAGGACAAAACACAAGATCAGAGAATATAACAAGACTCTCAGCTTCACACCTGTGTCCAGATTGTGTTTGATTGTGTTACTGGACTGTCAGGACAACAGTAACAGACTTTCTTTTATCAGTGTTTCAATATTTCACATAAATACCCAAACATTTCTATTTCTATGCTCCAGATATTCTTTACCATTGACAGATGGAAGAAACCCTGATAATCTGATTTGAATCATCTGAATGTAACAGAGTGCCTCAGGACAGCAACAGTTTGCTCCTGACTCCTGCCTTGGCTATGTTGTTCCTGTTTTGACGTTGCTCAATGATTTGGTTCATTGAGACATTCTTTACCACAGCATGTGGTATAATACTGAATAACACCTTAAAAGAGCAACAACAACAGAGTCATTGTTTGGAGGATTTAGTGAGGTCAGGCAAACATAAAGGACCAGGTGGATAACAGATACAAGCATGTGATGAAGATTGAATCTGTTTTGATGACTAAATTAGGTCATCCCTGCCTTAGATTTTACCTACTATTTAGTAGTATGAATAAACAGCTAACTAAATATGTGCTCAGTTGCCCAAGCACTCCGTTGCATTTTTCAATCAAGTCCTTGTGACGAGGCTTCTGACTTCAGTGCAGTTACAGATTCTGGTGTTTTTCACTACATGATGTGGCTGCAACCAGGGCTTGATGTCTTGCATAGTGTGCAACGTACAATGAAATCTATATATTTCATAAAAGTCTATATATTTTATATATGATATATCTTGCTCTGAAAAGTGCAAGCAGCTGTTGGCTAACAAGAATTTAGAAATTAAATGGAAATGTGTCAGTTGTTCTGTACATTATGTCAAAATCCCATTAATGATCCAAAATGACCAAGAATTAAATATTTTTACACTGGCTCTCCAAAAGTTTAAATTTCTAACATTTTAGGTATTACCATAGAGTCCCTCTGAACCAGTATGACCATTGCAAGGGTTTGGTGCACTCCACATGAAGCTGCCGCTCTGCTTTGGCATGCCCTTATCAGAGTCTGCCAACAGGAGACCACCTTGGAAACTCCTCAGTGCATCGCACCAGGAGTTGGAAGAGCCATAGATAGAACTGCCATCTATCCAAGCTGTCACATGGTTCACCTGAAAAGATTTATATAATTTATTAAAAAAATATCAGTTGGATCTGAAATAGTTTTTCTCATGTCCTTATTAAGACCAGCAAATGAGCACTGTCTAAAAATACTACTCCTAAAGATACATTATACTATGATTCTACATGCTCTAGGGTTTTAAGCTGTTTGAGGTTGAACTAGTGATTACAGTTATCTGCTGTGCCCAATTATTCTGACTCCATTTCTTGTCATTGCTCCAAATTCACTACCCTAAGTGCCATGTGCTGTGTCACCTGTGTTCTGGGATTGTTTGGACTCTTTCCAGTGCTGTGGTCCCACTGGGCACGCTGGAAATGGAGCTTGACATTGTGGCTTGAGGAGTTGGACCCAAAGACAGGGTCATCCGGTGAGACTGAGATGTGCATGAACTCAGGAGGGCAACCAGGTCTTCGGGATTCCGCAATCTCAGACACAACATGATAACCTAATGGTAAACAGTATTACAATTACAACAGCATTATTTCAGTAGCTATTTTTGAAAATGCATCCAATTGAAATGCATGACTGCAAAAGTGTCATTCCAGACTGTCATGGAGTCAGAACGGCAGTGGGTCCCATTATTGTTTTGGTGGAAATGACCAACGAATGTGTGGAGGCACCATAGTCAGAGTCTAGGTCAACTGTTCATTGTCACACATCCCATATGCAGAAGGTCTGATATCATAGTCTGGGGTCAATTTTGGAAGAAGTCAGATCACCTTTGGTCTTCATTACATGCACTTCCACAGTACAATGTGACATTAATGAGTTCCTGCAACCAGTGGCCCTACCTTTTCTGAATGCACACTCCAGTGCGCAATTCCAAAAGGACAATGCTTGCCTGCAAACTGCTGCAATCTCAAGAGCTTGCCTTGCAGACACAGATACAATGCCATATGCCAGTCGCTTAGCCAGACCTACAGTATCCCCGATTGAAAATGTGAGGGAGGCTACTGGACATGCTATCAATGCTCCATCTAGGATCATGCACACTAAGAATAAATAAAGATCAAATTTCAACATGTTTAGAACTAGTAAAAAGATGGAAGAAGGATTTCATCAGGTCTCCTAATCTTCAAATCATATATTGTATCGTATACTGCCAAATATATCAGTTCATAATATAATACAGCCGAAATATATCAGGAAATTACTTTTTGGCCATATCACCCAACTAACTCCACCCCTACTGTAAAATCTGAGTGAGAATATTCAAGCTGTAGGTGAAGGATTATCACAGGACACCATTAGGAACCTCTACAAATCCATTCCAAGATGTCAGCCATACTGAGAGACACTCCTTCTGTATGTATACGTCAATAAATATTGCCCATATCAGTCTAAATTTTTAATCATTTATTGTTCCTGATAACCTTTTTCTTCCTTCCCAGTAACATTGCTATCGCACACTTCCTTCTGGTGCAACTATTTGCACAACTATTTTTAGTGATGAGTGTTACTGGGTGGATTAAATAAATAGAACAACAATTCAACAAAAAAAATAAACAACAAATCTCTCACAATAAAATGAATTACAGTCAAAGAGCTTCAAAATATTTCACAGTCTTCAGAAACAGCTGCAGAGAGTCTGGTTGAGAATATTATCAAATCTTGCCTTTATGACACACTGGTCACATGTTTCCTGCAGACAGAGCTTGACTGAAGGGAAATGTAATGGTATCATCAATATTGTGAAACAATTCAGTTTTGAGAACCTGTTGGGTATTATCAAGAGGAAAATGAGAAATGCCTGACCCAGCAATACAGAAGATCTGAAGACCACGCTTCAATAACATTTCAACAGTACTTCAAGCTGACTTCTTTTGTCCTCTTCACTGATGGAGTAGTTCCTGGTAAAGGAGTCCCAACCCAGTATTGTGTGTATAAATGAACATCAATCATATGAAACACTCAAATTAGACAATATAGTTTGAGATACTGAATTTCTGAATTCATAAGCCATACTGATCTAAAGTAACTTGGCATATAATACACAATGCGTGTGTACATAACAGAGACCAGGATGCTGGATGATCACCACCCAACCACCTCCCACCTCCCCAACTGATCCAAAAAAGTACTGGATGGAGCACCATCACTCCAGAGTGCACCACAGCTAAACGGCGGGGGGCTTTTGATAGTTTCATTAGGTCAACTTCTCTCTTCCCATAGCAGTCCACCAGGGATTCCCCCTGCCCTCTCTGTAGTCTGCTTATGTTTACTTGTTCCAGAGAGTCCACTTCTACTGGCAGCACTTGACTACAGGGCCTAGACAAGCTGTGTGTGCATTTGCATCTCACTGTCAGCAATGGGTGCAAGTTAAAATAGCTGAAAGTAGCACTCATTAGAAAGGGTGACCACAAACATTTGGGATTGTATTCCAGTACCTTTGGGAACACTGGGGGAGCTGGGGGTGAGGTGGAGATGGTGATCACCTCATATAGTATATACACGGGGGCAAAAGAATTGGGACACCTGCTGGTGAGCTGTCCCATCTTACTGGCAGTGCAGGTGGAGGGGAGATGAGGGGGAGACTCACCCAAGAACACGGAGAGGACAGTGAGGTTGCGCTGTGAGAGCGAGGCAGAGCTCCCCCTGGTGGCGGCGTTGCTGATCTTGCGGGCGTTGGGCAGACCGCGCAGAGGCTGGTACGCGCCGTCCAAGTAGCGCGCGGGCAGGAATCGCACGAGCGGAGCACCTGCACGGGCACGAGCACACAACACCACAATCAGCGTCCGGCCTCGGCGCCCTGAGCACTTTACACAGACCACACTGCGCACCCGTACCTGCGGCCCCGCGGCGGTGATGCGCCAGGTTATTGTACCAGCCGTCGTACCTCTGAACTTCCCACGTGATGCTGAGGTCTGTGAGAATAAGGGGGTTAAACAGGCTGCTCTGAATGATCGGGCGGCTCTGAGCGGCTCACTTTACTTACGTGCTGCGTGGAAGGTGAGAAAGAGCGCCGCCGTCCACAGCGCGCTCCTGCGTAAAGCCATGCTGGAGAGAGGCGGCCGAGCGGCACTGATCTGAGGACGGTCCGCGGGGCGCTCACTGTGAGGAGCCACAGAGTGCAGGTTAATAAAGCTGACCCGAGAACAGCGCTTACGCTACACCACACTCACAGGCGGCGTCACTGCGCCACAGCCTCGCGCTCTCTTCTGGAGCCACAAACTTCAAGAAGGCTTTGGAGGAAACACCAGGCGAGGTTTGAGCAAACGAACAGTGAACTAACCGCTTCAGAAACAAACAAACAATAAATAAACAAACAGACAAACAAACAGCCCCAAAATGTCAACAACAGTCCGTTCAAAATAAGAAAGAGAGCCCGGTGTCCGTGTCTTTCCTGATTTCATACTGGTCTGAGTGGAGAAGCTGGAGTTAGATACGTTTGTTTGTTTGTTTGTTTGGTTGGTGGTTTGTTTTCTGAGGAAAAGCGCTCGAGCTGTAAACAAACATATAGCCGACCTCAGGCTGAACTAACTGCTGTACAGGTTGATTAAAATAGTTTTAAAGATAAAAGAGCAGTACTTCACTACTTACAGTCAGAGAGAGAGAGAGAGAGAGAGAGAGAGAGAGAGAGGTATATGGGTTAGTAGATTCAGCTCACCGCCTGTAATGGATCCTCTGGAACAGCCAAAGTCAAACTGAGGAAAGAAGTCAAACAAAGGAGTAGGAGTCAACCGAGAACCTGCCCTCAGCCTCAGCGCTCACACTGCATCTGAGGAGAGCAGGAGAAGGCATGGTCTTCATTGAGTTCACACCTCTCTCTCTGCAAACACTAATCAATGCAAATCAGGCAGGATATCAGGAGGTGTGAGGATATAAAAGATGCTCGTCGTCAGACAAAGGCAATTCCCTCTGGACTCCCATTATCCTGGACATTCTCCTTCCACCTCTCACTCTTTCTCCTCCTCACAGGTAAGAGTTTCTCCTTCTCTCCTCCTTTTTTTCTTACAGTTTTTGGATTAAGTCCGCACCAGTCCAGCATCATTTTACCTCTCCACAACTGGCTCCAGGTCATTTTCATGACCAGGATCATACAGCAGTTTGTGTACAAGGCTTCTGAAAGGCTTTTTTTGTAAAGAGTATAAGGAATAAATAAGGAGCCACGTTTGTTCAGAAGGGCTTTAGTGGTAATCTCAGCCATCCTCAGTTATGCTCTGCAGCTGAAGCAGGATATGGGCTCTCTTATCTGCTGATCTGCAGGTAACTGAGCTGCTCGCCCACACTGTCCTCACTGTAGCGCCGTCTGCTTTCAGCTCTAGGTCTCGCATTTGGAGGCACGATGACTTTCTACGATGACATTTACCCATTCTACCCGCTACAAAGGACCTCGTTCATCTTCAGCACCAATCTGCTGACTGTCATCTTGGTGTTCGTGGTGCTCGCTGTCGGCTTCCTCCTCATTGTGCCAGGAATACGTGGCAAATCGGTGAGTGTGCTCAAGAAAGTCTACCTGTCCTTCTCACAGGAGGCTTGCTGGATTGTAACTATTACTTGTACACTAGTATGTTTGGGATGAGTTCATCTGCTCCTGATTTACTCCTTAGACTTTTACTGTTCATACCTTTGATGTAAGTAATGCCAACATGGATATGAACATTTCCTTCAGCTCTTATGTGGCTGCAGAAGAAGTTTCACTGCAGTTCTGTGGGAGACTGAATAGGCCTCCTTCAGGACTCCTTCTTGTTTGTTGGCTTATACTTTCTTACTTTTACTCAGGTTGTTTTTGCAGTTACTTTTACTTCTCCTGAAGTCATTATTACATTGGTGTAATAAGTTGTTTGGGTTTGGTTTTGGCTACTCCTCAGCTCTAGCTGTCTGGAATAAAGGATACCTCAGGCAACAGCTCACTTATATACTGTTGAGCTTTGCTTTGTGCTGTTGTGTGATTTTCCACTCAGAAAAAAGCCTCTCGTCGCCCACAAGGAGCAGACATGTTTTCTGTTGCCATGTTTTGATCACTGACTGTACCAAATGCTTTTCTTTCAGCGGATTCTCTGGACATTCAGGATACTCATTAGTTTATTCATAGGAGCAGTTCTAGTAGGTGAGTATATCTGTTATATAGTTGAATGGCAATATATAACAACCAATATTAAAAATGATTCAAGATTAAAATTACATTTTAAATAATAAAAAAAAAGTTATGTATCACCATAACATATAAAGTTATATGATCCCATAAGATCATATAAAATGTATAATATTGTAATTAGGGAAACATGCAGTTCCTCACAGAAAACAAATACTAATCACGACTATTTACTGATCACTCATGTTCCATGTTTTGCATGAACTGTGACTGAATTAACATGCTATTTCTGCTTCCAATTTCAGCTCTGAATTTCACCAGTGACTGGGCTGAGGCAAGTTTGCGTGCCAACACCACATACAAATCCTTCAGTAATGTTGTGGTGAACGCTGAGGTGGGGCTGCATGTTGGCCTGTATGGGATTAACATCACACTCAGAGGTCAGTCACCAAGAAGACATGACTAAATGAGAGCCTTGGCTTTTTTAACTGCATCCAAACAGATGTTTAATCGAGAATAAATGAGAATATTTGTATACATTTTTTAAAGAATTTAATGAAACCTGTTATTTCTGTCCATTTAGGAGATCCTGTAGTACAGTTCAATGAGACCATAAACTACAATGAAATGTTCGCATGGAGTAGTAGCATAGATGAAGAGTACATTGATGCCTTAGAGAAAGGTCTTCCTAACCCCATTCTGTACATTGCCGAGAAGTTCACCCTGAACAGTCCTTGTGGCCTCATTTACCAGTACCGGTACTCGGGCAAATACGCTTCGGCCACTCTCTGGTAAGACACACCGATTACTGACATTGTTAATGTCTTTAGAATGCAGAAACTAAGTCCTATTCAACAAATGCAAACAAAGTACAGTAAAGAATGGTGCCTCTCTCCAATTCTTTCCCACAGGACAGCTTTTTGCTGCTGGATTGTGGCCAATATCCTCTTCTCAATGCCCGTCATCCTCTACGCTGGCTTCATGATGGCTACCACAGCAGCTTTTATCTTCTTCTCCATGGCCTCCTTTTCTACAATATATAACCTTCCACAGTGCACCTTCACTATAGGAACAGAGTCCTTTGTGACAAATTTCAGCGCTTCCTTTTGGATTGCTTTATTTACTGGTACGTATCCTGTATTTTGAACGGATTCAGACTTTTTAATTATATCTTCTTGTATTTGTTTTTTTTTCTAATGTAGAATGTGTTCATCATTGATTAAAAAGTTAAAAGGAGATTTTATAAGTTCACATCTATTGGTGTGACAGTCATAACTGACCTCAGAATGTTGGTTGCAGGTGTATTGTGTGCACTGATTGGCATATCGGTGATAATACTGGATTGGCTGATCCCAGAGAAGATGAGAGAAGTATTCAGTGTTGGTGTAGATAGCGACGATGATGCTTACTCTGAAGAGGGCTACCTTAATGCAGGCTTCCTAGAAGGAGCAAGTTTGGATGCTGTGATTGTGAAAGGATTGGGCAAAGAACCACAGATTAGCACCTTAACTGTAAGTCTCTAACTCCCTGGAATGCAAACATTCGATTAGTTTGAAGAAATTATTTTTATAAATTCTGACATGAATGATGCACAATAACTCGGTGATGCTGAATGAAATGAATGCATTTTTAATCCGTTTACAGAAATTTTGAGAAACCACTGTTTCACACAAGGCCATCTTTCCAAGTACTTGAAAACCACACATCTGCAGAATGATTTTTTTTTTGCTGGGGTAGCTGTAAATACAAGTGTAAACATTTTTATGGTTTATCTGTGAATCCAGATCTATGTAAATATGTAAATAAATATGTTTGAGTTGAGAATAATAACTAAATATGTATGAAATGTGTTGTTTACAGAGAATAAACTAATCAAAAACAGTGTTGTGTCATTGGTTTGTTGTAAAATAACGTAAAATGCTCTTGCCTGTCATAGTATCGATACTGAGTTTATGTGTTTAGTGGTCCCTAGTGCACAACTTCTTTAAATGATAGGGATGGAAATGATGGTAAAATGGTGTCTTTGCACTCAAGGGGAAAGCTAGTTTAATGAGCAAAAAATGTTACAGTATCCTCAGTCCCCTCATGTTAACCTGTAGACAATACACCATATTCATTAAGTATTGTTTTGTAAATAGAACACATCATTGTTATCTTTGGAATTCAGCATATCCCACCCAAATGACTAGAGCAATGTGAAATGTGTTAATAATTAAAAATGGAACTTGAACAATACAATTTTAGAACACAGCTGAATGGACCTGCATAGATATCTAGTCCCTATCATTACAAACCTGCTGATAAACAGTAAATATACAGTCCAACCAGGAATACTATGTACATCATTAAAAAATAAATGCCATCTGCATTATTTTTGATAAAAAAATAATCATGTGCAGAGCAAATGGTGGAACTGGAAGCTGAATGGATGGCAAAACACATTTACTAGAACTGACAATCTAGATGATCTAGTTGTCTACTGTTAGCTCCAGCCCATCTGGATGGAACACAGATGAAGGTCATGCTCTGGCCATGCTGCATTCACTGCCTCTTAGGCTAAGAAAAAGAACTCCTGCCACCAGCTACAACTTACTAAATTAGAGTGAAAAGCCTGGTATTGCTCATGTTTCCAGTTATTATTAACCTCTGTACAAGACCATCTAAGGCATCTTATATCTTGTATTTTGTGTCCATTTCTTCTGTATAACCTGGCCAAAATATGAGACTGTAAAATTTTAGCATTTTTTTCTATGATAGAAGCATACATCCTGCACATGCAATGAACTGTCTGATGAAATATGGGTCTGGAGTTTTTTTTCCTTATTTCGTTGGGTGATTCTGAACCATTTAAGCTACTGGATTTGAAAGGTGTACAACAAGGTTACTCTGTTTGTAAGCCACATAAACAGCACAAACAGAACATTAAGACTTGGGAGAGAACATGAAGCACTTTTTTTAAGTTGCACAGACAGGACAGCGCACCACAGAGTGTCCGGAGCACCAGAATTTCCATCAGATGTACACTGGTGTCTCCTGTCCCGTCAGCAGTCTAAACATCACAGCTGGCATTGTTTTCATGTGAATCTGCCATGATAAAAAACAGGGATGAGTCCCAAATTAACATACAGCAAATAAAAATCCTGCAAATTCACCAAAGCACAAAAAAAGCTATGTACCTCCCCAACAGACACTGACAGGGCATGGACAATTTTCTCATGTGCCATTGCAACCACGCTCTGGCCATTAATCTCAATTATTCTGTGGCCCACTCGTACTCCTCCCCTTTCTGCGATTCCACCTCGCATCAGACTACATATCTGAAAAGACAGTAATCAAGTTACACAAATGAAAACAGCACTCTATCTATCTATCTATCTATCTATCTATCTATCTATCTATCTATCTATCTATCTATCTATCTATCTATACACATTATATATACACACACACATATGTGTGTATATATATATATATATATATATATATATATATATGTGTGTGTGTGTATAAATGTGCATATAATGTGTGTATATAGATAGATTTCACACACACACACACACACACACACACACACACACACACACACACACACACACTGAATTGACACTGAATTGACACTGAATTTTCTAAAAAACAAACATTGACACCCTCCACAAAGAGAGTAGGATACAGGAGGTCATTGCTGTCTGTTCTCAGAGTATTAAATCATACTAATGAAAAGTTGACTGGAATGGGGGAAATGCGGTGTGGATAAGGTTGTCAAGAAAAGTCAATTCAAGAACTTGGGAGAGCTTCACAAGAAGTGAATGTCAGTGCCACTACACAAAGTCATCTCCAGAAAAGGAGCTACAACTGTAGCATCCCTAATATAGAGTAAGGCCCTCCTGAACCAGAGACTGCATCAGAAGTACACTAGACATTGAGTTTCTAGGATCTCAACATAACATTAACATCACCACCACCTTGTTCATATACTCATTGCACATTTTATCAGTACTCTGCTGTTCTATAATTACCACCAGCAGTCCATCTTTTTCTGTGCATACCTTTATAGCATCCATTCGTTCTATCAGAATCCCACAGGTCCTTATATATACACCATAACATATAAACTTACATAATGCAATTTTCATACATAATGGTACATTAATAAATATTTCTTTATCCCACAGGTAGCGAAGTGAGTCAAGACCTGGTTGGTGTGCGAATACTGGACAGAAATATTTAGTTTTTGCTTGAAGCAGCTAAATAGCGAAACACAGCACTGTGAAAACAGCCTGTCTGAAACATCACATGGGCAAAATTCAGGTGTCAAGTAGGCAGATACTACCAATTTTAGATATTGTATAGTATTTTTAATGTGCATTTTATATTTGTATATCTCACAGTGTCAGAAATCACATAAGTCTGTTTAGGATTGGTTAACATCTCAACAGTTTCAGACTAGTGAGATGATTCAGGTGCACAGTTTGCACAATGATAATTAGAGGGTATAAGCATAGTCTGTTGTTGTTAACTACTCTCATAGCACTACTGTAAAACTACAGTGCACTTCAGAAACCAAATATGTCTCAACTGATTAATTACATTTGAGGAATTGTTTGTAAACTGGAAAAAAAAGTTTCAGTTTAAAGAGCACACACTATGCCATTCTGTACGCTGAAACCCAGCTGGTACTGAAGATCTGGTCTCTTTATCAGCACAGTGGTGACAGGCGGGCAGCTTACTACGCTCAGCTTTACCTGCACCTGGCTCTTCAGACCCTAGGATAAACAAACACACAAACAAACAAACACACATACACATGATAGATACATACAATAAGTACATTGTTTCATACTCCTGCATATCTCTAGCATGTAATGACTGCTTGATATCTGTGATTCACAGACATCACCAAGTGCTCAGTATCTTCTCTAATTATGCTTTGCCAAGCCTCTAATACAGCCCTTTTCAGTTCTTGTTGGCCATTTAGTGGCCCACAGAATTCATTGTACTACTGCTGTCAGAGGTTACGTCATCAATGAAGCCAAGTGTACCAGTACATGGGGCAGACCGAGTCATGACATCCCTCCACCGTGTTTCGAAGATGAGGTGGTGTACTTAGAGACACAGACAGTCTGCAATTTGCTTGTCCCATAACTTTGATACATCTGTCCATAAGACCCAGAATTCAACAGCTCTTCTTTTTTGCAAACTGTAATCTGCAAACCTTAATAAACATCCAGCTAAAGGCTTTTTCTGATACACTGGACAGACAGTTAAGTACTTTGCTAAAGGTTAGTAAGAATTCATCTACTACCCGTCCCTTTGGGTTTAATGAGGTCACCACTGTGCTATTTTTAATGATATTCCACAGATTCGATTTTGGTAATCCCACAGCTCTTTCCCTCATATTGAACACTGACAAGAACAGAAATGTGTTTTAAAGCAAGCCTAGGTATATTTGTGCCTGCACTAATGAAGCAATGGGACACATCTGTGTAATCACAATCCCATTCTTAAACAATGGAGCAGAGTGATATATCAAAGAAAATATGTGTCTTTGTCCTAAACAAACTTTGCATCCAGGATTTACTGGTATTTTGTGGAATACATTATTCTGTCCACCTGGGCCATACCGTCAATGCTACTGGCAGAAACACAAACCCAAAGCATGATTATGTTTTGCAGTTGGCCAAAAGTGTGTTTAATGAAATACAGTTCCAAACATATGTTTGCAGATTGTGTCCAAAGAGTGCTATGTTGATTCATCACATGCTCTTGTTTCCAAATCTCATCTGGCTTGTCTAGATATTTTGTAGGAGACTTCAAATGGTGAGTTTTGTATCTAGAGGTTTTTTGGTCTTTCATATCTCATCTTGACCGCCACAGTTTCCAAGAATTGCCTTTTTAAAAGAAACTGTCCACACTGTAGAAACTGCAAGCTGTACTTAAATTCTACACTTTCCTTGTGGGCATCCTTTGAGTTTGTGTTCCAAACTTTATAGACAGTTGTCTAGAGGATAAAGTAAGGATAGATGATGTAGCTGTAAGTAAGCTAAATGCTGATATAACAATGTGTGTAATGCACTAAAATGTGTAATTAATCGAAAGGATAAAAACCTTGATGATGCCTTGGCAGGTGGCCAGTGGCAGGCCCACCAAGCTTGTGTCATTGACAGCCATGATCTGATCCCCTACATTGAGTTTCCCAGAGCGGGCAGCTGGCCCACTGTTCAGCATGCAAGCCAAGATGACTGTGGGCAGGATAGAGCCCCAGCCAGACTCGACTATCACTACACCCAGAATCTCCCCTTTCTGCTTCTCCAGGTTCAGCTACAGAGAGAAGGTTCAACAGGGAGGGAACAGAAGTTCAGTTCAATTCAATTCAAATGAAGATGTTTGCTTAATGTACACTAATTCCACTAACACTTGTGAAAAATGATCGTATTTCCCTTTTTTCCACTAACAAATACATGCTACAGTGATGATACTCTATGATACCACACACCTCTTTACAATTTTCTGAGTTGGAGAAGTGGATGAGATCATCATTGTACATTTCTTGTGTATTAAGAATATCACTGTAATCCTTCTGGCTGAGGTCTTTAGGGTTGATTCCATTTGCTCGCAGGAATTCTTGGTAAGCCATGCTAAACGCCTGACCAATGGACTGTGCAATGAGCTGGGCCTGAGGTGGGGGTGGGGGGGACAGGGAAGAGAGGGTGAGTGCTCAGCAAAGAGGAGAAGAGGCTACTTAAATGTGACACACACACACACACACACACACACACACACACACACACACACACACACACACACACACACACACAGAGTGAGAGGGAGTGCTCAGCTTAAGACAAAACAGTAGAAGAAAGATAAGTCATAAGCAATTACAGTATAAGTATATACTTTTCAGGTCACTGTCCCTGCTGAACTGTGCTAGGCTGAGGTCAGACACCATGAAATTATATGGATTAGTTATAATTACATAAGAAATAAGGTTTTTCAGCCACTTTTTAGTCAGATTTGCCCTTTTGACTCACAATAGCCGTCTTCTGAATTTGAGACATGGTCTTAGATGAGGATGAACTATAAGCCGAGGTACTTACACTGACTTTCAGCGTTCAATTGCACTGGGAAACTCACTTTCAAATAAAATATATGAGAACTAATATGGAGTTAGGCCATAACTTACATCTTCAGATTCAAAGACATAGCAGATCATTCTGTACTGTTTCCTGCCCTCTGTAGCACTGAGGCCAGGGTCGGTACAGTCCAGTGAGGCAGAGTGAGACATACGTCTACGGGCCATCAGAACCACTACACTCCCAATGTCTGCAATGTAGGAGATGGTGCGGAGGGCATTGTCCATCATTGTCTCCTGCAGCCAAAGATGTACAGGATTAGCAGGTATTTCATTTTAAAAAATAACTACCTTTTCTCCATTTTTAACAGTAGCAGTACTCTGAATAGTGATATAATGAGGGGAATGTTAGGTTAGGTATAACAAGTTGTAATCAAGTTGTAAATTGGGTGGCAAAAAAAAAATTCAATAAAATTAATGTGACAAAATGTCTGGTACAGTTCTTATTACCATTTTTTCCGGACTATACGCCGCACTAGACTATAAGCCACACCTGCAAAGTTAAAAAAGAAAAACAAACCTGGAAAAGAACATATATATAAGAAGAAAAAGCTGCACCTCATTATAAGCCTTATGGTTTAAAGCGTGAAAAAAAAAGCTACGGCTTATAGTCCAGAAAATACGGTAAATATAATCCACATTAATGATCCATTATATAATGATACCTAAATCAATGTATTGTGTGGTTAGAGAAACCACCATTATGAGACATATTTGTACATATTGTACATAATATTTGTAATTCACATCCTCAGTTAAACTTTTATTTTATTCTACATATTATTATGTAGCTGCTGGACAATCTTGCTGCTGCATTGTAACGTAAATGAAAAGGGCAATTAAATAACATTATTGTCCCAACTGATACTGATGAACTATAACAATCAACCTGTGTGTCAGCATTGAGCACTTTGATGGCTTTTGTTGAAATGAAGAGGTCAACCTCAGTCAGACTCTGGTTCTCGCCATCCAGACACTAGAACACATAATAGAAGAGTTATAGCTACATCTAGTGGACTGGGTAGACATTTTTGACAGGCTATCCATCACTTTTGACAAAACAAATGAAATGACAATAAGCACAAAAGAAACAGTGATCTCAGTCAATATCAACATGAGGTGTAACTTTATCCAATGTTTAATGATCAAATAAGACATAAAATAAAACATATCCATCCTTCTCAGTGTTGGATATCTGAAAAAAAAAACTTGGATCTAAATTCAATCAAAATTTCAGGCGTTTAATTTCTCCTTAACCTCAAATCTGTATACTTCAATTCAGCTCTTGTATACCTTAACTCTGTCCACAGCCTCCTGAGCCTGCATCATACGCACACTCTTAGATGGGTTTCGGTCTGACAGGAGCTGGGTGGAGCCGAGGTAGTTTGCAGCAAAAATGATCCCGTCTATGAGGTCCTCTGGTTCACATGGACCTGGAACTAATCAAGAGACACAATAGCCTCAATTGGTGTGACAATATGCAATGTAAAAGCATGACAATCGTGTCTTAAATTTTTTATAAAATGATAATGATACTCTCCTGTTACTCAAGTGTGTTAATGTACACTAATACACACACACCTATGTATACATACACATATGTGTATACATACATACACACATACATATTCATAAATATGTATAAGAGAGAGAGAGCTATGTATATACACTCTCTTTGTAACTCATGTAGGTCATGTTTTCACAGCATACTACGTAATAACAGAAAGACTAATACACTTACCATCCACAAAGCTTGGAAAAGAAGGGTTTCTCTTTCCTTGCTGAAAATCCAAACACATAATTGATGTTGCAGGCGCATGTTTATTTCAGCAGTATGGCACTGACATATTTTGGACCACAGTGGTGCTTTACTAGCAGAAGCTGAAGAAGACCTTAGCTGTTGAACTTCTAGTATAGCTATAGCTTACCTGAGGAAGGTTGTAGTTGGTCATATCTGTGTTAGGGTTCATTGTGCCGTGCTGGGGGCTGCTCTGAGCAATCTGAACACAATCAAAATATATCAGAATAGTACATACACACAGGCATGCAAATGTTTTATTAACCTTTGTCAAAATGTGTTGCTTGGAACTTAGTAGGTACTTAGTAGGTAGGTTTAAGTAGAAAATGAACTGATTTGCAAAAAGCATGACAATAGAGATTTATTTTTTTTATTTCCATCTTTCAATGAAAAGTTCATACTGTTGAAAAGTCATGATCATGTAAAGGCGAGGTCATGTAACATTCAAAGGTTTATAAATACATCTCAAACATTGACTTAACAATCAGTAGCCACAAACTCATCCAAGCAGGTTTCTAGCTCTCTAACAATTTAAATTAAGAAGCCTAAAAAATTACAGCAAAGCAGTTTGTAATGGCAGTTAATTGTAGAGGTCAAAAAGAAGTCTGGAAGACCAAGATATTCTAGAAGAGTAGGGTGGACCCCGGAGCAGTGGTACACTATTCTACGTGCAAAAACACCAGTGTAAATATAATGGAATAATATAATCTTCATGGTGGAATTCATGGAAGAAAATTTGATCTTTTTTCATGGTGGGATCAGTCATGCTTTGGCCTGTGTTGCAGCCAGCAGCACAGGGAACACATGGAAGAATGGATTCAATAAAATACCAGCAAATCCTGGTGGTAAACATTACACTGTCTGTAGATGAAAAGACAATAGCTTCTACTGCATGAAACTAAACACACTTGGAAATTGGCAAAGGAGCTGCAATTGATTTGCCATTTGCCATTTTCCTCACAATCAAACAAACCCCAAACAAAAACGCTATCTACAAAAAAATCTACAAAAGCTATCTACAAAAAACATTCACAATATTGAATGGTGGTATTACTAGGTACTGACCATGTAAGATGCCCAAACCTTTGCTTCAAACCCTTCTCCTTTTCACTTTAAAACTATAAAAGACGGAAATTATAAAGTAATCTGTATTAAAATTCTTTAATACTGTGTTAAACAAAAATGTGTCATCTTTATGCTTTTGCCAATTCAGGTCATCTTTTATTAGTTACATATATAAATATAACTTTTACATGTATAAACAGTTTTTGCTCATTATTGCTTATAGCTCATGAACATCACTAATATATGCACTAGAAATGCATTAGCATATACACCGTAAAAAAGATGTGAATTTGCAATTGTACATTTACAGTGTTATTCTTAAATGTACTGCTATAAACTGCAAAAAAAACTGTTATTAAAATAGGTTAAGACTAGGTTAAGATAGGTTAGCATAACAAATGTATTAACACCACTGCACTTTTAGGAAAAGAGAAAGGTGTTCACATACAGACTGTCTAAAATGTTGAGTTGGCCCACGCTGACATAGGAAGTACTTGTATAACACACAACAAAATCTTTAGTCAGACATATTTAGTCTGTCCTGCAGTTATAAACTGTATATGACAGTGATCTATCAGCAGGGCAAGGGTAAAGTATAGAATGTTGCTACTTTTAATTTTGCTAAAATTTCAACGTAAAAGCTGTAAAGACATCACTAATGTAGCCCATATATACAGAATCCTCTTGTAAAATAACAAGAAGCATTTCAGTTAAGAGTGTATTCTTATCATTTGTATATGACTGAGGAAAACACAGGAAAAATATTGTAAATGTACTGGAGAAAATGTCTAAAAAGCTTTTTCATGGCTTCTATTTGACTTAAGGAGACCGTTAGGTAAAATTGTTAATTAATGAAGGACTGATTACATAAACTACATTTTGCATATTTGGAAATAGTTCAGCTAATACACTTATACATGAGTTGTATTAATGTACTAGTGCATCTATTGTTAAAAAGCCAAAGTTTCATTCAAAAATGTACATTAAGATATTCTATGACATATTTGTTTACTGTTGATCAGTATGGCTTA
Organism: Acestrorhynchus altus; assembly: GCA_034509495.1. NCBI lineage: Eukaryota > Metazoa > Chordata > Actinopteri > Characiformes > Acestrorhynchidae > Acestrorhynchus > Acestrorhynchus altus. The sequence goes on along the minus strand of CM067501.1, from coordinate 24,868,198 downwards.
GTTTATCTTATGAAAACTAGAAATCAAGAACCAAGAATCAAGAAGTTTTAATTAAAAATTGATTCGTTTACTACTTATAGTTTAAACTTTAAAACATAAAAGCATATCACTAATGGTAATGAATATGAAATACAGAACATTTACACTTTATATATAACCTTTTGGCAGTATTCACATTTTTTTAGTTATACTAGTATTTATATTTTTTATATGTGTTTGGAAAAAAAAACACAGTCCAGATAAAAGACCTATTCAAGGTCATTTTTTTAGGTGTCTCAATACATCTGTGCAGTACTGTAGATACACCTTCAAAGAAATGCTGGGTTTATTACCTAAAATGACCAAAGAGTGTAGCATCAAGGTAGGTGTACATAATAAATAAGTTTCAGAATAAGGTCCGCATTAATGCAAAGGCTTAATAACTCTGCTGTTACCTGGCCCTGACTGGACCTCCACTCCTCTTCTATAGGGGCTTTGGCCTGGTCGTTTTGCAGTTGTGTGTCTGGAGGCTTCACAGCTGTGTTAGAAGTGCTGGGTCGACTCTCTCTCTTCTGTGATGACAGCGATGAAGCTTTAGACCTGTTTGGAACGCCTCTCTTGTCCAATGACTGATCAGCTACATTCCTGTCGGTTCCAGGGTTCTGGGGTGCTAATTTCAGTTTGGCCCTTACACCATTAACAATCTTGTCCACATCTCCTTCTGCATCCACTGCAGGCTGCTTCTCCCTCCTGGCCTTTGCTCTATAAGTACTCTGAGGGTGTCCCTTTCCCTTGCCGATACTCTTCTCAGGACTGGCATTGTCCATATGTAAATGCCTGCCTTCTCTTTCCTCCTCACCATGTTGTCTGCATGTATGTCTATTTTTACAGTCGCCTCTGTTCTCGGGATCTTTGTGTTTTGTCGTTCCATTATTTCCACTACCTCCTGGGCAATCTCTGTTGCCAATGTCTTCCTTCCAAGCCTGTTGCCCTTTGTATCTAGACCCTTGTCTTAAGTTTCTATCTGCCTTGCCCACTTCACAGTCCCTTGGATAATTGCCTCTTTCTTCCGTATTTGCCTTTTTAATGCCTTCCCTATGGCCACTAAATGAACCCTGGGTGTCACCTCTACAGTTCTCTGGCCGTCTTTTATCTCCTCTGTAATCACCGGGTAAAACGTCTACCTCTCTTCTCTTTTCTTGAGTGTAACTTGAACGTTGATGAAGGTTTCTATTGTCCTCTGGAAGATCACAAGGCTCTTTCGGGAGAAACTCATCCTGATCTTCCTCTGCTTTCTCTCCTTCGTAAACAAAATACTTATCTTCTTCCTCCTCCTCCTCCTCCTCTTCTTCTTCATCCTCTTCTACCTCCTCTGCCTCTTCTTCTTCATCATCTTCCTCATCCTCGGCCATGGGGGCTTGAATGAAAGTTGTCTCAGAGATGGGCTCAGGACATTTGTACATCAACTGTTCTTTGCCTTGCTGCAACACATCATATAAGCCATCAGAGTGTGTCCATGCTTTCGCTGGCATTTGTACACCATCTGGATCCCTGGAAGTGCTGGGTCTATCGCAGTTATCAGCACCCTCATGACAGTCCATTCCCTCCATATAGCTCTCATCTTCAGGGCAGCAGTGAACATAGTATGTCATCCCGTCTGCATCGGTGCGCAGCTCCTCATCTTCTTCATAGTCCTGCTCCTCTTCCTCCTCCTCCTCCTCCTCCTCAGATCCTACATTATCGTATTCAGACAGCGAGTCTTCCATGCTGTCAGGCTGAATTGGGCTTTCGTCACGGAGGGAGTCCTCCCTGGAGACAGAACCATCGCTGGGGCAGAAGCTGTCTGGGACAGGAGTGTTTGACTGGCTCGCCACGGTGATGCTGTGTGGCTTAGAGTCTTCTCTGTCACTGGAATGTCTCCCAGTCTGTTCTGGTGCTCTGGTTTCAGGCTCAGGCACACTGTCTCTGAAACCCTGGCCTTGCCTGAGAGCCATATCTGGCTTCAGCAGACCCACAAAAACAAGATTTCTTCAGTGCTGCAAAACAATACATAATACAGTAACAGAGAAAACAATGGGGTGTGTCAGGAGTCACATCTACAATATCAGAGCACAGGAAACTGAAAATACAGTTAATGGGATTAAATACATCAGGAACATATCATCAGCTAAAATATTATTGGCTTCAAGCATTTCACAACATTTCTAATCAATATTTGAAGGCATTTACAGTTCCCTTTACCACATCTCTACGTAGTATTTATTAAACCACAATAAAGTGGAAGAAATACTACTTGTAAGTATTAAACTGTCACAATAAGTACATTATTTGACTTGATCGATTATCGATCGTTACCAACATATGAGAACATATGAACAAGACAAGAATAACTTTTGATTATTGATACTGATATTGCTTGTTGTGTTTACGTTGCAAAAAAGCCCATTAAGTAGAACAATCTTGTATGTTAAATACACTTTTTAAAATTAGTTTTATTTAATATTGAAACATTTGTTAAAACTGTCTGAATATTCACAATGTTGCCCTATAACTATATTACAATACTATTATATTATCATTATATCTGAGAAAGTCAGGTCTTAAAATGAAAATATTATTTAAAAAGTTTTACTAATGTATATTCTGTCCAAAGTGTACATTCCTTTGCACTGTTAATCCAGCTGAATCCAGCAGTATTTACTACATTGTATTATTAGTACATTACATGATAAAACCTCAGTCAAGAATTTGCAACAAAGGCTTGAACTTACAAAGCACTTAAACTGCAATGATTATAAAAAATACCATCATCAGTAATATCATAGAGAACGCTTCTAACCATTTATTTGCTACAGCCCATGCAAGAGTTAGGAGAATCAGCTAACAACCCATTTTAGTCAATCAATCAAAGTTTATTTGTATAGTGCTTTTTACAACAATGGAACCAAGGCTCGAGAGAGGAACCCATTCTCCTCTGGTTGATACCAGATAGCACAGACATAAGGCATAAAATGTTGACAATAGAGAAGTTTAGCTAGCAGTAAATGTAATTTAAATGTAAATGGATGATGAATTTTGTGAGAATGGAAATGTGAGTAGGATACAAGCTCAGTGTTAATATGGACGTCCGGGCAGATTAAACATTCCAACCTGGCAGTGATGTGATTTTAGTGGCAACATTATGGAGAAAACACTGGAATTTGTTTAGTAACCACGAGCAAAATATTAAAACAATTACAAGATTCTACAGGTTCAAATCAGGGGATGGTTTCCCAAAAGCTTCCCAGTACAAGTGAGCATCACACTAAGCACTCTCACACTGAGTTGTTCTAAGATGCTTTTGGGAAACTGGTCCCAGAACTGAAATTAAACATTAGGAAATGCATTAAATAACAGTGGATATCAGTATTGAATTATAGGCCCCCACACACTTTCAGGCATCACTATCTGGTTGCTGAAACTGAGGAATATCCCTAGAGAGACAAATGTTATCCAAACTAAACACTGAACCACAAAGAGTCAAGAGGAGAGGTCAGCACGAATCAGCACTCTGTCTCAGCAGGAAAGGCGTACATGCTGATATTTCTGTAGACTACAGTGATTTCTCTCTTGTGATGAGAGGCGTTGTATTCCCAGTGAGGTCAATAAGGATTCATTGCTGAAAGCCTCCTTGTAGTTTACTTTGTGCCAATTCTTGTGTAGAACAAAGAGGTTTATCTTTCTTCTAGTTACTGTATGACATGATTTCTAATAAACTGGAGACAAAGCTTACCTTCATCATGAAGAGATGAAGGTAATAAAAGGGAACTTTCCAATTATTTATTAGTTCTGTTGTTTATTAGAACCCTTCCTATTAAATATCTACCCCATGTAGAGAAGAAACATGCACTGTTTAGCCACTGAAATACATTTTACAGATGTCTCTAGAGCACGTACAATAGTATTCCCCAACCTCTCTGATCCACTGCATCTCAGTTTTAGTAAACCTCTTGCAGTTTTAGTAAAGTTCTCACAGTTTTAATTTGCAGTTAAAGGGTAATTAAGTTAACTTTGACCTGTAACCTTTTAAAATGGTTCTTAAAAGTCTTAAATGTTTACATTATTGTGCGTCAAAAATGTTTCTCTCAGTACTGTATATATAACCCTGGTTATTAAGAGTATACCACTGAAGCTGTTTATATTCTGTAATATTTGGTGCTGGAATAAACTCTACACTAAGCATTTTCATTATGGAATTGGCTCAGGAACTGTGGACAGTGATAAGAAATGCCGCACATATCCCTAAAATGAAGACTGTGTGAATGTATGTACCATGGAATTCTACCTTCCAGAACAGTACAGGACTGCAGCTCAGCGGGGAGTTGCTGTCTCATCTAAATGTAAATGCTTGGCTTTTTTCTGCAGGAAACTTAGGTTATATAGCTGATTAGTGGGCTGTTTGAAGTAACATGAGGGTAAGTGCAATTAACACCACAAAAAGTTCAGAATGATTTGCAATAGACCTACTTCATCCAGGACATCAGGGACATCAGTATCCCCCCCCACACACACACACACCTCAAGAAATTAGAATGTCTTGAACTGTGTTCATATTTCATTCACAAAGATGAACTGTATATTGTACGCAGAACAAATAATGCTGTCAATCCATATGGGTTATTGCTCATGAAAGTCAGAAATCCATCATCTCAAATTATTCAAATATTTTAATTTGAAAACCCATGGCTTGAAATGTCTTTAAATGTAATAAATTCAACACTAACAGATCACCTTTTTATTTTAAATTATGATCAAAAAGAAAACTGAGATGCACTAGTATTTGAAAGAGAAAAGTGAAATTATCTGCTTATTCAACATAATCTAAAAACAAATATTATACAGCTGGTGGTCACCTTGGCTGATTTGAGCTGTGATTGATTGCCACACTGAGTCAGAACTTGTTTTAAATATCCCTCTCCCCAGTCGCACCCACCAAACAGACACCCGCATTACATTCAGAATGAAACTGGTGGGAATAAAGAACTGCTGAGATTACTTATTGTCTCAGCCAGGCAAAAACCTCTACTGGAGGAGAGAAGAAATAAAAACACTTCTAAAGTTAAAATGATGGTCAAAATAAAATTTTCTGTTGCATATGTGTTGGAATATTAAATACAATATGTATATACAGTGTTGCAAACCACCAGATTTACTTTCATTTATGATTACATATATTACATCTATCTCTCATATATATATATATATATGTGTGTGTGTGTGTGGACATACATATACACACACATATGTGTAAATATGTTTGTGTATATATATATATATATATATATATATATATATATATATATATAATACATGTATATTATAATACACACACACACACACACACACATATATATATATATATATATATGGTATATTCTAGTATCTGTGTGTATGTATGTATGTATGTATGTACACACACACACATACAGACAGACATATCGGCCCCTGAACACCACCGACTGCGTTCACAGACGGTCTGCAGTTGCAGTCTGCGCTCCTTCTCTTACAGATCAACACACATGAGGATAACGAGCTCACCAGCTTCCTCAGTCTTCACACATCTGTGAGCATCGCGGGGATGTTAGAGGCGTCTCTTCACACACACACACACACACACACACACACACACACACACACACACACACCCTCAGCATCCCGGGACATACACAGCGCCAGTGTCTTAAAGAGGCAGCTGGATAAACATGCTTTAATTATGGCCTCTACAATCACCTGCGACGCCACATTCTCCGCCCTTTCCGTGAGTGACCTGGAGCCTGTTAGTAATGAAAGTTAGACCACTTCTTACTTCAGTCTGCATCCCACAGGCAGCAGGAGGGTGCTGATGTCTGTCTGTAGGCGCGCGCCTCTCAGCAATCACTGCAGAGAGCAGCAGTGAAGCCGGCAGCGGACAGCAGACCACTCAAACACAGACACCACACTGACTTCAAAATAAAAGTTAGGAAGCCTTTTAAACTACACCTCACCACGCTCTGCCCCAACACACCCAGTCCACCCACTGCAGCCTGGGCTTCTACTGCAGAATTAATACACATAGACTTCATAGATGATTTTAATTTCCAGATTCCACATATTGGTCTTGATAAGGTCAGCACCCCACTGCTGGTCCACTCTTGGACCACCCAGATAACTGTCCTGCATTCCAGATCTAGTTTTTAATCTTCTCAAACAGATTGAAAAGATTTATATTTAAGAAAATAAACTGAGACAAGTATATCAAACCCAGAGAAAAATGATAACTAGATCAGAGATAAAAAAAAAGATTTAGTTGAAAACATTGTTGCTGAAACGGACTAAACTCACTCACTCTCTCAAGACTTACTAAACTCATTTATAAAGATGGTATTAATATTAAAATATAAGGAATTTAGACTTGTGGTGGAAAACAACAATTAAAAGTGGCATTTTGTCAGAATCCTCATGCTAAACCACTGGCAGACTGACGAGAAAACACTGAATAAAAGCCAGTGTACTGTCAGATTTGCCGTCAGTGGACCAACAGTGGTCCATGTCCTCTTGTTATCAGGGTGGAATCATGTTACACAGATTGGTGAAAACAGCATTGGGAGTCTTGCCTAAGGACTTGATTTGGTGTGGTGTGCTTTTCCAAATGATGAATCCAAACCTAGTTTACCACAGGGAAGGTGGTGTTGTACCTACCCCTCAACACAAAAAATGCAACATTTCCCCAACATCTGGATGATCCTGAGCACATAAATAAACCATTTGCTAGTTACACCTATGATTTATTATTAGTTCTTATAAGTAATTATTTATTATTAGGACAATGTTATGGAGCATAAATTCCAGACGTTATCGCTCTAAAAACAAGGAGTGTAAAAATAAATACAAACAAATGAATGATGTTCTGGAAAGTTTTTTGCTTCAACCACACTCCCTGCACATTTGATAGGACAGTATTAGAACTGTACATCTTTGTAATCCGGTGTGATGTAGTGAATGTTTTCCTGGCACCCATCAGCACCAAATATTAATCAGTTCTTGCTTAAGAGCAACCTGCTTTGAGTATCATTGATGACCATGTGCATCCCTTCAGGTCCACTTGCCTGTCTTCTACTTTCAATGTGCATTACAATAGGACACAGACGTCTTCTCAGACTGGTTTCATGAGGATTCCTCTGAATCTCCAGCTCCTGGACCCAAAAGAAAGAGCTCAGAACAGAATTACACCACATTCACAACATTGAACACAGTTCAGGGAAAGTTTTACAGCAGGCTGTTTTTATATCACCTCCTAAGAAAGTGGGTGATTATTACATGTGGAGGTGGGTGAGGTGTGGGTTACTGAAAGGGTGTTTGAGAGAAATCCTGGTGCTGTACATTTGAAAACCAGAGCCTCGCTCTCCTCGTGTTTCTCGCTTCACGCCACTGGTTTGACTGGTTCTTGCAAGATGGCGGACGGCGATTGTTGGGGTGAGAATTTCACTGCCGTCTCAAAGCCTTTCTTCTCCTCCTCGAGAGGCCCGGGGTCCGGAGAGGCCCGCGGTGCTGTTCCTGTCTTCTGCGCCGATCAAACAGACGTTGTGTTGTGTGTTACAGATGCTGACAGCTTCGAGCCCGACGAGCCGCTCAAAAAGGCGGCGGGTCACGATAAATGGGAGGGCGAGGATGAGGATGAAGACGTGAAAGTTAGTAACTCCTCTCTCTGCCGGCTCCTCTTCTCCTTCCTCCGGTAGAGAGACTCCTCGTTCCGCCGAGCGGAGCTGCGTCGGGACAGTCAACAAACAAACACAGGCAGTAAACAAACAGACTGTAAAAAAAACACAGACTGTAAACACGGGCTCGGGTATTTACAGGCGTTAGCTTAGCCCGTTAGCTACAGCGAGGCTCGCCGGCTCACCAGCTCACCGTTCTTAGGGGCTTTTACCCCTTACAGCCCCAGACCACTTCTCTGGGGTTGTTTCCTATCTGGAGTCCTTATGTTCACCAAAAAGTGTCCATAGAGGACCGTCACACGCGCACCAGGTGTTATTGTTGTCAGGACACTCTTAAACGTCTCACATATCTTCGTTGGAGGATTAAAAGTGATCAGAATTCAGGTGTTTGGATGAATGTGACCATGTTTTCGTCCACAGTTGACTCACACCTACATTTATTTTTGCTGATAAGGACTAAGAACGCTTTTGTCGCTGAAATCCTGTTGGAAATTGGTCGTCCTGAGTGTTTTTCAGCCGAAAATGCAAGAATTTATTTATTAAATTATTATTTACAATGATTAGATTGACAGCGTTATCTGTAATAGTAAGTTCTTCAAAATATGTGGTAGTGGTTAAAAAAAACAAAAAATGCAGCAACATGAATATCCATTGTTGTTATTATTGGTGTTATTAATGTATGTATGAGTGTAATCCCTTCTCCTTTCTTATTTTCCTCTGGAACCCAACATCTGGGCCAGTGATGTCATTAGCCCCGCCCCCTCTCGCTGATCAGTCAGAGTCTGTAGGCAGGCCGAGCATGTACACGTGGACAGAGTGTACATGCAGAGCAGTTAACAGCCACTGCAATTTGGCATTTAAACTGGGATTTAATTCAGTTGTTTTCTAAGATGGATTGCTCAAAGATCTGTGCATCATGTCTGTAGGTTAATGTGATCCTGAGTTATGAAGCCTAAGAAATGGCAATAAATTGCCCACAAAGTTCAGATCTTGGGTTCTAAGAGTCAGTGAACAACTTCAGATGGCGATTGTTTAGACAACAGATAGTTTTTTACCCTTTAAGTTTAAAAGACTTAGTTAATTAATTTTTTCAATAATGTATGTTATTGTTCAGTTAAGAACACCTTTATTGGCATGACTTAAAATATACTAATCTGCTTTCTGGTTCAAATGATGGATATATTTCTGCAGATTGACCAGTATGATTTGTTTTAGTAATTTTATTAGTTCCAGCCTTCACTGACAGACATTTACATTTATTTAATTAAATGCAGCATTTATCAACATCTCAACGCTGTCCCCATACAGGATAATTGGGATGATGAAGAAGAGGAGGAAGAAGAAGAAAAGGTGACGGAAAAAGCAGGTGAAGCAAAAATTCAGATTAAACATTTTTAATTCTTTTACTTTTACATCCTAAGATTAGCCATGACACTCCTTATTTTTCACAGAGGCAAAGACTTCAGACAAGAAGAAACTTAGTGATAAAATCAAAGAGAAGGAGAGTTTACAAAAGAAAAAACAAGAGGAGCTTCGGAAGCGGGTAAGTAACTTACAACGTTCTTTTAAGGCAGCGGTTCTTAGTCCTGGTCCTGTAGTACCACTGCCCTGCAGGTTTTTGTTTCCTCTAATTCCAGCACATGTGATCCAGATGATGAAATAAGTGATGAGCCCTTATTCAGATTAACTACAAGATAAAACAAACAAGCAAGCAAGGCAGTGCTACTCCAGCACCGTGATTGAAAACCACTGCTTAGATGTTGGTATTAGATGTTTATTACATTTAGTACCTATTGCTAGATACCTACTCAGAGTGAGGCCAATTGTGGTCCAGGCCATGATTAATGAAGAAATAAAAGAATGGGGGCAAAAAAGAGAAACTAAAACTGATTTCATTGTGTTACACTGATCATGAGAGGCCATAATATCATTCCATGCAGTTTGACCTATAGTAATGCTACATCAGACAGCTGTGATACAGTATATATACAAATCTCATAAAGAGTGTGCCTATAGGTTTGTAGCTATTGTAGAATAATTTGAGATGTCAAGAATTGAACATCTAATCTGTAACAACAAATGCAACGGTGAACGTTAAGAACTAGTGCTTTGAAGTATGAGTTAAGCTCTAAGTATGTCACAAATAAGTAATACATCACAGAAATTAACTTTTTTTTTTCACAAGTTTGGTTCATTTGTTAATTACTATTTGAGTTTCTTTCTTTGTGAGTAAGTTGTGATGCTTGTAAATTGCCTAACAGGCATTGTTGTAAAGTTGCAGGCAAAAAGGGAATAAATTAGCAAAAAGAGCAGTTCACTTGGCACTTGTCAATGCGACAGTTTCAGGTATCAGTTAGTTTGGCTTTGTGCCAAGGTCATCTAAATGAACCTTCGAAACATGAGCCAGCAGGAAACAAGATGGCTGACTGGTTCTTAATAAATGAAGGGATCGCTCCTCAGTCAACATTGCATGACTGTTAAAAAAAAAATACTAATTACAAAAACTAATTATATAAGCAATATTTGTTCTTGAACTACGCTTTGCCTTTAACACCACTTTTCCTCAGCAAAAATGTGTTGCATTTAGTTGATAACTGCCGTTTTTGTGACAGTTAGAGGAATCAAATGACAGCACAGAATTCACACCAGAGGAGGAATTAGCAGAAAAACTCAGAGTGAAGAAACTTCAAGAGGATTCAGACTTGGAACTAGCAAAAGATGCTTTTGGTGAGTATTCAGTACTGCATAATACACTTGTTAAGCACTTTTTATATGCTTTTGAGTGCATATGCGTTTGTTTTTATATGCTCTTTGAGGTTTTGTATGTTAAAGCCTTTAAGCAAAGTATGTGTTCTCTCCAATAGGCATTGTATCAAATAGTGTAACAGGAATTGATGCTATGAGCCCTTCCTCAAAAGATGAATTCACAGAGTTTGAGCGGCTGCTGAAAGACAAAATAACGTCATATGAGAAGTCCATACACTACTCTAGCTTTTTAGAGTCACTGTTCAGAGACCTGTGTCTTTCGTGTGAGTACTGACTACATGCATTATACACAACATTGTGAATTATTCCGAGAACACTTCTGATTGTGTGTTTGTAATGTGTGTTTGTGATTGGTGTTCCAGTGGAAGTTGAAGACTTGAAGAAAATTAACAATTCACTCACGGTGTTACTCAGTGAGAAGCAAAGACAAGAAAAGGTAAACATGGCATACATGAACTATACTAAGGACTTCTCTTTTAAAATACTTAATAAAATTGCAGAAAGAGCTGTTTATTAGTAATTGAATAGAGTGTTGTTTTGGCTGTGCATTGTAGTAGAGTGGAATGAAAAATCATATTAAACTGCAGATTGGCAGGTTTAATTGAGGCAGATGTAAATAATTCACCTCTTTGCCAAGTTGGCAATGTCTCTCTAGATAGTCTTGTGTACAGTTACTTTTATGAAATGGCTAGCAAAGGTTTGCACACAAGCAACCAGGTTATTTCAGTTTAGCTTAGATTTAGAGTGTCAGGAGTTATATTGTGACTGATGTATGCGGCTGTTATGATAATATAGTATAACACAGTTTTTAAAGCACAACGACTTTTAATATTTGAGTGTTCAGACTTTGGAGTTGAAATATAAAAATGGTTTAATATTATACATAAATGGGAAAAAAGGCCAAATAAAAAAATTTGAACAGTAAACAGTAGCCTTTTAAACTGTTAGTGGTGTTCTGCACGTAATGATACTCAGTGTAGTTGGCTGAGTGATGTTCTCATAGTGAGTATCAGGTTAGTGGTTCTTTACTCTGCTTCCCTAAGAGGCAGAGTTGACTTTACAAGTTCCAGTGGCTTTAGTTAAGTTATGGTAAAAATAAAAAATAAAAAAAACAGTGTGACTGACCAAATTGTCATTTGGAATGCTCAGCTACATCCAACGTGGTGGATCTGCTGTCATGCATGAAAGTGGTTTCTGTTTGCATTGGGATGCAAGGAATAATTGTCAGTGTATCACTTAAATATACATAAATGTACAGAACACTACTGGAATTTAATCCATGGTTCACATGCATGTTCTACCCTGGTCATAGAGGCATCCCTAACCTGGAAGTTTTTGTGGACTCCCTGCTTTAACACATCCCTTGTAACTCTGATGGGCTCGTTAATGAGTCGATTAGTTTAATCAGGCATGTTGGGACCAGGGAAAGCTCTAAAGTACAGAACAGGGGTGCCTCCAGGACCAGGGTTAAGAAACATTGATATATACGTTGCTATGTGCTGACAGACGTGGCTAAAATCAGTCAAAAATAGGGCTGCGTGATATTGGGGAGAAAATGACATTACAATATTTGGGGGGTGATAAATTATCCAACATCACAATATAAATAATGCACTCTGTGGACCCAGTAATGATATTGCCTCGGGTAGATATTTAATGAAAATGAGAACAGTGTGAATATTCCTTTTGCATCAAGCAGCAAGTGATGCAGAAATGATATGCTGTGCAGTCCTGGTAAGTAACATAATTGTCGTGACATGTCTTTGACAAAAGAAGTGAACAGGAATTTAAAGTAGCACAGATAGTGAGGTAACAGACCTCAAATGTTTGGGGTGATATCTATTCAAACAAAATTAGAAGGCATATAATATAACTACTCTGTGTTTGAAGAAATATCTAAAGAAATGGTTGAATGCAGCCACAGGAAGACATAACTGCTGTGTCAAAAGAAAGCAAAGCTGAAAGAAACCCAGAATGCAAACCAAAGAACAAGGCATGGCCGAATTTACCTACTGTGTGAATGTAGTCTTGTAGCAGAACTGCACTGTTTGGAAGTTTAATGCCTGAGTTTAAATAGTCATTAGGTTCAGTTTGAGTCATCATTAGGAAGTGAAAAATCACTGGACTTCCACTCTTTTTGATTTCTTAGCAGCAAAATAAAGGAAAGAAGAAAAAGAAAGGAGTTTTACCTGGAGGCGGTTTAAAAGCCAAGATGAAGGATGACCTTGCTGACTATGGCGAGTTCGATGGAGGCTATGTACAAGATTACGAGGACTTCATGTGACCCCGGCTTAAAGACCCATCACATTCCTTGATTGCTGAGACACACACCTTTACAGCATGACCTCTCCCTACAGTCAGACCCACTTCCAGAGCCATGCTAGAAAACTGAACGTCATCCCATGTAATGCACGCTAGCCTAAGCTTAAGTGGTTTATGCTGAGAAAGATTTAAAGGGTGGTTTGTTTCACTGGTTTATATTGACTATAGGTCAGTCCAATGTTTGCTAGGGTAATCGTGATGGTGAGGTAATGTCCTTTTAAACGTCACAGCCAGCAAGTTAACATGAAAAATGACAGATATGAACCAGCAGCTACACTTGAGATTCTATAAAAGGATTGACAGTATTACTGTTTGAAACTGCTACTACTTGGAAATAAATATGGCGTTCTATGCAAATTTCATAAAATGTCTATATGTCATGTATTTTGATTACATTTAGGCTAGCGTTTCTGAGAAGGTTGCCCTTGCGTTGTTATAAGACCAAGTATTGGGCTGCTCTTGCAAATAAAGGCACAACATAATAGCGATTGACATTAAAAGCAATCAGTGCTTGTTGGAAGTTGTGTTCACAATTGGTTTCATTTTCCTTCTCTTAAGCGAGTGTATCAATTTTCTGTAGACGCATTGAACCTGACGTGTTGAGTGTAGTGTCCTGAATCTGGTATCTCTCACCCTGCAGAGACCAAGCAATGCATTCCATGTAAACCACAGAACTTAAATTATGGAGCTATAATTTGCAGCATATTTACAGTATTCTGTACTGTAATTCTATATTGTAAAGGTGCAGGTGTTCAGTTTTGCAGATTAGTTCTATAAACATTTCTCAGATATGAGTTTGTGAACATGTTAAATTTGCAGTTTTCTTTCTGCTAGTGTTACTCATTTGATTACCATGCTAGTGGGGATGTTTTATTATGAAAGAATTTGAGAACGTTAGTATGGGTACTTTACAAAGGAGCAAGAGTCTCTTAATATGTATTCAGGCGGTGCTTTGAGTTTCCATTTTTTAAAGTAAGCAGATATGCTTTATGGAGATTTAACCATACGCAAAGCAAATAATAGAATTCTGCAGTGTTTTATAAAGATCTAATTTAATAAAAGTCCTCAAAGTCAATCTTTGTCATCTCTTCAATGCATTTTGCACTATAAAGACGAAAGGGTTGGGACACCTGCACATTCATCCTTTCTTCTGAAATCAGAAAGTATTAAAGAGTTCATCCTGTTTTGTTGGCATAACTGTCCTACTACTGTGCAGAGAAGGCTTTGTACTTGTGAGAAGTTGATTGCATTCAATGGCTAGCATTAGTGAAGCCATTTCCAGCTCTTCAACTCATCCCAAAAGTAATAAACACAACACAGTACTTACTACCCCACACCTGGCATTATGCATCGTGACCATAGATTCATGCTATCAGCTGTGACCAGTTATTTATTTGCACATCTGTGTTATTAAAAGGGGTGTCCACAAACATTTGGACATTGTGAACATTGTTGGGTCCTTAATTCAGAGCATCTTCAATTGAAATATTGTGGCTTTCTGGTGCACTCTGATGACACTCTTTAAAATAAAGGCACATTTTTAAGAGGTGTAAGTATCTGAACAAGCTTTTGAATCTCTAAAGAGCCTTCATCTAAACATTCTTTTCCAATTTATAGGTTCTTTACACATCTCTACTATAAACAAGGTTCTTTATGGAATCAAAGTGACTCTGTGGTATCACAGCATATTTATGAAGAGTGGCATTTGGCTAAAATGTTGCAATATATAGTGCTCCAAAACTGGTCAAGGTGTTGACCTGCAAAGCCTTGTGTGTGAGTTATAAGAGACAGGAGTTTTATTACAGCCATGCTGACTTATGAAAGGGCACACATACACACACTTCTCAGATAACCTGCCAATGCCCTAATCTTGTCCTTGTTAAAGGAAGGCGATAATCTTGATCGTTCACTGAATTGCCCCTCTCTATTGGTCATGTGACCTGACATGACAAAGGGTCTAGTCTTTTCGCTTCGATCCAACTTATCTAAAATTGCTCAAAAGGAAGAATTGGTTTTCAGGAACAAAAAAGAACAACAGAGACTGTAAAGATAAGACTTGGGGGATAATTAACAGTAAGAGCTTACTGTAATACTCCATCATCCATTGGCTGTTGGGGGGGGGTGGAGGTTTTGCAAGTGTGACTTACTTAGACGTGGGGCGCTTCATATAAAAGCAGGTGATGGTTCAGGCCACCTCATGTCCATCAGTCTTAAGATGGGTTTGTGTCTGTTAAGAATTTCTGTGCTGGTATGGGCAGCAGTGAGGGTGGAGGTGGCCAGTTTGGAGACCATCAGCCCTGGACCTCAGCAGGGTCTCCAAGCTTTACACTGTCCACCCTGTGAGCGCGTCCACTGCTCGTCCCGTAGATTGCTGAAGCTCCAGTGTAAAGGTGGTGTCACCACAGGTGTGTGTGGCTGCTGCGCCACCTGCGCCAAACAAATTGGAGAGAGCTGTGGAGGAACTTGGGATTATCTGGGCAAGTGTGATGAAGGACTGGTGTGTGTTTACCAGGACCCCAGTGATAGAAAACCAGAAGAAGAACACAAGCCAGAAGAAGAACGCAAAGGAGTCTGCAAGTCAGGTAGCAAATCTGCACTTCAGATTGAAGAGCACTGAATAGAGCCAGGCTGTGGATAGCTTCTATAAGAAACAGTATCAATTCACAGGGTTGGTATGGTAGTCATACCTTACATGTTGTCAGTATACAACAGCTGACAGTAGGCTTCTGATGCACTCATGTCAGCACATCATCCACTAAACTCTCACTATTGTGTTGTCACTGTTTTGCTTAGAGTGGTCGACACTCCCACAAAATTTCTGGTACTATGGCTGCAGTAGAGAGGGGGCTAATATAGTGCAGTAACAGACGGGCTACTAGATGCTAGATGGTGAGTGCATCTAATAGCCAGTGAGCCTGATGGCTGATACAAGGAAGGATACCTTTTAATAAAGTGTTTACTATACTGTACTATACTATACTATGTATTGTCCCACCTTGTTACTAAGGTGGGACAATAAAAATGATGACATTTTGTCAATCAGAATTTCTTTTGGACACAATAGTCCAATAGGATGTATCGCATATAGACTAGGGGTAAGACACTTCTAGAAACTTCTACACAGTCTAGACATTTCTAGAAAATTCAAAGATACACACAAAGTTGGAGATCGAGAGAGATCAACAGAGAGTGACTGGTTGAGTTGACAGAAAGGATGCAGTAACTCAGATAAGCTCTTTATACAATTGTGGTGAGCACAAAAGCATCCAAATCTTTGAGGTTGACGGAATACAGTGATGGAAGACCAGGTATGATTCTGCATCGGTCAGCCAAGAACAGAAAGCTGAGGCTGCAGTGGGCAAAGGTTCAAGCTAACAAAACACCTTTGGGATGTGGTAAAATGGGAGATTCACAACATGAAAATGCTCCTGAGAAATCTGCAGGAGTTGTGTGCTGCAATCGGGTCAACATGGATTGGAATCTCAAAGGAAAGTTTCCAACACCTTGTTAAACCTGAAGAACTGAGGCTATTACCTTGATCACTTAGTATTCAGTGGTTCACTATAGTGATATAATGCTCTTTATAAAGTACAGAGAATATTTCAGAGCTCATGTGTTTACTAGGTACAATTGTAATTTTCTTGCTGTTTGTGTCCATGCAGTATTCGATGTCCTGGAAAAAGACACATGTCGTCCAGACTGCACATGGGAATTCTGTCGGGCACATCCCAATGAAATATGCTCAGCCAGGTAACGGCACATAAGGACCTGTACAGTACTTTAGTTCCCATTCCATTAGTCTTCATCATCAACTGTAGAAAAGAAAGAATATTTTGTCTCATCTTTTATAACTTAAATAAATAAAACTACTGTCCTGCACACGTCACAAAGGATACTCACTGTGTTTGGCTTTGCAGGTCAGTGGCTGTGGAGAAGCGGGAATGTGGAGGCTTCTGTCAGCACACCACATGTTCCAGCTGTTTGGTTCTGAGGCACCCGGTGTGTCCTCAAGCCTGCACTCCTACAGACCACGTTTGCCTCCATCGCTTTGGAAGGTGTGTGCATGGTTACCTGGAGACACAGAAAGCTGCAGTCTGCCACCAAAACTTACACGTACGTTCAATCCATACCTACATTTTTAATGTGATACATAAACTGTCATTTTTAATCAATTTCAATGTTATAACTTTGCTCATTTCATCCAACAGAGCAACAGTGAGGGATATTTTCTGTGTTTGGCCCCTTTCTGTTCCAGTGCAGCAAACTGATGTATCTGAGAAAGAACAACTCCACAATGATCCAAGCTTAAAATGTAGCACATTAAAGCAGCTATTTTTGATATATGAAGTGTTGTATCAGTTAATACTCATTACTTTATGAATGGATTTTTGTACAGTTGAAATAAAATGCTTTGAATTAAATGGATTTCTACATAAATGGCTCCTGACCTCAATGCCCTTTATAATACAATAATAGTCTGAATTAAGAAACATTCTTTGCGCATTAAAAACCTAAGAACAAGGCAAAATATCAGCATAAAACTAAATCTGAAACAGCAACATTAGTTTTGCACATGAAGAGGTAGGAAACATTCTGAAATGCTGGAAGAAAGTGTTTATTGATTCAAGTATAAAGTGTTTTATACATTCATGGACCTGATACATACTTTTAAGATTTAAAAAGAAGCAACCATAATGACAATATCACATTTGTAAGATTTATTAAGAAATCTATATTATTCTTAACAGTGAGAACACAGACTGTCTGGCATTAGCACCACTACAAAACTGCTTTAGAGTACACCGTTTTATTTTACAAATTTGCTCAACTTTTTCAACTTGAAGATTCTTCATTTCATTTAAGCAATACAAGTCCATTTACAAAACTATTTCCCTGGTCTAGTCTTGGGGATAGATAGAACTGATTTGTCTGCTCACATTTCTGTTTTAGGTTACTTTTCTTTAAATTGGCTGAAACTTATTGACATTTCAGCCAATTTCATTTCCTCAGCATAATATCTACCGACCAACTGCACTTACATTATCTTAAAGTTAATAAATCTGCTTATTATTATGTAATGATAGCTGACAGCAGAACATCAAATTATTAATAGTCTTCTTCAGATGGCAAAATACATTTCAGAGAACCTTTTCCGTGCTTTGTTTTTTATGTAAAATGTTAAAAGATTCATTACTGTCTCAACCTTTTAATGTAAGTTTTTTGGATAATTGCCAAGTATTTTTTAAATACAAATGTACTATTCATCACTGACTTCCGTTTTATAAGTTTGCTAATTTTAATCCATCAGAACAACAGTTAGTGATATGTTTATGCCCGTTTTTTCCAAATGCTGATGGAAAAAAAAAAACCAACAGGAGCCACACTTAAGGAACTATTTTTATCTGAAAAGGTTAAGACTTGCTATTAAAATACCATCAGATAAATACAAATACATGCAAAAAATGGCCAAATCCACAGTTCTGAAAGAAAAAATTCTACTGACTCAAAGTAAAGAACATAAAGAACATGTCAATAAATGAAAATGAAAATGTAGATAAATGTGTTAGTGAACAATCTGCAGTTGAAAAAAATCTTTATGAAACTTTTAGTGTTAATTTTCTACATAATTTTCTTTGGTTTTCATTGTTATGATAAAGTAAATAAAATCTTATTTATTAAACACAATCTTTCACGCAAGTCCATATTTTGTCCCAGTAACTAAAGCTGTACAATTTCTGTAGCTGTTAGTCCGTCATGTATACTAGTGCATCTTTGGGAATCAGGGAAAGATTTTTCTTGTTCATACAAATTAATTAAAAAAAAGTAAACAGTCATTCTTAAAATTACATTCCAATAACTAAAAGCTTATCGTTTTAATGGTGATAGTGTCTGGAAATTTATTCAAATTTAAAATGAAATATTCTAATATAATTTGAGATTCTGGATTTCATATTGAAACAAAAAGGCTTGACCCCTTTCATGTAATGAATATGAAATGAGTTTACTTCTTTGAATAAAATTATGATAATGAATAGGCTTTTGATATTCATGATATTCTAATTCTTTGAGATGCACTAACAAAGATTAGGATTTTTGTTCCCCAGTATAGACCACTAAATAACTTTTAAAAACTGCTAGAACTGTTTTATTTCTATTAATGGATCATTTCAGAATAACTGATGTTCAGAACACAAGCTAATAATCATCTGCATTCAGATAATCACAGTTGTTTTGTCAGATCCCACAGTAAACTGGTTTGATTTAGGGTATTTGACTCCATTCTGCTGCGCCTGTCTTTGATCTTGTGACAAAACTCTCCCTGTCCTCCGGTGTAAGCTTCAATTCTTAGTGGGACTGATAAGGTCAGATAGTAGGCTCTACAAACTGACCCCTGAGAGAAAGACAGGCGCCCACCTGAGACGCTCTCTTACACTGAGTGCTTTGTTACTGAATAACAGAGGGTTTATGGACCTGCAATAAGACATTCATCCATGAGCCAAAAGAAAAAAAAAACAGTGTAGACTTACAATAGCACTGTCTGTTCACCTTCCTTTTGATGTCTGGTTTATACCACAATTCATGAAGAGAGGAAAGAGTTAATTATGATAAATCTGTATTCTTAAAACACTTTATTAGGGTCTACGAGGTCTAAAAGGATTGGACTTCTCAAACATCAGGATCTCTCACTTTGATGCAAAGTCAAAAATACAGTCAAATATTTTTTTATTTATTTATTTAAAAGACAAGGTCGTTTTAACTGTGGCGCTAAGAAAAATAAGGTTATATGTAATTATGCACTGGCAAACACTTTTTGGAAGACGTTTGTTGATAAAGTTTTAAGCTTTTCTTTTATTAAAATGTTAATCACTAACATAACACTAACAATACAAGTGAATTTAAGATGTACATGGATGAGGCTGCATTATCAGACATCAAAGATTTCTTCACACTTTTATCAGCTACTATCACCTCTATATATACTGCCGCTGTTCTCGATAACAATGGATCCAAGACAAAACCTGGTACTATAAAACAATCCAAAATCTACAACCTTAATATTAGTTGTGCACATTAACAGGTAGGAAACAAGATGAAATGTAGAAAGGATGTGTTTATTGATTTAAGTGTACACTATTTTATAGGTCTATTCACAGAACAACAGGTCCATATTCATGGACACCATACATACTTTTAGGCTCAAATAAAAGAAATTCAAAAGTCAGAATATTTCATGTACTTGTTATATTAATCGAATAACATTTTTAAAATGTTATTTTTAGAATGTGTCAAACACAGAATGACTGAGCTGTCCTGTCACACTATTGTTTAAGATACACTCTCCAAATGTTTATGGACACTCTTTCTACTGAATGTATTCAGCTACTTTAAGTTGCCCTATTGTTGACACAGTTGTGCAAATGTGCACAGCTTGTTTAGTCCCTGTAGAGAATTACTGCCATTAGAATAGTACTCTCTAGGGTGGATAAATAACCTACTGGCACAATACCTAATACCAGGTTAGAGGACTATAAAAATCCCCAGCATTGAGCTGTGGAGTGGTGGAACAGTGGAACTGCGTTATCTGGAATGGTGGTGCTCCATCCAAAACTCTTATTGCTAAATGCATCCAAAGCCTCACAGCATAGCTCCAAAACCACAGTAGAGACAGTGATTCTAACAAAAGCAGGACAAACTCTTTTAAATGCCACTGATGTTGGTAGAAACAAGACATTTGCAGATGTCCCAATACTTTTGTCCATACAGTGAGTCATTCAAACTTGTAATTCACTATGTAATTGCATTTAAGTACGAGGACTTCATAAACACAACACTATTTGCATCAATACATGTGGGCTTACTATTAAATAATGATAGTTGACTGCAGAATTTAAAATTGCTCAATGTCTGCTTGAGAGTCATAAAAATACATGAAGACAAAAAAAAAATGCAAATTCAATCGGCTTGCACAACTGTGATATATCCAAAGTTAAAAGTGGATCAGGTAGCTCTGATATAACATGAGGGCTAAATTCAATAAACCAATTCTAGATGATTGTCCACCCTACAAACAGTAAAGTAATGGTGGTGGTCCATAAACATTAACCTAAGATTCAATGAAATAAGCAGCAACTGGTTTTGACGATGTCTAAGCCAAAAACCAAGAACATTAATATCACTACAAAGGCAAACAGGGCAACATTTTGTCCCTCATAATTTGGTTGTACAGTTAATATAAGGAGCCCACCATTCTACATAAGTAGAAAACACTAGAAAAAACATTAGATTTTTCATGCGCTACATGCCACAGTGTTACATAAGCCCACAGCATAGGTAGGTAGGCTTTCATCCCTACATTGATAAAAGTTGTCAGAAAGACGTTTTCACCCAAAAAATGCATAAATTGCCCAAGTATTAAAAGCTACTTTCTATCATTAATGAAATGACTGGTGCCTGTGGTGTACACACTAGTACACACCAGGGGGATGGAAGAAACTGTTCAGAGATTCCTGAGAATTGTCTTCTTTGTTGGCATTTGAACCACAGAAAAGGCACTTTGGATTGGAGGCAAATGTGATGCAAGTGGTTTGGATCACCGGAACATTCTATGCCAAAATGACTGGAAACTAGTAGAGTTGAAGGCACCAATGAGTATGAGAAGCAAGAGATAGAGGCCCATCATAATGGCAAAATGGTGTCTGACCAGCCATGATGTCCGCTGAGCCTGTCTGAAAGGAAGGAAAACAGAACAAATAGCCAGTAATTAGCATTACCTGATGTAATTACTTAAATGAAATAATCTTTGGGTTTATGTTTCCTTTTGAAAGAACGTGTATGTCTGCAATTTATGACTCAAATTATATAAGTTACATAAGTAAAATCAACACAGGCAGAAAACCCATCTAACAAACACAATTATTTGTTAAGTGTTACTTTAATCAAAGTATTCTGACTTACAGACAAAAGACATATTGGCACATTCTTAAAAGACTGTTATTGAAATATTCTCTGAGTACAGTGATTTATATTCAGAATGTGCTACACTTCATCTAATTAAACAGCACTAATTACACCCTCTGCAATGAATTGTGCAGTTCATTAGTGTTTTTAAGCACTGAAGAGATCTATGCAAGAGATCGGCTATGAGATCTATGGTCTCTAAGCTTTTTGGTGAATGAAACATCCTTGTCCATCAATGAGTATAAAGGAATTTTGTCTCACCTGGTTGTGTAACGTTTCTGAGAGTAAACCAGCAGATATTTCACTCTCACCACGTCATTATTGGTGACCACAAAGTATTTCTCAGGCACGTCCCCTCCCTCGCTATTCCTTGCTCTTAAACGTTGGCGGTCAAGGCTCTCAGAATCTAATTTTTACAAAAATTAAATGTAAATTTATTTCACCTTTAAAATCATTCGCCAATGTTTTTAGTTAATAACAACAAGATGTTCATTGTTACATTCAAGTGTGAAACACTTTAATTAAGAAAAGGCAGCCTCAACCAGCTTTGTTCACAGGTAATAGCATTTGTGAACAGTAATGATGGGGTCATTTTCTTCCTAATGTTAGGTACATTACCTTTCTTTTTCACCTGACACTTCACATCTGGGTGATCAATGATCTCACACAGGGCAATGCAGCTTAGCAATGGCCCAAGGACACTCTCACGCCATCCATTTCCGTGGGGGCTATAAAGGATAGCCATGCTAAGGTCACTGGTGAGGTAAGTGCCTTCCCCAAACAGTGATGTCTGGAAGTATAAAGAGAATATTATTCCATCAACTGAGTTACATTTAACAAGTTTTTTTTAATGTGTCGTATAAACAAGACTGATCCAATATCATTAAATAAAAAAGTCTGTAAGTAAGGCTGTCAGATATACAGAGAGAATGTTATGGCTCCAACATGATAAAAGAGGTTGTAACCACCGTCTTCACACATATTATCTAAATGATTTGATAAGAAACAGATCTTCAAGTAATGCCAGAGAGCCTTATCCACAGTTAACTAATCTCTATGGAACAGAAAATTCTCCTCAGGTCAGCATAAGAGAAAAAGGAACTGACCTTATTCAGATGGCAATGTAAACCGTTGTGTATAATGGAATGGAAGTTCTCCAGTCGGCTACCATGGAATGCATAGATAACGTTCCGCCCTGCTCTCGTCTTCTCAAATTTAGAGTTCATCTGATCACAGTACTCCAATTCAAAAAGGAAATCTGGCACAGGAGAGGAAGTCTCTGTGTTCTGTGCCAGTTGGCTGAGTCTGGCCCACTGAACATTTGAGAAAATGTAATGGAAGAAAAAAAAAAAAAAGATAATTTAATTTCAGATTAACTTGCACTTCATTATTTAAAACACTAGAAAACAATGGCACCATTTCACACCATTTTCAGGCAATATCTACATCAATTCCATATCCATAATATCCAAACTCCAGTGGCACCTCTTCTTTCTGGATGGTTTTCACAGAAAAACTCTTGGAGGAGAGTGCCCAGTGCACTAGAGCCAGATGATGATCTCCCTCTCCAGATCCGAGGCGGACCAAGTCTCTTACACTTGGCAAGGAGCTCACATCTTTTTGCTGGAAAACACAGGATGCCAGCTATTTAGCATGTATAATTAAAGATTTTTGAGCTTGTTTATGTTGGCCAAAAATTATTATCCTAAAATACATCAGTGACTAACTTGCATTGCTTTCAGAAATTAAATCAGACATGCAACAACTTAATCTGCAAGTTAGCCAAAGAACACCTCACATAATTTTCCTCTTTAGGTTTTAACAGATGTTCATGTGTCTGGTTAGCACAAAATTTGGGGGAAGGGGGAATTCACCTTTACACATCTGAGACCATCTGTACTGGGCATAATCCTGACACCTCAGACAGTTTATATCAGCTGCTTAATTAATTAGTTAATTCAACTCCATTCTAAGGCAAAATAGATTTTACATTAATGACACACACAGGCCTAATTGGATTTGTCCTAATGGCGCTGTGCACACTTGTTCATTAAAGACATTCCAGGTTGCCAAAGCATTTAGCTGTTTTAGCCAGCAAACATGTACTAATGTACTAATCCGCTGTATCTAAAGTAATCATATCTAACTTTTCTTGACCCGATTTACTGAGCTAGATCAACAGAACAAAAGAACACTATAACACTGGAGGTGCAGCATCTAAGTAAACTGACTCAGCCAGAGCAAAAAGCTATTTACCTAATGTTTGGCATTACTAAGTCCAAACCTGCCTCCCATAACTGTAAATCTGCCCCTTGCAATCTCCATGAGAGAACTGAGAAAAAAAATTACATTTCTTTTTTCAGACAAACCCCTGGTAATCTACTGCCACAAAGTGATCCCTGTAGATACTCAAAGTTTTTATGGTACTTCAGGATTGGTATTCACATATTTAGGTTGCTGCATTACTTGTCATTTTTAGTGCAAATCTCCATCTCTATCTCACATCTTTACCACACAATGTGCTTTCTTTTGCCAATAAAAACCTGAATGCTTTGTCCCACTCACAGCACCCCAAACTACAAACCACAAAGAAAAGAAAGAACCAGGTTGGATGGTAACATGTAGATCATTGCAAAGGAAACAGTTCTTAATTGTTTTTTTTCTCCCACATTGGTTTTTATGATAAAGGCAATACACAAACTAGTGTAGACAAACTGTAAAAAACGTTCAGTGCACCCAAGGATCAGATGTGAATTGAGTGAATTGTCCCTTCAAAATCAACTCTTCTGTATGCTTTATACCAGTACCGGACGATAAATTAAAACCATCTTACCAGCTCTTCAAAATCCTTTATGTCTCCTCTCAGGTATCGAGTTGGGAATGGTCTCAGCACAGAGTCACGTTTGTAGCTCTGCACAGCAGCCACAAAAAGACTACAGCGCACATCTGCAGCTACAGGATCAAGATGGAGACAGGAGCGGACCAGCTCTCTGACTGTGGCTGGAGGGAGAGGCGGCTGCATTCCCAACACTAGAACTCAAGCAGATAGATGAAAACAATAAACAGCTGTATAATATGTAAACTGTCAAGTACTTAAGCAACAATTTCTTAATGGGCAATTCCAGTAATGTCTCAAATGTAGTGCACAGGCACAAAGCCTATACTTTGAGTTCGGACAGCGGTTGACAAATGCACTTCTGAACATGAGCTCAGAGGACAGATGCACATCCCGTATAAAAATCAGCGGTAAAGCTGATGTCAACACTGTCTTCTATGGATGTCGTCTTCCAATCAAGTAACAACTAACGTTATGAACTACATTTCCAGGTCCCTTAATTAAAAATCATGTATTTGAATGTAACACTGACAACACTGATTGTACATACAGGGCCCAGAGTATTAATGTACAGAAACTACACAATTTAAAATCATTCCTAAAACTAATAAAATAAAGTACCTCTAAAATGAAAGAAAGGTTCTTCTCTCCAAACACCATTTTCTACCTTGCATTTACGGGTCCTGACCAAAGTATTTAGAACTGTTTCTTCTGAAATCATGAGTTTATCCTGCTTTTGTTGGAGTGACTGTCTCTACAATCCAGGGAAGACTTTCTACTAGATTCTAGAACATTGCTGTGAGGATCTGATTGCATTCAGCGACAAGAGCTGAAGTATTTTGGATTCTCACCACCTCATCCCACAGCACTGGATGGTGCAGGATTCCAGCTGCTCCACAGCTCAATGCTGGGGGGGCTTTATCCTCCTCCTGCCCACACTGACCACAGACATGGGGCAAATTCATATTGATCTGCCCCTCAATCCAATTCTTCTGGCAGTACCTCTGTACAGGAACTAGGAGAGGTGTGTGATCTGAGCAGTCATTAGAAGGGGTTTGGTGGATGTTAAAGGCCACCGGAGGAGAAGCCTGTCGCTGGACTGACTTTATCCTTCAGCTGAAAACAAAGTCCGACGACTAGCGGAGGAAGCTACCCTGTTAGCCACGGAGCTAACCGGCCAGAAAAGAGTACAACCACGACCTTTATCATTAACTACATCAGTCAGAATATGTCCTCGGGTTCGTCTTTAAAGAACTGGGGGGCTCTGCTTATCTAGTACTGAGCCACAAAGGGCCAATGGTTAGTTAGCTTCCTAGTTAGCCACACAGCTAACTGTTTACATTTCATACAACGTCAGCCACACTGAAGAACACGAGCAGGAGCTCAAACCCAGCAAAAACGGCACAAACAGCTGCATTCCGACCAATAACAGACCCTACATGTAACATGTGCTCGACCTCTGTGCCCTGAGCCCCTAAACGAGCTTTCCTCAGATACCTGACTGAAGTGCAGCTCAACGTTCAGTCCTGTTCCCTCCACCCTTCTGCAGGAGAACCTGCCACCTTAGGCAGCTTCACTGGCTCTCTGTGCAGCCAATCAGTCCTTCTGGGACAGACCCTCTCAGGCTTGCAAGCAAGAGAAATGGATCAGACTGCACTGTGGGCTGGTTCCCCACACAGGGATTAAACCCCATCCTAGACTCAATGTTCACATAAGGGGAAAATCACCATTCACATTGCTCTGGAGTCCAAGAGAAGGCTTCATCTCTGGCTGGAAATGACCAAATGTTTTGTGGAAACCCCTCCTAATGAATGCATGAAGCTAATTTAAGCTGCTGACATAGATGTGCAAATGCACACACAGCTTCCCTGCAGAGACGTGCTGCGTATAGAAAGGGCAGATAAACATGAAACATGCACCGTGCCTCAACTGGGCCTGGGCTCATGGAAAAAAAATTAAGCCCCCAGCTTTAAGATGCAGAGCAGTGGAACTGGGTTCTCTGGAATGATGGTGCTCCATCCAGTAGTTTTGGGGTGGCTTAGGGAGTTAGGGATGAGGCGGGGTAATCATCCAACATCTTAACCTCACTAACACTTGTCACTGGTCACTTAAAGTGTTCCCAAGACAATAGACACAGTTACTCCAGCAAAAGTAGGATAACCTTTATAATGCCCTTAATGGAAGAGGAAGCTATGAATGAGCAGATGTCTCAATTCTGCTACTGGGAACATTTAAGTGACTAAAAGATGAACTGATCCCCCAAACACATACAGTTAAAGGGTTCAAATACTTTCCAACATTCTAAGCAAGATTGCTATTATTTTTGTTTAGTAAAATCTGACATAACTCGGACTTTATGTAGCTTGTTAGACTGATGGCTTGATGAAAGACATCATTAAGGTCAATAGTGAACATTTCATAGCTTTATAATGACTTTGATCCCTCAAACACTGTCCCAACAGTTCAAATAAAACCTTTTGGCTGCAAAGAACAAAAAAAATAGACAAATATGCAGAAAAGTACATTTTTGTGCCAGTGTGGGAACATTTCAGTGGAAGAGGGAGGAATAGATTTAATTAAATACCAGTACATTATGAAAGTAAACATCACACCATCTGAAAAATGGCTAAAAATTAAAAAACTGCAGTGGCATGATAAACCTAAACACAACTCAAAATTCATAATGAGGTGAATCTCAAGAGGTGCAATCTAAAGGTTTTGCCATGGCCTTCACATTCCTTCACAGGGGCTTAGCACCAAATCCTCCTTTCCAGGTACCTTTTTTATAGGTTCACCATTCCCCACCCTCCAATGCCCCTGTTTGCCTGATCACTGAGCAAACCATCTGTGATAACATTTGTGATAAGATCTGTGGATAGAGCTCAAATGAGCAGTGCATGCAAGAAGCCTTTGCCAAGACATAATGGGGAAAATCAAGTAACAAGAATTTCCAAAATAATCTTGCTTAAAATAATAACAAAATATTTTTTTTACTTAATGTTTTTGGAAATCATTCACCATTATATAGAATAACAGAAATCCAAGGTTGTGGATTCTTTCATACAAATAATGTTTCATGACATACCATCTATTTGGTACAGTCATTAGTCCAGCGTTTTGGAGAGTGGAAATGACCAACTGGAAGCATTATTTTAGCGTTTTCATCTATTTTGTAGATATTGGTTAATTTTCAGATCTTTAGCCAGCTGCTTAAAGGACACTGAATTCTAAATTTTAACACAAGGTTTAAAGAATCATAGAATTTATCATTTAGTCTTGGGTGCCCAAATGTTTGCTTCCCTTTTTAAAAAATGGTTTTAAAAATAATAATGAAATAACAACAACCCTCCCTACACATCCAAGCTGTCATGGGTGATTCATCTGTATGACGACATGTATGTGTCATTGAGTCTAAAAATAGATAGAGGCAAACATTCGCCAGTCTGTCAGTGAGTACTGAGAAGGGAGTAGAAAATCCCTTTGGTCTGCAACAAGAAAACACTTTTACTCTCTGGTCTGTAAGAAACATGATATAAGTTCAGTCCATTTTCAGTACTTTACAGCACATTTTGAATGTTTTTAGTGATATTGTCTATTTATGTGTCTGAAAACGGTGGCTGCAGTTTAAAATGATATACTTGAGTAATGCAGAGGTGTGAAAAGCACAAGCTCCTCAGGAGAAAGATATACTGCATGTTTTCTGAGGCAAAGAATCACCATGGTTTTCTCTTCCCATGTATTTAAGATGGGATGCTGAAGGGAAAAAAAGAGACCTTGTGTTAATTATGGGAATTGTGGACCAATGCAAATACCCAATATTTTTCATATCTGCTGATTAACATATATTAAAACTGAAAAAATCTAACTGAACTAACATTGTAAATTGTGTGTGTTTGTGCATGTTTTGTTTTTAATTCAGTCGCCTGTGATCATGGGTTTAAACGAATTGATGTGGACACTACACAATTCCATTTAGTCACAGAAATTGTAAGAGCACAAACATGGGGAAGCATAATAGACTCACAGACACATACATTATGATGTAGGATTCACTGCTCTTCCTCCCTCAAAATAATAGAATTATACTAATATAAATTTAAGAGTATTTTTTTATATCTTAGATGTAAGTAATGCTGCCAATGACTCCCTGAATCTAGTAGCCCTAGACATCTCTGAATGCTGTTTCCTCTCAGCCACCTTCAGTTGCTGCTTGAGTCTTTCTGTTTCCAGGTTTATCTTCAGTAAATGGAAAAACGGGTTATGGGGTGGGGTGTCAATCTTATAGTCCTCTGGGCTGTTTTATCATTATTGGTTTTGCAAAATTTAAGCAAATAAGAGCAGAGAGTCTCACAATATCACCAGTGACCCAGTTTCACAGGCAGTTATACAAGCCCATACCATAACTACGTTACACAGGTGATGTGGTACTGCTTCAGATCACGAGTCCTTCCTTTCCTTTTCCATACTCATGTAAATCTTGGTTTCATCTGTCAATTTTAGATGCTTTCTGTCAGTCTAATCTGACTTTTCTGTTCATGACTGTTACCAGTGGTTTGCATCTTGCATGGTTTATGTTTCATGAAACAATCTTTTGATCCTAATTTTAGACAATGATATACCTTTTTGAGAGAGCTATTGACTTGACTAGATGGATTCTTCTTCACCAGGGAAGGAATTCTGATTCTCTTTCTACAGTTGTTTTTTTTTATACAGTAGGTTTTTTTTTTATAGTGTTCCAAGTGCTTTTTATTGCTGAGTTCACCAGTGATTCCTTCCTTTTGTATCAAATAGTTGAATTTGCTACTCTTAACATTTCTTTTTGCAACATTTGTTTTGTATTTTATCTTAATGATGTGTCATTTCATTTAGGAACCTGGTACTACAGTAACAGCTTGTACTCTTCTGTCAAATCTTTATGTTATATTTTAGATCATTGCCATCCACGTTGTACACTACACAAGAATATGGTGGACTGTAACAATTGAGCACAACCGGGTCCCAGTAACAACACATGTACAAACCTACTTAGAGTCCTTACCCACCTGGAACCCACCGAGCCCATGTTCCACTCATGTGAGTCCCACAAGAGTATTAGTTGGTCTTGTTGGTCAAGACAATCAGACATTCATTTTCAACAGCATCTAAGTGTCAGGAAACTAGCTAAGGATACGACGCTTGTCCCAGCTGGGTGGTCATGTAGGAGGATCAAGGTGTGATTTTACATTCTACTCTCAAATCCACTATCATATACACTTACTCCTTCATATACACTTACTCCTTCATATACACTTACTCCTTTATATACTTACGCCTTCATATACAATTACTCATTCATATACACTTACGCCTTCATATACACTTACTCCTTCATATACACTTACTCCTTCATATACACTTACTCCTTCATGTACACTTACTCCTTCATATACACTTACTCATTCATATACACTTACTCCTTCATATACACTTACTCCGTCATATACACTTACTCATTCATATACACTTACTCATTCATATACACTTACTCCTTCATATACACTTACTCCTTTATATATACTTACTCCTTTATATACACTTACTCCTTCATATACAATTACTCCTTCATATACACTTACTCCTTCATATACAATTACTCATTCATATACACTTACTCATTCATAAAAGTATGCAATCTGCCAATCATGTGGCTGCAGTGCAATACAAAAATCATAGATATGGGTGAAGAATGTGGGTCAGATGTCCACATCAACTATCTGAATGGGGGAAATCTTTGGTTCTGTATTTGGTACCATATTCATATCATATTGTTATGGGTATAACTGTTGCCTACTAAATAATTTTGGGTATAACTGTTGCCTACTAAATAATTTTGGCTTTTTGAAGAAGCCATTTTTGATTGTATTATTTGTACAAATTCTCTATTTTAGAGAATATTAATGCTACCCACACTTCAGATTTGTACATGCTTCTCTATAGAACAACTTTCTTTACTAAAGAAGCATTTCTTTTAAAGAAGCAAGAATTTTAAGTGTGTAGAAGCCTTTTTGGTGCTATATAGAATCCTCGCCAAAAAGATTCTATACAGAAACCTCTACAGCCCATTCTCCAACAGCCTAAAGAACCCTTTCATGATGCAAATGTTTTTTGAGTGTTCTTTGTTCTATACAGAACCAAGAACCTTTGAAGAACCCTCATTTGTATGTAGAACCATTTTTGTGCTATCTAGAACCCTCTCCTAAAAGGTTCTATATAGAAACCTCTACAGCCCATCCTCCAACACAGTCCAAAGAATCTTTTAATGAAGCAAAGGGTTCTTTGAAGTACCCTCATTTTTAAGTGTGTAGAATCATTTTGGTGGTATCTAGAATCCTCTCCAAAAAAGGTCTATATAGAAACCTCTACAGCCCATTCTCCATCACAGTCCAAAGAAGCCTCTATACAGAACCAAGAACCTTTAAAGAACCCTAATTTTCAAGTGTGTCTATACGAACATTTTAAATGGCTCTCCAATGAACCATACAAGCGTTTCTCCATCACAGAGAAGAACCGTTGAACGAGACCAAACCCGTGTTCAGTACCGCGGAGAGCTACTGAATGGGTTCCCGCGTGGCGGCGGGGGGCTTAATGGAGGGATGAAGTATCGCGATAACTACAAGCCGCTGCTGGAGGCCGGGATTTGATCAGCATCATCTTTGCCGCTTGTCCCGGGCGGGTGGTCGTGTAGGAGGATCGAGCCGTGATTTGACATTGTGTTCTCAAATCCACACTCAGACTGACAGGACAAACCTCCACCTTGAATGGACAGTAGTTGCTGTGGGGTTTCCACAGGAGACACGTTGTCGGGTAGCCCAACGCTGAGGTAAGGGGCTGTTTTCCGCCTGAGATCTGAGCCTGAAGCCACGGTGTGAGCTATCAGACTGGGTGTAACAGTGCTGTGTGGGCGGGTGTAGGGGCAATAACTGCTCCTCTCCTCGACCTCCACCTCAGTCTCCAAGCTGAGGCAAAGCGCTGCTCGTTTCTGGATCTCAGTGCCCTGCTCGCAGGATGTGTGCTGAGACAGGAAAGGGGCTTTCTGTGGTGTCTGGACACCATTTCTCAGACACAGGGCTGATGTTTAGGAAATCCTGCTTTATATTCCACGTCCTCCGGTATCCTCTTTCCGGTCGCTAGAAAGAGGATAAACAGTGCTGTTTATGTAAGAGGGGGTTCATTACTAGTGGTGAGGGGTGGGATTTCTGGTTGTCCCTTTCCCTTTTCTCATAGAGATGGAGAATCCAGATCCAGAACAGGAATCCGCTCCGGGCTTTGGTTCCGGCTGCGCGGACGTCTCCGCTGCGGCCCCGGCTGTGAATACAGTCGGAGGCAAAGCCTGGAGCTGAATTTCCTTCTGTATCTGGATTCTCCATCTCGATCCACAACCCCTGTCCTCCCCCTCTCTGCATCATCATTCTCAAAACATGGAAACTCTGTTTCTCTCGTGCAGCAACCTGACAGTCCAGCAGCAGGACACAAATCAGCGACAACACTGATATTAATGTCCGACCAGGCCCCAAATCATCACTACTGTTTTAAATCATGTAGGAGGCCGTTCATAAATCTTTACTCTCACAACTAGGGGCGCTCTCCCACGGAGCCTGTATGAACTCCTCTTAAAGCGAAGCGAAATGGCCACTTCAGCGGGCTGTGTCCCGATCCACACACTCTGCGCACTCATACACTACCCACTACCCTAAAGCGCGCGTTCTGTTAATGAATGTGGACTGTATTTAACACACACGCTTAGAACGTATGGTTCCTCCAGGGTTCTTGATTCTATATAGAACCATGCACTCTCAAAGAACCCCTTGGATCTTGAATGGGTTATTTAGGCTGTTTGAGAATGCTCTGTAGAGGGTTTTGTATTGAACCTTTTTGTAAAAGGGTTCTTTATAGCACCAAAAAGGGATGTGGCTTGCACAATAGAACAACCCTTATTTAAAAGGTTCTATATAGAACCCTCTACAGCACATTCTCCAATTAATCTGAAGAAGTAAGGAACCCTTTTATCATGCAAATGGTTCTTTAAGAGTTCATTGTTCTATATAGAAGCACTTTCTTAACTGAAGAGCCCTTCAAGAACCCTCATTTTTAAGTGTGTACTGTTTAGCATGTCAGTATGTGGTTTGGGACACAGCCAACACCCATGCCCGTGTTGTGGAGATAAGTTGGGATTTATGTTTTGTACTTTCATTTCAGTGTCTGTGTTCAATCAGACATCTTTCGTTTAGGTTGCTGAATATTACTGAGATCAGGGATCTGAGGAAAAGGGATCTTAATGGCAGGTAAGAGTTTTTCCTCTTCAAAGACTAAATAATACTAAAATGTTTTGCTATTATTTCAGCTATGATTGTCTGACTGATGTACACTTTATTTTTACTTTGACCCACAGAAAACAATTTCCCTCCTCTTCCGCGTTTCATCCCACTGAAACCATGCTTTTACCAAGACTTCAATGAGATCCCAGATCAGCGGCGCACCATGTGCAAGCGGTTGTACTATCTCTGGATCTGTAAGTGTGCAAGGACATTATGTTTCTGAAAAGTTTTGTTCCCTTTTTCCTTGAGTCCATCACGTAGGCCACCACTGTTTAGTCTAATAACGTCACCTGTGTTGTCAGTGATAACATGATGGCAGTGTAAACACCTTGTCAACAAAGCTGAAACAATGCTTATAAATGGCTCGGAATGACTTTGTTTGACTTTCTCTTATACTCTGAAAAAGACAGGTATTGTGCACCATATTGAAGATGAAAATGTGTACAATGTACGGCCTCTTTCATCAGGACACTGATAGGATTTTTGCCTCCTTTTAAGTGTTCAGTAAGTGTTTGATAGACTAGAGAGTCAGCTCAACTGTTTGGTTGTAATTAATGTATTTAGAGGATTTAAACTCTAGCTGGTTAAATGTTGTGTGCTGGAGGTATCTTAATTGTTCCATTTTGCTATTTCTACCATTGCTTTAGTGTAAACCTAGAAAGCTCAGGAATAGTCTTCTCTAATGTTGGGCATCAGCTTTTGGATAGCGCCAGGTCCCCTATCAGAGGCAACACTCTCAAGTGGCTGAAATGTGGTAACTGGACCAGCAGATCACGTGTGTAGTTATGATATAATTCTTGTTGAAGGGAATTTTGTGATTAGAGGTTAGAGCTTGTTTTAAGGTATCAGAGACAAGCTGCTGATAGAATTCTTGTATAAAATTCTGAAATACATGTATGCTTTGTAGTGCTTTATTATTTTACCTTGTAGTTTTTTCCCCCTCTTTGCTACTTCACTTTAAGTGTGCTTTTTTTACCTTCCTTGTTCTCATACCCAAGTGAACAGTGCTACACTGGCGGTGAATCTGATTGGGTGTCTGGCGTGGATGTGTGGTGGAGGTGGGGCGACTAACTTTGGAATGGCCATTCTGTGGCTGATTCTGTTCACTCCTTGCTCCTATGTGTGCTGGTTCAGGCCCATCTACAAAGCCTTGAAGTGAGTACATCTCAAGCATTGTTTGTGTTTTAGCTTTTGTATTACGTGTCATCTCTTACTCAGAGTAAATATTGTGACATTATAAATCAAACCGGTTGGGTCTGTGTATACTTCATATTTCAGTTACAGCCCAGTTGGTACAATACTGCGACAGGGTTAGCAACGTACTTTTAGTATAATTTAGTGCAATTATGTACACCACACTTTTCCTTTGACTTTTTATCAGACATGTCCATTTTTTTCTGATGTCTGAAGCATAAAAGACCTCAACACATAAAGCCAGATGCTTACGTGATGTACTGTCAATTGGGTCTTTTCTAAAAGTGTTTTTGAAGAAATGATTTTCTGCCTCACTTTATGTCACAGTGGAATTGAATTAGCTTTAGACGGTGAAGCAAAGATCTTTTGTGAAAACAATGTTGACACTGTTTAAAACTGATATGTGAGATCCTAACCTTTCTCTCCTTTGCAGGACTGACAGCTCTTTCAATTTCATGGCATTTTTCTTCGTATTCATGGCCCAGGTTGTTATCAGTATTATTCAGACAGTGGGCATCCCAGGCTGGGGAGTTTGGTAAGGACTTTGGTTGTCTAGGTTCTTGAGATAAGTGTGTGGGACTGTTTAACTGTGAACATGATGGTGCTGAGACTTTGTTTTACCAGTAGTGTTAGTACTTGCTTCTACAAAAATGAATCCTCCAGCACTGTTGGTCTTTCACACCTAACATTATTTCCAATACTTAAGAGGCAGAAAGCAGACATGATATTCAAATAAAGTGATACGAAATTGTAAGTTAAAGGGGAATTAGACCAGTGTTTTCAGAGAGTCTACACAATTCAGTGGTTAAGTTACATTCTGCTTAATTTAATAATGTTCATTTTTTATTTAGTGCAGTTTTGTTGCCAATGTATTATTATTATTATTATTATTATTATTATTATTATTATTATTATTATTGCAGATGATGGGGTTAGGTTTTTAGAGCACTGAAACCTTAATAATTTAGGAAACACAAGAAGGACATGATTATGGTGGGCCTGTAGGGCAAAACCACATTAAATAAAGAATGGTGAGCAAATGGCTTGTAACAGTTTTGTAAGTGCAATTTAAAGGGGAATTCCACCAATATTTCTAGATAATTCATTGTTTGAGATGTGCTGCACTCTCTATAAATCAGCAGTGGTAATTCTGGGAAAAATATTTTGGTGCTGTTCATAGATACTTTGTATGACATTCTGCAGTGTCAATCTTAGAT
This sequence comes from Acestrorhynchus altus, assembly GCA_034509495.1. Lineage (NCBI taxonomy): Eukaryota > Metazoa > Chordata > Actinopteri > Characiformes > Acestrorhynchidae > Acestrorhynchus > Acestrorhynchus altus. The sequence goes on along the minus strand of CM067501.1, from coordinate 24,832,839 downwards.
GCATTAAACACTTGAGGTCTGCTTCTGATCACCCCCAATGAATATTCTGACTTACATTCTAATAACTAGTTTAAACAGTTTGTAATAACTAATAACTTTTTTTTTTAATCTTAAATATTTAATAATGCAGAAAGATTAGAAAACCAGTGGCATTCACAGTGAAATGTTGGATTGTACTGAGCACAAGTGTTGTCAGTAAACTGACGCGGATTATACTCACTGTTACTAATAAAGCGCTGAGCATTTTAGCTTCATTTCTTCTCCTGGCACTTTTACTTTAAGACGTAAACAAATGCAGTGCATGTTTTCATGTACTATATATGGCAGATGAATTTATAATAATTATTATTATGATGATGATGATATTATTATTAGTAGTAGTTTTGGAAATGTTAAAATGAGTGAATCTTTTGTGCCATGTATTCACTTTTGCTTGTGTACTGTATTTGTAATCTGTACCACCATCCTTTCTCTTTTCTTTGTTACAGTGGCTGGCTGGCTACCATCACATTCTTCAGCACAAATATTGGATCTGCTGTGGTCATGCTTATTCCCACCATTATGTTCACAGCTGTGGCTGTGCTCTCCTTCATTGCCCTCACCAAGGTGCCTCATTTAGTTTTTAATACAGAAAACCCAATATATTGCTTTCTTCCAGCTTCCTCTTCATTACTGTGCTCACATATTGAGAACCCTTGTAGTTGTCATTTAAACAAAACTGTAATGTTTATTATCAAAGTAAATTTACAATCAACATTTCTGATTAGGAAAACAGTAGGAATTCTATGAAAGTATCTCATCTTTCTGTGTGACGTAGGTCCATAACTTCTACCGTGGCAGTGGAGGGAGCATGAGCAAGGCTCAGCAGGAGTGGACGACAGGTGCTTGGAAAAACCCCCATGTCCAACAGGCAGCTCAGCAAGCTGCTATGGGGGCAGCCCAAGGGGCCATGCAGGGCCAGCAATACTCTGCCGCCCCCACTTACAACTATGATGACCCAATGTAATGAGGTTATGGTAACAGGCAGGCAGAAGGGATCAATACAGGGTATCAGAGAGGGTGGAGGGGAGGGATAATAAAAAGATGGTGACCAAAATTAGAGGGGAAAAAAGCAAATAACTGACCAATTTTGTTTGAAGCAGGTTTCTCCAGTACAATAAGGCATAGACATTTGCTTCAGCCATTTTAAAAGTGTATGGTAGTTTTAAGTATTGTTTTTGGTCTTTTGCCCTATCAGTACTACAGTACAGTACATTTCCCTGCTATACCAAGGCAGTTTTAAAGGCTATAAGTTATTTTGTCACCAATCCTAGTTTTGAATATGTCTGGGCCAGAGCTCCAACAACAAAGCATTCTATTACACCGTGTTTCTATAGTAACTAGATTCCTGCTCCATCGTGTCCTTGAGCAGCCAGCAGAAAACTGTATTTCTGAAGGCAATTTGATGTTTAAGCAGACAATTCATGAAGGTTTTCTAAATTCTGGTCACTGATTTACTGGTCAGAATACTGTATGTCTTCTGAAAAGGCTGGTAACACTAAAAATCCATACAAATATCAGAATTGTAAAAGACATGTCTGAGGTGAAATAACTAGTATATAATAAACAAATCCGCTATTTTGCATTTCACTTATATTGAGCCATTGGTCTTTGACCAGTATCATAATGTGGCCTTACAATAGGTCTTAGTATTCTGGCTTGTGTTTCATTCATATTTAGTTCTCGTTTGTTGTGCTATGAGTTGAATAGCCATGCACTTCTACATTGACTATTTTTTGTACTTTATTTGTTTTGTGATTGTGTCAAGGGTGCAGAATTGTAATCCAATGGTTAATCCGATTTCTACAGTTCGTTGTTGTTTATATTGTTTTGTTACCTCAGGATTCAAATGGTCTTTTTTTCACTCTTGTACTGTAGCACTGGTGAAAGGTCAGTCCGCAGAGAACTTTGCACTTTGCTCAAATAGTTCTTCAGGAGTGAGTTTCCAAAAAGTTGCTCTGTAAAGTTCATGAGATTCCTGGTTTGAGAAATCATGACCTTTATTTCATGATACACTAGAAACAGTCAGGGAACTTCTCAGCAACTAAAACAGAAATAAGCTCTGTCTCCTTTAAATATTCAAGTGTTCAGAGAATCACCAGTACTTGGGCTATGAGTTACTGCTTTATTTACCATTTCAGTCTTCATTTGGTGCGATGTTGTTTTGCTTTTACTGAAACGATATCAATGTTATGTGTACTGTTGAACTTAGTATGTAGTAGTGCAGTTAACTGCGTATTCCACCTGTTTTAGTGGAGAGAGACCTTTTATTGAGGAACAGCAGGAGATAAATGCCTGCGAGTAAAGCACACTTGTTACCCAGTCTGAATTACATCATCAGATTGATGATCATCAATGATCACCAGTCTGAATCATAACCAATATCGGTCCTCTTTCGCTGATGAATAATGAATTCTGTAATTTCTGAATAGGGTTCTGGATTTTGTGTAAATACCTGCTGTGATACAGTAATCAGTAAATGTTGTGTAAAATTCCTGAACTGACATGGATTTGAAGATGATGTAAAACCCTTAGTCAGCTGATAAGGTTGTGGTATTTTCAATACATGTAATTTGTGTAATTAAGACAGGGCAGATCATTAATATAGAGTAATGTTTATTGAGAGGCTTGAATTTATCCATACTTTCAGAAAGAGTTGACGGGATGTAGTTAGATTATGAGCGATTGCATTCTCAAGCTACTTTAAACTCAAGTAAATAGGTCAAGATCGCACTATACATGTACAGTATATGTAATATGTAATCAAACTGTCTTAATCAAAGCTTGTAAAATAGCACCTCATCTCAAGAACTGTGAAATGTTTTTATGTGCTCATATATGAAGTGTATATTGATGTGTATGTTTGACTTTTTGTATTTTTTGGTTTCGATTTCTGTAATTACCTTTATTTTTTTTTAGCATTATTTATATGTTTAAGTGAGTGTGAACAGCTTTAATGTTCACTGTGTCATACCTGTTACACTGGAATGGTCATGGGGCTTGGTAAAGGAGGACCATCAGATTCACAGCTTTAACATGGTTTAGAAGTAGTTCTTTACCAGGCAAAACAGGAAAGAACTTGACATTGATCACAGATTGAAGTGCCCTGGTCCTGGAATGTTACTGCTCCCCTCCTGACACACCTGAACTGACTAATAAACACATTGAAAAGCCCTTACTGAGGCAAACTGTGTGTTGGAACATATAAACTAGTGGCACTCCCAGAAAATAGTCGAGCCCTCTAGTGGACAGGAGGTTTTACAGTACCACTCTCGTAGTCCTCCAGATTAAAAATTAACAGTGAGTGATAAACTGATCAATAATGTTATATTTCAGATGCACCAGCAGAAACAAAGCCCACTGTCCATTGCCAAGACCCATTGGCCATCTCTGTACCATGAGCAGAATGCATTATCAACACTGTCAACAGTAGATGAAGCCTTGTTTATAGTGTAAAATGACTGGAAAGATGATAATAGAACAAAAAAAAACCCGATAGTCGTCTATGTAAGGTGTGTTGTGTGGTGCTTGGTAAACTTGTGCCATGTGTACATAGGTGCTGTGTGTGTGCGTGTGTGTGTATGTGTATGTGTTGATGTTATTGCTGTCTAACCCAAAATGGAATGTAATTGTTGATTGGAGAAAAGAGCTACAGTCCATTGTACGGGTTTTCTTTTTTCTTTCTTACTTACTTCATTTTGTCCTTTATGTTGTTGTGATGGGTTGAAATATTCATTTCATTTGGTCATAAATGCTGAGATAGACAGGAATAATCAGTTATATTGAACATACTGAAGGGTAAATAACTCTGGAATCAAGCAATCCATTGAGCGTGCTCTTTAAAAGCATATAGAGGATTTTTTTCTAGTCCATTTTGTATTACTTTTGTATTATTTTGTGTCTCCCTGATGGCTAGTAAACATATATTGTTGCAAATTGTGTCAACAGTAAATGTATCCTTTTCATGTCCTTTTATAATCCCATGTTTCTCCAGCAGAGGGCAGAATATACTGTTCTCCCCAAATAAGGGAGATTCAGTGAAATATGACAAATGACAGCTTGATATGTTTTATATGAAATATTCTGTATTGTAGTGTCACAAAGCTTCTTACCTTCCTGTAGACTTTAGATTAAACTGTAATTCACCCCACCTGATCCAAATAATATTGCCTTCAGAAGTTTTTGGTTGGCTGAATGGCGTGTGTTAGATTTGGGTTGGAGCTGAAACCTGTTAGAAGAAAGCTCTCATGGACCCCTGGAATAGATGAATTAGACTGCTCAGTTTTCCTGAGCTGGAGGAATAAAAACAGAAGCCATTGCATTACTGAAGTACTGAAATATCTCTTTCCTGACTTGCTCTTTTCCACTGCTTCAGCCACAGTCTATTAAGGCCTAAGGAAGCGGGACAGCTGCAGCCATACAGGTCTCCTTGAGAAAATACAGATGAGCATGTCTGACTTTTTATTTGAAGGTCAGTCTTTGTTCAGGTTTTTAAAAATGGGAATGCTAGGTAGCAGCTGCAGATGTAAGTTTCGTTTACGGACATTCACTCCTGCACCTCTCCTAGCACTTCCCTCCCTAAACACACCTGGTTCAACCCATCTGTTAGATACCAAGTAAGTGTGATTAAGCAGGGAAAGCACCAAAGTAAGGTGTACTGTGACCCTTCAGGATCTGTCCATCTCTTCAAATCAGATTTTTATAGTGTCCCAAAAGGTTCCTTGACTTTAAACAATAGTGGACCTTTGCAGCACCACGGAAGACCTTTTTAAAGGTTCTTTAACAAAACATAACTTGGTTCGTAAGAGTCATGTTTGTTATAGATATGTGTGAGTGTGAAGAACCTTTTATAAGGGTTCTTAACCAATATTAAGGTTTGCATTACAAAAACATTTGTTGTGGTACAAAAATGGTTCCTTCTATAGCATCAAAAGGTAAATTTAAAATTTATAACCATTATATGTCAAGTGTTTTTGTTTAACTTTTTGTCAGTATGGCTTATAGCTCTGAAATTCTGAACTTAGTGCAACATCACTAACCAGATAGATCACTGTTTTTTGGTGGAAATCTGTACATGGCAAAACAAATTAAAAATACTAGTATGTGTAGTAGAGTAATAAAAAACAAACAGACCAAACAAGCTTGACCTGCATGGTGCTGATTCTGTGTAACTGAATAATTAACTAAAAGGGGCGTCTTTAAAATAATAGCTGTGTGAATGTCTATTAGTGTGGTCATTCATTCTGTGAGAAAACAGGTGTCAAACAGGCAGCCCTTATTAAGGATGAAAACAAAGGGTTACACACATTATTCAGAAGAACAATATACTTTTATTTATTTATGTTATAGCCTTATTGCAAAATGGATTCAATTTTTTCCCCTTAACATTCTACACTCAATAGCTCATGATGACAAAGGAAGGAAAGTTATTTTGAAATCTTTGCAAATTTATTAAACGTAAAACTCAATAATATAACGTGCATAAGTATTCACAGCCTTTGCTTAATACTTTGGCACACCCGTTTTTGGGAAGTTACTCCCATTCTTCTTTGCAGAACCTCTCAAGCTCCATCAGATTGGATGTGGAGCGTTTGTGCACAGAGATGTTCAATTGGGTTCAAGTCTGGGCTCTGACTGGGCCACTCAAGGACATTCACAGAGTTGTCCCGAAGCCACTTCTTTGTTATCTTGGCTGTGTGCTTAAGGTCATTGTCCTGTGGAAAGATAAACCTTCATCCCAATCTGAGGTCCAGAGTGCTCTGGAGCAGGTTATCATCAAGGATGTCTCTCTACATCACTGCAGTCATTTTCCCCTCAAAACATGACTACTCTCCCAGTTCCTCCTACAGAAAAGCATCCTCACAGCATCATGCTGCCACCATCATACTTCACTGTAGGAATGGTATTGGTTAGATGATGAGCCATGTCTGGTTGCCTCCAGACATGACGCTTGGCATTGAGGCCAAAGAGTTCAATGTTTGTTTCATTAGACCAGATCATTTTGTTACTCATGGTCTGAGATTACTTTTACTGAGGAGTGGCGTCCGTCTGGCCACCCTACCTTACATGCCTGATTGGTGGAGTGCTGCAGAAATGGTTGTGCTCATTGAGACCTTCAATGCAGCAGAAATTTTGAATTGAATTTGAATTTTGAAGTGCAAAAATCCAGAAAGACATGCAAAAATGGAAGAGTACTCCAAAGTCCTTTTTTATCTGATTTGGAAATCAAGAATGCTAGAGTCTCAACACAAGGAGGAAGAGTGGAGTAGAACAGAATCCAAGGTGTTCAGAAGTTCCAAATGCCAACAGCCTTTATGGAGATGTGGATTTTCTTTTCCAGAAGGACTCAGCGCCTGCCCACAGCACCAAAACATATCTATATCTAATTAAATATTGATAAGCTGTGACCCACAAAAGTACAACAAAAAATGCTTATTACATGTCACTTTACATGTAATGAATGTAATATGATAGCTAACCTTTGCACTAGTATACATTACCATTGCTTTTATAAAAAACATTTGAAGGGACCCCCTTTTTTCAAGAAATGGCATAAATGACCCTGTAAAATTATAGTGTTTTAAAAAAAAATTTAAACTAACATTTTGGGAGTGTAAAATGCACAAGGGGAACTATTTGCATATTTATGATGTAACAACAAAAATGTAGTTACTGAGCAAGTCGAAGCACTACGGTGATCTGCATAGTGTGTATGAAAGCAATTATGTGTCAGTGCTGTGCTGTGACCTTGGGCTTTTGTAAAAGAATTTTTATTATATGTCACGCAATTGTTCATCTAGTCACAGTGACACGACCACGCAGTTCCACAATTATACTGAAATTCTGAGTGTTCCAATCCAGGCCCACGTGTTGTATTATTATGGCACATTTGTGAGCCTTATCATTCAGTACCTAATATGTTAATAATTTGTGTTACATATGCATATATATACACACACACACACACACACACACACACACACACACACACACACACACACACACACACACACACGCATACACACACTGGCATCATAGATTATGTGTGTAGACCTGCTAATACAGCTTGTCAGTCAGTCCACTATTGTTAGTGTGCTGCATGAGTTAATGGAGAGGAGCGTCTTCCCATATAATTACAGCAGTAGCAGCATGAACTGAAGTGGAGTGAGTGGTTTCCTGTGACTCTTCTGTCTCCCATGCTTTTCATTAATGTGTTTTAATGGGATAATGTGCCTTGCTTCCATCATTGCAGCAGTGCTGGCGCATTCATGTCTCTCTGCCTGCACTGCAACACTGAATTGAATTAATTTGCTTTCCCCATTGAGGTGGCAAGCTATGTGGAAGAGTGAGATGAGGAGGTTGGTGTGTGTGTGTGTGTGTGTGTGTGTGTGTGTGTGTGTGTGTGTGTGTGTGTGTGTGTGTGTGTGTGTGTGTGTGTGAATGAGTGTGAGTGAGTGTGAGTGTGAGACTAAAAGGCTCAGTTTGTGTATGGGGGGGGTTGTGAGTGACTATTTAAGAACATAATGCCCCACATGGCTGAGAGACACAGCACGAGAGGAGAAGATAGGAAATGGAAATGTTTAAGAGTGTGCAAGAGTGAAGACGAGAGAACAAGGAGTGAGAGAGTGAGAAAGAGAGAACGGGTGATGGAGAGAAAAAAGAGGGTGAAACAGAGAAAGGACAATAAAGAAAAGGAGAGAGTGCATCAGAGAGAGAGAGAGAGTGAAAGAGAGAAATGGGGGAGAGGAGAGGGAGTGTAAAATGAGAGATAAAAAAGAGAAGGTGAATAACGAAGAAGAGAGAGAGAAAGAAAGTGAATAGTGAGTGAGTGAGAGAATAGTGAGTGTGTGTGTGTGTGTGTGTGTGAGAGAGAGAGAGAGAGAGAGAGAGAGAGAGAGAGAGAGAGAGAGATGGTTGGAGCTGTTTGGTCTCTAACTGCTGGAGATGAGAGCAGCGCAGAGCACAGACGGAGCACAGCAGAAACCACACACTCTCTAAGCAGCCTCTTATGGATGCCGGAGCTCTGACTTGGACAGCTCAGAGAATGCCAGACTTGGTGCACTGCCACAGCTCTGAAAAGCTGCAGACAATGGATGCTGAATGTGATGCTTTTCTAAAAGTGAAGCAGGAGCCTGTTCAGAAGTGAGCGTTGTGGTGGTTTCTTCTCAGAAGCTGTGATGTTTTGCAGTGAGGCTCTTTGCTCTTCCTCTTACATGTCATACAGGACACAGTCATCCACTCTCAGCCTCACTCCCTTCCTCTGGATTCCTGTGGATTCATCTCTACGCTCTCAATCTGCTTGAAGCATGACTGGATGTGTAGCAGCTGAATTGCTGTGAGATGGGTTTTCAGCTTCTGCTCATGGGAAAATCTAGTCACTGGTACAAGTCTGTGAGTACAAAGACTGCATAAGGTGCTGAATCAACCCTTACTTTTGCTGCTCTCCGTCCAACCAGAACACTCCAAACTCTTAGAATAGCAGCATTTCTCTTCTGGCAGGTTTTCCACAAGAACGAATTTTGTCAATTGTGCTAATTTCTTTTCTCTTTTCATTTAAAATGTATTTTTAAAAACATCTCTTCCAGGACTGTTTAACCCATTGGACTGCATGGTTTTTGAGACTCATATTAAAAGACTTATTATTCAGTAAAAACAGGCATATGCAGTTCAATGATACCCACGATACAACTAGTTATGTACCTAATAATAAGTGGCTCATTTGTGTTTATTACCTATGCATGCACCTTAACCATCCTCCAGTGCTGTGCAAGTGTAACGAGATGGTCATTCTGGAACAAAACAAACAATATCTGAAACTCTGACTGCCAAGCCAAGTCATGTAAGGGGTTCCATGGTGGGAACCTGATTACGTCTGACCATGTGCACAGTGACCACGGCTCATTGCATGGCTGCTGTGACTCCAGGGGGCTTGAGACATGAAGCCCAGTACCCTCTGCCCTGCAGGCTGCTGGTGTCTCTGTGTTCAGGATGTTCCAGAGCACTCTGCTAGGACCCCTAAACCTGACTGATGGTCTGGATCGCAGGCAATGCATCCGAAGCCACATCAGGATGGTAATGGAACAGTTGGAGGAGGTTCTGACTGAGCTGAAGGATGTGGCTAGAGAGCTCCGTGAGGTAAACACACACACGCACACAAATACACACAAGTTTATGGGCTTCGTTGTGTATCTTACAATAGGCCACAGGGGCTTTCTTGGTCTATAAAAGAGAGAAGAGGGAGTACATACCAGCACATACACAGAAGCATCATCAAAACCACATTCCTGACAGGCACCTTAACAAGGGGTGAGACTTGTAGTGACACCACTGCACACAAAGTGACACTTAACACAAACCAGCTGTCAGTTTTGAGGCCTAATTATCAGCAAGAAAACAATGAGATGTTGCTCCCCAAAGCTTCAGAAAATCACCTTTACTTCCCCTTTTCATTTGTTAGGGACATGGCTGTATTTTATTCAGATAAGCAGCACTACATAGCTTCTTTCTGTAAGAAGAAAGAAAAATCTCAGTTAAACTCTTATATATATATATATATATATATATATATATATATATATATATATATATATATATATATTGTCTTTGGTGTTTATATAATGCTGTCTTAGCTATAGAAATACAATGCATTATACATAGATTTCCATGCTATATGAACATTCTACAATATTCTTAGCTACAGGAATGCTATAGAAATGCACCGCAGTCTTCTTAGAAATGGAATACACATAGTATTCATATTGGAATGCACCATTACAGATTTCCATGTAAAGGTATTCAATATTCCTAGCCATTCTTAGCTCATTTCTAATTGGCTCATCTAAAATCACACTTCTGTGTTTCTAGATGTAAGACCAGTTTTAGGGATAGCCAAGAAATTCCTTGCCCTAAGGATATAGTATAGGAATGCAATATAATGTTACTAACTGTAGGAATGTAGTGTTCCTAGCTATAGGAACAGATCATAGTGTCCCAAGCTATAGGACTCTACTTTGATATTCTTTACTATAGGAAAACACTTCAAATGTAACTAGCTATAGAAATAGATCATGGTATTCCCAACAGGAAAGCATTACAGTTACAGTAATTACATTATTTAGAAACAAATACACTAGAATGTGGGAGCTGACTATTACTTGCCATATACATACACTACAGCACTGTTAAACCTTGTTCTGGGGCACCATTGCACTGCACATTTACAGCTCCCCCTGCTCCCAACACACCTAATCCAACTACACTAATTAAGAATTCCCTTCTGAGGATAAATGTGTGTTCTCAATGCAAGGCACGGACACTCCAAGACCAGGATTGAGATCACTGTATTTACAGCACAAGGGATACAGTATAGCATTCCTACGCATAAGGGTTGACTATTGCCTGATAAAATAGTACCCTACAGCAATGTCTAACTAGGTTCTGGAGAACCACTGTCCCACATTTGTACAGTTTCACATGCTCCCAACACACATAATCCAATGGTATTAATGAAAAATCCCTTTCTGAGGATACGTGAGTGCAATTACACTCCAGTACCAGATTGAGAACCTCTGCACTACAGTATTTATAGCCATGTGAATACATTATAGTATTCCCTGTGGTTCCACTTAATTCTGTCTCTGATCCAGTATTGATTGACTTGAGGGTTAAAATCAGCCCTAACTTATACTTGTACCAGCCAGCGTTGATTGATCTGTCATATTGAGCCAGTCGTATTGTTGCAGGATTTCATTGAAGTGTGCTTTAGGGATTTTCAAGTCCTGTCCCTTCTCAGATTATGCCTCACCTTTCAAATGTAGCCTTGTATCATGAGACGGAGCTGCGGATGGCTGCGTCAGTGAGTTGATCCTAGCTACTGTGTGTGTGCTATTTAATGTTGAGAACCATGCTAGAGAACCATGCCTGTGTGAACTCAGCAAGACAAAATAAAGTGATGCTGAGAAGCGTCTGATATAGGTTGTTCCATTAGTGTGATCCAGTGAAATAGCTTCAACGTTTCAAATCTCTATCAGTTTTCTTTCGCTGGGCGGAACTTCTGCTTTAGTCATCAGTCATCATCTCACTATGCGTCCCCTGCTCCCTTCACTCGAGCCTCCTCAACATGTCACACTTGCGGCCCTGTCAGTCAGCCATCACTCTGATGTGTTAAACACAGTCTCCCTGTCAACAGAGTATGAGCCTAACATGGCGAGCTGGCATGAGAAAGACACTGTGACGATCCAGTGTGTGACATCTGATAGCTTTCACTGATATGCTGTACTTCACTACAGCATCTTTATGATTTAAACCACATGCAGCCTCACTCAACTCAAAAAGGTTTTCGGGAAAGGAACTTTGTTGGCGCCAATAAATGCCTTGGTTCTCAGTGTGTGTGTGTGTGTGTGTGTGTGTGTGTGTGTGTGTGTGTGTGTGTGTGTGTGTTCCTGCAGGTGCACAGCAGGTGGTGTAGGTTTTGTCCTGTCATATCCTTGTCATATGTGTCCCCTCTGCTTAACATAGATTGGTTAGTAGCAGACTTTGCCAGCAAAGACTTTAAAGCTTTATGTGCATAATGATGAAGTGATAAAGTGCATAATCACATCACTCCCTTACTACACCGAACAGCATCTTTACACTTCATCTTCCCATAATATGTTTCCTCTATCTGGCAGTGACACAGTATATGCTACAAAAGGTCAAAGCACTTGATTTAAGAATGAGCTAAACCAATAAGGTCAATATTTTATTTATCTTTTTTGCCTTCCATTAAAGGCCTCAAGAGGCAGTTGGTGTATTGTCAGTCTTACATTCGACTTAGAAATGTACATACAGTGGGGAAAATAAGTATTTAGTCAGTCACCAATTGTGCAAGTTCTCCCACTTAAAAAGATGAGAGAGGCCTGTAATTGACATCATAGGTAGACCTCAACTATGAGAGACAAAATGTGAAAAAAAAATTAAGAAAATCATTTTGTCTGACTTTTAAAGAATTTATTTGCAAATAATGGTGGAAAATAAGTATTTAGTCACCTACAAACAAGCAAGATTTCTGTCTGTCACAGACCTGTAACTTCTTTTTTAAGAGGCTCCTCTTTCCCCCACTCATTACCTGTATTAATGGCACCTGTTTGAAGTAGTTAACAGTATAAAAGACACCTGCCCACAACCTCAAACAGTCACACTCCAAACTCCACTATGGTGAAGACGAAAGAGCTGTCGGAGGACACCAGAAACCGAATTGTAGACCTGCACCAGGCTGGGAAGACTGAATCTGCAATAGGCAAGCAGCTTGGTGTGAAGAAATCTACTATGGGAGCAATAATTAGAAAATGGAAGACCTACAAGACCACTACTAATCTCCCTCGATCTGGTGCTCCACGCAAGATCTCAGCCCGTGGGGTCAAAATGATCACAAGAACGGTGAGGAAAAATCCCAGAACCACAAGGGGGGATCTAGTGAATGACCTGCAGAAAGCTGGGACCAACGTTACAAAGGCTACCATCAGCAACACACTACAACGCCAGGGACTCAGATCTTGCAGTGCCAGACGTGTCCCCCTGCTTAAGCCAGTCCATATCCAGGCACGTCTGAAGTTTGCTAGAGAGCATTTGGATGTTCCAGAAGAGTATTGGGAGAATGTCATATGGTCAGATGAAACCAAAGTAGAACTATTTGGTAAAAACACAACTCGTCGTGTTTGAGGACAGTGAATGCGGAGTTGCATCCAAAGAACACCATACCAACTGTGAAGCATGGGGGTGGCAACATCATGCTTTGGGGCTGTTTCTCTGCAAAGGGACCAGGACGACTGGTCCGTGTACATGAAAGAATGAATGGGGCCATGTATTGTGAGATTTTGGGTGCAAACCTCCTTCCATCAGCAAGGGCAATGAAGATGAAATGTGGCTGGGTCTTTCAGCATGACAATGATCCCAAGCACACTGCCAGGGCAACAAAGGAGTGGCTTCGTAAGAAACATTTCAAAGTCCTGGAGTGGCCTAGCCAGTCACCCCATCGAAAACCTTTGGAGGGAGTTAAAAGTCCGTGTTGCCCGCTGACAGCCCCAAAACATCACTGCTCTAGAGGAGATCTGCATGGAGGAATGGGCCAACATACCAGCAACAGTGTGTGCCAACCTTGTGAAGACTTACAGAAAACGTTTGACCTCTGTCATTGCCAACAGAGGATATACAACAAAGTATTGAGATGAACTTTTGTTATTGACCAAATACTTATTTTCCACCATTATTTGCAAATAAATTCTTTAAAAGTCAGACAAAATGATTTTCTCAATTTTTTTTTCACATTTTGTCTCTCATAGTTGAGGTCTACCTATGATGTCAATTAACGGCCTCTCTCATCTTTTTAAGTGGGAGAACTTGCACAACTGGTGACTGACTAAATACTTATTTTCCCCACTGTAGAAATGTGTGTCTCACTGACAACCATTAATAATGTATAGCATACACTTATTACACATACTGGACACATACAGTTATGAATTGCTGAGCTGTGAAAGACAACCAGGTAGAGAGGCTCTTTTTGATGTGTGTGTGTGTGTGTGTTTGTGTGTGTGTGTGTGTGTGTGTGTGTGTGAGAGAGAGAGAGAGAGAGAGAGAGAGAGAGCTCCATCAGTGTTGATGCGAATCCGTTTCTCCTACACATGATTTTGTGTACCTGTTGTGTGCCAACCTTGAGTCTGTCTTGTGGAAAAATAAAAAGTCCTTCGTTTTGAATAAGCATAAAGAGAGAGTTTTTGGGTTAGCATCTGTGTTAACATGCTACCAGAAAAACAAGAGAAGCTCTATAAGCTCCAGCACAGACATAAAAGGGAACAGCCTGGTTTTGAAGAGTAGGATGGACTAGTTCTGGAGTCTCTGAGAAGTCTTTAATGGAGCTTTATTTCCTCCTTATTTGCTAAACAGATTTCAAATATGACTTCAGTATTTGACTTCATGACTTCAAGACTTCAAATAGTAAGTCTTTTCACGTAGAAAACTGTCCAGTCGGTTTAAAATAAATGGGTAAAACTAACTGAACCAGCCTGCATAACTGACCTGCAAAGAATGGGCAAATTTTACTGGCCAGGTTAATAGCTAACCTAGATATATTAGTATATTTCACCTTGACTTAATGATACTGTTTCAATTATTTGAGAATTGTTTATTATTTTGAGATGTTTTCCTGATATTTTGACATACCACACAATGTCCTTGGGCAAAACTCCAAACACTCCATTCATCTTCCTGTGTAAAATGATGCAAATGTAACTCTGGATAAGAATGCCCACCATAAAGTAATGGTAAATTTTAGGTCCATGCTTAGGTCCATTCAACCTAATGAGTTCAGTGTGGAGTTAAATTTCCTAATAATGACTTTACAGATTCATTTGTATAAATGTTTGTCATGCTAGGTGATATGACATAACATCAATATTAATTGAAAAATTTAACTTGATTTTAATTCATGAACAATATTTTTAAAGAATGATGGACAAAGGATTTTTCTTTGGTACGAGCTGCTCAAGTTGTTCAGTTGGCTCTGTATTTGAGTTCTCTATGTCACTTCCATGTCAGTAAAGTCACATGGCAACAAATGATGTCTTTGAGGGACAGTAGATAAACTCACACAGTGGTAAAAGTGTAATCAGAATTTGAAATAATAATAATAAAATTTAAAATGATTAAGATTGGTGCAGTTAGAGATTGAAATGTCAGTTCAATTAATTTCCAATGAATTACCCTAGCTGTATGTAATTATATCTAGGCAGGAAAGTTGTGATGCAAAAAAGCCAGTATGGGATAATTATGAATTTAATGAGAGGCTCGTTGCTCTCATTAAAAACAGAATACAATATAGTTTTTCATTTGTTCATCATTAATTATAGTCAAAAGTACCAGATGTTCTCAAAATAACAATTATGTCTACTTAGTATGTCAAAATAACAAGTGAGTATCTGAAAATGACTTATAATCTTACAATATTTGCATAGAAATGTGTGTACCAGTGACAAATATAATAAAAATATACCATTCATACAAAATAAAATATGATAAAATAAAAGAAATGCTGCGTTTATTTCATAGTTTTCCATAGTGAATAATGTCACCTTTCACACTCATTCAAAATAAATAGCAAATTAAATGACTAAAACCCTAAACTTTGTTATGGGCTATACTTTTTCATTAGGCTAAATTGATTTTTTTTTAAGACTCTGTAAAGTCAGTCCAACCCAAAAAGAGGTTTAGGTGGAGCATAGATGGATCAATTTTAACTCAATTGCCATTGTTTTTTCGGCAGGTAGTGGCGCAAATTGACAAACTGACAGCTGGCATTGATCTCGACGCAGACGATGATGCTGAGGAGGACAAACTGACCCTGGCTTGCAGCAGTAGCAGTAGTGAGAGAGCATTTGGGGACCTTTTCAAAGCTGAGGCTTTTTCTAATACCTGCGACCTACATCATTTACTATACAACCCACTGTTAGACACTGCTAAGAGACAAGAAACAGTCTTATACCGGCGGAGCTGTGGAGACTTGCCTACTCTAAATGGACCCATAAAGGCCCCCTACAGTCCAAAGGCTTCTTGGCTCTTTGGCAGCAGGGAGAAAATCCACCACTGTGATAAAGCATTGTATCATGCATTATGCTGTGATGATGATGACTTTAATGAAGAGAGTGGAGGCAGAAGATCTTCCAGATTTTCCTCCAATGACTCAGTGTTTTCCTCCTCTCCTCCACGACCTCTGAGAGTAGAGGCCTTGACGCCCCAGTCTGCCCGAAAATGTCACCTCAGCCCAGGCTCGAAGAAAAAAGCTCTGCGGAGCTGTAGCACTCAAACAGTTTCAGATAAGAGCACACAAACTCCATTTCCATACAGTCCTATC
>CM067501.1:24609414-24811914 GCA_034509495.1 Acestrorhynchus altus | reverse complement strand
CAAGCCTTACATACTTTAGTAAAGGCAATGGGCATATATTGAACCAGATCAACTCAAACACCCTTTGGATACTCAAATGTTCCTCTTATAGATGGTTCAATATTTAACTTCTTAATGCATCTATATACAGGCTAATACTGGGTCTCCCTTTGATTTCACAACAATCCTTTTCAAAATTCTGAGTCATGTTGACATGATTGTGTAACACAACACTTTAATACTTCAAACATCCCATTCTATCATACCCTAAAGGTCTAATAGACTCCAGTGACTGAACTTATTGTCATGTTTGAACTGACTTTTGAAATTGTGGCCATGAAAGGAAGCAGATCATCTGCAACAACTCTCAAATAATCTGTGGCATTCAAGCGATGACTTAATGATTGATTTCTGGTATTAATGGACCCAAAATGTTCCATGAAAATGTTCTTCACACTATTACACTATACCTGAATGAAGACGTGTACAGTGAGTGTACACTATTATTGCGATTCCAAGAATCTTTTACGCTTAGAATGTTTACAGAGCTGCTCTTTCAACATTAACAAGTATTAATAAGGGGGTTATACAGGAACAACCTCTACACTTCTGGGAAGGTTTTATACAATGTCAGTTACCTGCAGTTCTTGACCACAAACACCAGTTTGAATCATGCCAAAGGTACTGAATGGAGCTTCATAACATAGAATAAAGTTACACTATTCCGCTCTAGCTGTCATTTGGCATTGGGCATGGTGACTTTAGGCTCATGTGTGGTGGAACCATGGCATCCTATTCTACTTGCTAGGCTTTTCATTTGAGATTTTACAGGCTGTGTGTTCAAGTAAATACCTGTGTCAGCAATAAGTGCTCCTTTATGTAATTAGAGTGCCTGGATACTTTTGGATGTATACTTTATTAATGGACTAGACCAGGAGTTCTTACATTTAGCATCACATGGCCCACCTGCTTCTAACTAGAAAGCATAATAGCCGCCAAGTAAACAGTGCAGAAATATGCAGATGCCTGCAGCTGCCTCAAACGGATACTGTTTGATTTGCCTTGTGTCATTTCTGTGATATTATACACAATTGATGTCTAGATTTTCAGTTTTACCATAGACTTTTATTATTTAAAATGCTGTTACCATCCCAGTATGGACTGCTGTTTTCCCCTGAGGATGGGCTAGGGGGCCACTAAAGAGTGCTTCATGGACCATTGGAGGTCCCTGGCCCACAGGTTGAGAAACCGTGGGCTAGACTATCCATAATAAAGGAATGTTATTTTGGCACATATTGTGGATAAGATAGATAGATAAGATAGTTATCCCAGTAATCACAGAAGGAAAGACACATATTACAGCAGCACAATAAAGACAAGAAAGAGCACAGTACTCAAGCCTTATTAAGAAACATAATAAATAGGAGATATTAAAATACAATTAACTAAAAACTAAAGCTAAAACTAAAAGTAAAGCTAAAGCTAAAACTTCTGAACTACAGAATAGAAATGTGCTGTTATGAGTATAAGTATGCAATTGCATAAACTTTATGCAGGTAACAGTAGTAACAATAGAGTACAAATGAAGGCTCAGTAATTCTGTCTGTTGTGCACATGTACAGGTAAAGTGTCTGTGCAAAAGCTATCAATAGAAGATATTAATATTGTCTCTGAAATTGGATATGAATAGAAAAGTAATGATCATCCATTCAGTGAGTCTGTCAGTCATATACAAGGGTAGATCAAGGGTCAGTCCAATGACTGGATAGAAGGATAAACAATGTCCAGCCATATTCAATGAGCCTGTTCTGTTAGTGACTGTTAGTGTGTAATAGTGAACAGGAGTTGTACAGTGTGATCGCTGATGGTACAAATGACCTCCTTTAGCTGAAAGTTCTCCACTCTTCACCAGTATGTCAGGGAGGGGTGGGATGCATTGGTCAGGATAGCAGTCAGTTTGTTGAGAGTTCTTCTTTCCACCACCTCCTCAAAGCGCTCTGGTGAGCATCCAAGAACAGAGGCAGCATTCTTGATCAGCTTTTTGATCTTCTTGGCATCTCCACCCTTGATGCAGCCTCCCCCAACAGACTGCTGTGAAGAAGACAGTGCCTGCAACAACAGAATGGTAGAAGATGGCCAACATTTTGCCACACACTTTGAAGGACCTGAGCTTCCTCAGAAAGTAGAGTCTGCTCATCCCTTTCTTGTACACAGCATCAATGTTGGCCCTCCCGTCCAATTTGCTGTCAAACAGGACACCCAGATATTTGTAAATGTCAACCAGCAAAACATTCTGACCCATGATGGTAACAGGCTTGGTAGTGGTCCTCTTCCTTCTATAGTTCACCACCATTTCCTTGGTCTTGGACACATTAAGGAGCAGGTGGATTTTTGCACACCACCCCACAAAGCGCTCACTGGGTCCCTGTATTCACCTTCCTGTCCATACCTGCTGTACCTGACCACTGCTGAGCCATCAGAAAATTTCTGAAGGTGGCACAGATATATTATATTATATTGGTTTATATTATATTATATTACATTACATAATATATATTATATTATATTATATTATATTATATTATATTATATTATATTATATTTGATTGGTTTATGTTCTATCTTTGATAATACGCCATATTTAAACATCTCAGAGATTTTGGACAACATTCAACTAAGCTGCAAAATGAAAATATCCAGTGTCCTTGGTTGGTTTATTTGTTTTGGGAGGGTTTACTGCATTCTCATCATTTATTCTTCTTATGTGGCTCGGTCACTGCGTTTATGACCAACAGCGACGTCGTCTGTTCATGAGCGGACGGTGCAAAGTCAACCGCATTATATACAACTACATTTCCCAGAAGGCTTTGGCGCGCGCGCCGCTCTACGTCACAGCGTCAAGAACGTAAACAGGATTCCGGGTTTGTGTGTTAGTGTAGGGTGAGGAGTGTGAGGCTGGTATCTGTATCGTTTTGAAGGGTGGGGTGTGTTAAAGAGTGTGTTAAAGAGTGTGTTAAAGAGTGTGTTACAGCGCTGTTCAGAGCTGGAGCAAAGCAAGCCTGTGTCCGTCTCTGAGAAAAGTACCCCGGAGTAGAGGAGAGTATCGGTCATTGATCAGGCAGCTGACGTCCGACATGGCCATTCCCGAGTGGCGTCTGTCGCTGAAGCTGACGGAGCATCCCTCTCTTCCAAAATCCGTGCTGCAGTTTCCGGAGACGGAGCCCGGAGACGTCCCACCCGGCGAGTATCGAGTGGCGACCCTCAAACAGCTGATTTCAGCGCAGCTTCCAGACGCCATTCCAGACCCAGAACTTATAGGTAGATTGATCAGACCGTCAGTGCAGCCACACCTCCTCTGTGCTCTTGATCATGATCTTCCCTTCATGACCCAGAGGCCTGATGCTGTTCTCCATTGTAGAGCTGGTGTACTGTGGCAGGAAGCTGAGGGATGAACTCACCTTAGACTCTTACGGGATCCAGTCAGGATCTACTGTCCACATCCTGAGGAAGACCTGGCCAGAACCTGAGATCCAGTCTGGTAGGCACCTGCACACAAACAGCTGCATCAATCGCAATACTATGGTCACTAATACCATGACTGCAGCTTCCACTGTCTGTTGTTTCAGAGCCGGTTGACAGAGTAACCGCAGCAAGGGAATTTCGTGTCCTGCAGGCAGCTCTGCACACCAGCACAGCATACAGGGACTCGGTACGCTCCATCACATCTTGGTACATGGAGATCCTGTATGTTTAAAAAAAAGTGGAACCCAAATCGGATTTTTTACAAGCCATAACATTTGATGCTCTTTAAGGCCTTGATTCCCTTGGTCACAACAGGGCCGTAGGCTGGTAGTTAGGGAACCACTCTTGTGACTGGAAGGTTGCAGGTTTGATTAACCTGAACTGGCAGGACATGACTGAAGTGCCCTTGACCAAAGCACTAAATTCTCCAACTGCTCCCTGGGCGCTGTGGAATCCGGCACATGTGTGTGAATTCATTAGAGTGTGTGATTCACTGTGTGAATGGCTTGAATGCAGTGTACAAATTCCTGTATGCAAGCACAGTGGGTCTGTATGCACACTTATGTTAAGTTTATCTACATATTGTTAAGCTGTTTCCACAATTTTGCACTAAAATGTTTTAGATTTGCTTCATTTTGTTTTTATTGAATGTAAAGGATTATATTTTTCTACCTTGCATATCAATTGTGACTTTAATTTGACTGTTAATAGGTAAGATAATCCTTTATTAGTGCCACAGTGGGGCAATTCAGTGTTACAGCAGTAAAGGTATAGCAAGGCACTCAGTACAGAAATTGTATTGTACCGTATGTACAATAAAAGGTGCTCATAGACCCACTGTGCTTTGACCTCCACACGTAACCCACCCACACCTAGTGTATAGAATAGAATTTATACTGAAACTGAAGTGTGTATGTGTGGTACACACTTCAGTTTCAGTATAAATTCAGTATAAACATAGATAAAAAATATTATAAAGAATATTATTTACAGATAACTGCACATTCGTTTCTTTTTGTATGTCGGGAAAAGGTAAAGATATTGCTCACTGTTATACTGCATCGAAAAAAACTCTGTTTACAGTAATTTAATATGCTTTAAGTGTGTGTGTCTGTGGGAGCAGTGCTGGTTGTAGAGTCATAGCAGCAGGATGGAAGGACCTACATTACTGCTCTTTTACACACTTCAGGTGAAGCAGCCTGTCGCTCAGGGAGCTTGCAGAGTCTCATGCATGGATGGCTAACATCCTCCTGTTTTGCACCACTGAGTCTAAGGGGCTTCCGAGGACAGAGCTGGCCTTCTTAATGTTCTTAACATCAAAGTGTGAAAAGTCAGGATGAATGGACCATTAGAAATGTTTTATTAACTTGTCATTTAGGAGATGCAAAGATTTTGGGTGACAGCAATGATTTTTAGTGAATTCTTTTCAATATGCAGTAAAATGTTCTTTGTTTTTCTTTCTCATCCCAGGTTTTTAAAATGCTGAACAACAAGGAATCTCTGGATCAGATCATTGTGGCAACACCTGGATTGAGCAGTGATCCAGTAGCACTGGGTAGGCTGTTTAGTGATACATGTGACGTGTACATGTGACATACTGTGTTGTGTACAACCCCTGGAAAAAAATGTGGAATCGCCACTCTTGGAGGAAGTTCTTTAAATTGTTTAATGTTGTAGGAAAAAAGTGAATCATGATCAAGAGACATGCAATAAAATCAAGAGACATGCAAGAAAACTATCTTTTTAAAGTCCAACCTTTTGACATTAAGAAACAATAAACAGAAAGAAATATAATAGTTTTACTCAGTTACAACACAGGAAACAAATATGGAATCACTAAAATCTGAGGAGAATATGGAATAGCTTTGTAATTTGCAGTTTTAGTACAAAACACCTGCATCAGATTAAATCTGTTATTTAGTATTCAGTTAAAAAATGAGTGCTGATGTTGGTTGTTCCCAGTCCGATGTGTCTAAAATCTGGACCAAGTACAAACAAAATAGGTTGTAAAAGGGTAGCATACAGGTAGACCAAGGAAAATATCAAAGCGTCAAGATAGAAAACTTAAAGTAACATACCTTGAAAACAGAAAATGCAAAACAAAACAAATGAGAAACAAGTGAGCAGAAACTAGAATTAATGTTTGTGACCTAACTGTAAGAAATCATCCAAAAGAAATGGTATTTACATACAGGGAGTCCAAACGAAAGCCATCATTATCACCTAAACAGAAAAGAACAAGGTTACTGTGGATGACTGGATGAAAGAAATCTTCAGTGATGGATCATAAATCTGATTACGTTTGTTTGGTTCAATGAAATTTATAAAGATGACTGCCTGAAGAAAACATCTAAATTTCCACAGTCATTGATGATATGGGGCTGCAGGTCAGGTAAAGGCACTGGGGAGATGACTGTTATTACAATCATTTTTTATGTCTGCATAGAAATGTTGGACACTTCCCTTATTCCTTCAGCTGAAAGGGTGTTTGGTGGTGATGACTTCACTTTTCAAGATGAAAATGCATTTTGCCATAGGAAATAGAAATTAAAAATAGTCAGTGACAAGGCTCCAACCTGCAAAGCCTCAGAAAACAAAGCAGCAAAGTACTAATGCT
Organism: Acestrorhynchus altus; assembly: GCA_034509495.1. Taxonomy (NCBI): domain Eukaryota; kingdom Metazoa; phylum Chordata; class Actinopteri; order Characiformes; family Acestrorhynchidae; genus Acestrorhynchus; species Acestrorhynchus altus. The sequence goes on along the minus strand of CM067501.1, from coordinate 24,805,796 downwards.
GCAGTGTTTTTCTCAAGATTCTGTAATATTTCCATATTTTCTTCCTCTAGTTGATCTAAAAACACAATATTGACTCACTATAACAATTATATTTCTTTCTTTTTTATTGTGTCTTTATGCCAGAAGGTTGGAATTTTGAAAAAAAGACATTGTGGTGTGTCTCTGTGATTAACGTTTTTCAATTCACAGAATTTCCTCCAAGAGTGGCGATTCCATAATTTTGCCAAGGGTAATATTACAAAAATTATACCTTTGGGGCGAGGCTTCTGAAAGTGATCTTTTATGTTTACGATTTGTGAGAACTTGCTAATACCCGTGGTTCTGTCTAATGAGTATCACAGTGCAGTAATGCTACTTGAAACCGTGACGTTTATATGCAGTGCTGTGTTGTAGGTGTTCTTCAAGACAAAGAACTCTTTGTGCAATTCACAGATCCCAACATGCTTGACACGTAAGTATAAAAAGACCACACACACAACTACATTCAGCGTTTCTGTGCTCACTGTGTGCAATGGAAGACAGACCCACTGCTTCCTTATGGGAAATTACAGACCCGTCTTAATTGCATAATTTAGTTTAATTTATAATTTTTGTTCCCACTAGGTTGATTAACTCTCACCCAGCACTAGTTAATGCCATTATTCTGGTGCTGCATTCTGTAGCTGGCAGTGTGCCTACTCAACAGAGTGCCAGCTCGTCCAGAAATGTGTCCTCCAGCTCTTACAGTGACATGCCAGGTGAGATTGCTTTTTAAATGTAGCCTAATTTATAGTGGCTTTATCTAATTACTTGGACTCTTAGAAATGATAAGTTCACAGGAACAGTTGATTGTTTGCAGCTGTGCATATTTAGCAGGCCTTCAACTGTCCTTCTATGAAAGCAAGCCATTATCTCAAGCATACTTCTTTCAACTGCAGGAGGTTTCCTCTTTGAAGGCATGTCTGATGATGAGGAGGAATTCCAATCGGTTAGCCACTGCAGTTTAGGCTCTTTTAAAAACATATTCATTATACACTATATGCACCGGCACTGTACTGTTCTCATTGTTTTCTGATGTGTAATAGGGGAACCGGAGTGGGCCATCCTCCAGTTCTACAGGCTCTACAGGTTTGAGGCCTGCAACATTAGGATACAGTGGGGCAGTTGGACCCAGACCCATCACCCAGAGTGAACTTGCCACAGCCCTAGCTCTAGCCAGTACGCCAGAAAGTAGTGCTGTTACACCCACAATAGGAAACCAGGTACTTAATTATGTGGAGTTCATTTTAAATTAAAGGAACATTGTGTAGCATTTTACCTTAAAATCATTTTGTTCCACTGACTGTAATATTGGAAAAATGGTGTCCATCACTGCTACTCTGTGTGGCGTACAGCACTAACAGCACAATGTAACTTTTACTATGTGAGGCAGCATGATGATCACGAGAATTATGTGTTTTATGTGATATAGTGTTGTTTAGGTTCATGTTACAGAAATAGAGTGGATTTCCTAAAAGCTTCTTAAGACAAAGATTGTTTTTTAGACGGGGGAGTGAGCATCACACTGAGCACTCTTTTCTCTAAAGATGCTTTTGGAAAACTGGGTCCTGGTTTGTTGAGCCACATTAAAAACTTTGATAAATAGAACAAACTGTCTTTATATAGTTTGTCGTTTTATAGAAACAGTGGCCAGTCAAGGATGTGCATTACTGTAGTTGGGGGGTTTAAATCTGTGATGCTGTGTCTTGCATCACTTTTATAAACGGGCTTTTGTGGGTGGCTGCTGCAGTATAACGGTGCTTATGACTGTTCTGTGAGTTCATGAAACTCTGGGAAACTGGTGATGTTTTTGTAGCCTCAAAAACGAATGTTTTCCTCAAACAATGCCCCAATTGGACCACAATACAAACCACATATAAAGGAGGTGGTTTGAGTTAAGTTCATTTGTGGGTCTGTTTGGAAAGAGCTACCCCACATGGTAGAGTGGGCTTTGATTAATTTCATAGGCAAACGCACCATGCTGCATGAGTTTTAGGCAAGACTCCTGTTGTATGATTGTAAATTAAAGAGTTAATCAGTTTTCTATTCAATTATTTTTATGAAAAAAAAAAATTTTTTAGAATTGGCACATTTTAATTTTAATTTTTATGTTCATGTTAGGGTGCATCTTCAGGGGTTTCCCCTATCCCTGCAGGAACCCCTATAACAAATGACCTTTTTAACCAGGCCCTGCAGCAAGCCTTGCAGGTGTCTAGCATCTCCTCCCTTCAAGTAAGTATCTTGTAATTATGATAAAGCTTATTTTTGTTATTATGAGTGATGAGTGATATTTTAAAGTCTGAAAACATTATATGTAATAGAAATATTGTGTATTTGTTCAGAATCAGTGGCAATCCCAGCTCCAGCAGTTGCGTGACATGGGGATCCAGGATGAGGAGCTGATCCTGCGAGCCCTGCAGGCCACTGGGGGAGATATTCAAGCTGCCTTGGAGCTCATCTTTGCAGGGGGAGCCCCATAAGTCCACACCCACAAGAAAAGTATAGGCACTGATGTGATCAAGCATTTTTCACAGAAATAACTTGCTAATGTAGAGAAGCTGAAGGAATTCCTGGACAGTTATATTATAGAGCTGAGCTCATAAGTTTAAATACCCTGAAAGTTTTCAGAGAATATGAATGATAATACCACGTTTGTGTTTGCCCTTTTTAAATTATAAGAACAACAGAGACTACCCTGGTCAAAACTTTAAATACCATATTTCTTAATACCATGTTTGACTCCTTTAACATCAATGACAGCTTGAAGTCTTTGTGGTAGATGGAGTACTTTATTTTCTCAGATGGTAAACATGCATATTATTCTTGGCAAAATCTTGGGGTGTCTTGCTTGAACTGCACATTTGAGATCTCCCCAAAGTAGCTTCATGATTTTGAGGTTAGGACTACTAGAACCTCCACTTTCTCTGCTGTAGCCAATAACAGGTCGGCCTGGCCTTGCATTTTGGATCATTGTCATATTGGAACATTCAAGTGCATTCCATGCACAGCTTCTGGGCTGATGAGTGCAAATTTTCCGCTAGTATTTCCTGCATTCATCCTGCCATCTATTTTGACAAAGTTCTCTGTGCCTGCGTAGCTCACACATCCCCAAAACACCAGTGATCCATCAGTACTTTTCATCATAGGCCTTGTTGCCTCCGCTCCAAATGTAGCATTTATGGCTGTCCCTTCACTCCAAATAACTTTGTTCCAGAAATTTTGACACTTGTCTTTGTGCTGTTTGGCACATTGTATGCAGGCTGCTTTGTGACTTTGGCCATACAGACCATTTTTCTTCAAGTCCCTACTTATTGTGCATCTTTTTTATCCCAGAAACACTGGGATGCAAAGACAGACCCACAAAAAATGTCCGCTGTTATGGCTGAATTTTTTGTTGGTCTATCTGGCCTTGGTTTTAAAAACAAACAGATCACAAGTGATGATTGATACCTTTAGTAGCTATTTAAACCTGTGTGTGTCACTTCGTATGTGTGTTATCTTTCCAAATCTTCCAGGGAATGTACAAGTGCATAAAAAAAAATTTCAACATACTTTGAAAAAGGTTTTAGATCATTTAAAAAAGTAAACTATTTCCCATAGATTACAGTGATATATTTCAATCTTTTTTTTTTTTATTTAAAGTTGAGTGTAATTAGTGATTTATTAATTGAATTAATATTAACTAAGATTCTTAGTTTTCATGAGATATTCATTAGATATTTTTGATAATTTTTTGAGATGCTTTTGTAAACTTTTGATCAGGGTCATTTGAGTAGTTTCTGCTGTCATTGTGCTTTAGAAAGGGCAAACACAGTTGTTTGATAATTAATGGCTTCACACAACCACTAAACATGAAAGAAAAGTTCTATAATCATTCATATTCTCTGGGAAAAAGGCCAAAAAAAATCACAAATTCTGCCATGGTATGTAATGTATGAGCACAATTGTACATTTTTCCATGTTGACTTTCCTAAATCTTTAACAAGCTATTTGCACTTTTCCCCACAAATGTTAACATGGAGGTTTTATTTATTTTAATGTTATAAATATGTAAACATTTGTCTTCTTAATTATGGCCAATGATTCTCTGATTTAGTGTTTTGTGGTGGTTTCCCTCTGAGGATTTGACCAGCAGTACCATCAGTAGAGTACATCTGATTCAGTGATGTTTTATGTCTAAAGAAATCAAGCTCATGTTTTATGGCAGGAAACTTCATTACAAATATGTTGACTCATGACCTGTTTACTACACTGAAATACATGTTTTCTTTTTGAACCAAGCTGTTTGTTTTCTGTTGCCTGCAGATGTTGCCTGTATAAATGTTGCAGCTTTAAGCTAAACACGACTATTAATGATGTAAAGAAACAGAGGGAAATAGCTCCGGGATATAGATCAGTGTAGACTTTCATATTTTTGTCACTTTGAATTGAGCCCCATAAGACACAGAAACACATTCTGTTTTTCTGTACATTTAATTGGATTGACATTATATGAGAGTCCTCCTGAATGAAGATGTTCATCTTCTCCAGTTTTTCAAGTTTATAATGAGGCTACAAGAATCTTTAACTCAGTGACGTCACGTTGCACGGGCGCCCTCTGCTGGTGGAGTACCTGGGTTGCCATGTTGGTTAGAAGTCATTTCACCAAAAAAAGAAGTAGAATTCCTTGCATCTGAAATGACACACTGCTGTACTAAACCGTGCAAACCAGTATGGTATGATATTAGTGTGTCAACTAGTTTAAAATAAATAAACTGGTTGGTGATGTGCTAAATGTATCTGTTCTGTTTGCTGTTCGTCATATTAAATGTGAAACATCCTATAGATGACTGTATTTGACGCATATTGCAACCTTCTATCCTAGAGAGAAAACACTGTTGATAAAATAACACGGAGCTCCTCCGGAACGTCCACGAAACGTCCACGAAACGTTAGTAGCTGAACTGGAGTCTCCTTGTTTCATGGTTTAAGACGCGTATAAAGATGACGTCACTGCCCTGTGTGTGTGTGTGTGTGTATGTTTGAGGTGGGGGGCGGGCCGTTTGTACATTAACTCCAGCTGAACTTTGTTTAGTCCACGCAGCGCTGCGTGACACGCTTCGTTCAGTGCAGCTTTCTAAACGCGGTTCTAGGTCAGGCCAGGCCTAGGCTTGTTCTGTCCTTCTTTAAGCTGATTTAAAGCGGGTTCAATGCGTTATAGCTACATTAGGAAAGACGTAAACACGGTCGTCATAGACAGCAGTGACGTCAGTGAGCAGCTGTGACGTAGTAGTTAATAAGGGGACTCACTGGTGAGACAGAGGTGGGAGTGTAGACCTGGACTGATCATCACTGCTCTGAGGTGAAGTGTGTTTCTCTGAACACGGAAGTAGACTAAACTCTGATATCAGACACTTTAATAGAGACCAATCATTCTCTCTCTTGGTCTCTCTCAGTCTGTTGTTCTCCCCTTTCTCTCTCTTGGTCTCTCTCTCTCTCTCTCTTGGTCTCCTCTTTCTCTTTCCTGGTCTCTCTCTCTCTGTCTCAGTAGAAATGGCTTGGGAAAGACACTGTCCTTTACTTTCTGTCCATCCTCTTCGTGGTCTGGTGGATGAGAAGTTTGAGGTGGTCGTGCACTTTTTGCTGCCCAGTCTGGGGGTCACTCTGCATGCGCAGATGCAGTCCGAGGACGGGGACCTCTGGGAGGGTTTTGGCCATTATATTAGTGATGAGTCTGGATCCATCAAAGGTAGGTGATTCTATATATTGCATGTCTGTCTAAGGATTATGGTGAGTGACGTACAGTACCTCAGTACAGTGAGTACAGCCCTCACATTTCTGCAAATATTTTCTTATATCTCTTCAGGGGACAAGACTAGAGAGTTGAAACTTGGAGTGGCCTGTGTACAGCTTGTATAGATTTAGTGTCTTTTGAAAATAACTCAACACACAGCCATTAATGTCTAAATCGCTGGCAACACAATTGAGTACACCTCACTTGAGAAGGCGTCTAACATCCACCAGCTCTGGAGTGGAAGGTGATTCCAGTAGCAGCCTGTGCAGCTCTGGTGAATTCCTTGCCCAAGAGGTCACACAAAATATTGACACTATGTGCACAGTTTGGACATGTTCTCTGTGAGGTGCACTCACGTGTTGCCAGCAACAGATATTCTGGAATATAAGTAAAACTGTACAATTCCCCTCAAGTACACATAACACATAACCTTCCACTTCTACATAATCTGTTTATCACTCCGTATTCACCACGAGAGCTCTAATGTAGTGTACACTCTCTCAGTTTCTGAAGATGCCAGTCTTGGTGGATTGTATGATGGCATTGAGCCCATGGGCCTGCTGTGGAGTATGAGACCAATTCCTGGAAGCAGATCAGACCTCAGGTTAATATTAGGATTATTAGGGGCTTCTGCTTTAAAGTGACTGCTCATTCAAATATTCTTTAATCTTATTTTTAATATTCTGTGTTAATGTATTGTACTTTCTTTTAAGATTTAGGAAAAAGGATGTCTTCAAGCCCATTGACGTGCAGATATCTGTATATGAAGGCCACCTAACTGACGGGTTCAGAGAAAAATATCCTCTAGCCTCTGTTGTGGCACAACGATGGTATACTAGTCCTGGAGTCCAGAGGGTAGATGTCAGGGAGAAAGATTTAAAAGGAACCCTCTTCATACCACCAGGTATCAATGACGTGATTGGATGAATAGTGTAGTTCTACATATTAGTGTTCTTGATTTTGTTAAATCCAGGGCATTCCTGGACATACATATCTACAGAATTAAGTGACGGCGTTTGTGCAATTAGCAGTTTACAGAAAGAAGAAATGTGACTTTCAGAGTGTTCTTCTTTAGGTCCTGGCCCTTTCCCTGCTGTGCTGGACCTCTGGGGTGGAGGAGGTGGATTGGTGGAGTATCGCTCTGCTCTGCTGGCCTCTCATGGCTACGTCACATTAACTGTGCAATACATTGGCCTTGTGGATGCTAGTGGAAATCCACGCGATGTGGATAATGAATACTTTGAGGTAGTGGTCTGTTAAATTTGGATCTTGTTTTTCATCTTAAATGAAAAACAAAAGAATAAGGCTAAGCAGGTGCCTGCTGTACATGACTGTATTAACTGTACTGCACAAAACAAATAAGGGAACACTTAGTAATCATAGCATAACACAAAGTCAGTCAGTTAAATTTCAGGGATATCAATCTGTCTCGTTAGGATACGCAATTCTGAGTCAGGTTCATTGCTTCGGTGCAAATGAAAGTAACAACAGGTGCACCACAGACACAATATTAAGACAACCTCCCCAAAAACGAATATTCTTTTAATATACCTCCAGCAGGCTAATGGTGTGCATGTTTCTGAGCAATCTGCCAGGAACAGTGTCCATGACGTCTTCTAATGGGACATGTACTAACAGCCCAGCACCATGCAGCTTGATTGGCCTTTGCCAGAGAACACCAGAATTGGCAAGTCCATCAGTGGCACCTCATGAGATGAGAGCAGACTCACATTGAGCTCATGTAACACATGTTTAAGAGTCTAGAAACACTGTGATGAATGTTATGCTACCTACAACATCATCCAGCATTTGGGTGATGGATCAGTGATGGTCTGGGGATGCATATTTTTGAGAGTCACACAAACCTCCACGTGACAGCCAGTGGTACCCTGAATGCTGTTAGGTACTGAGATGAAATCCTTTATGCCACTGTCAGACCATATGCTGGTGCATTGGCCCTGGGTGCAGGAAAATGCCTGGCTTCTTGTGGCCAGAGTGTGTAAGCAGTTCCTGGACAACGAAGGCATCGATGCCCTTGATTGGCCTTCACGCTCCCCAGACCTGAATCCATTTGAGAACCTCTGGGACTTTATATATCAGCGTATCAGTGTATTGCTCCACAGACTGTCCAAGAGCTTATTGATGCCCTGATCCAGGTCTGGGAGGACATTCTCCAGGATACCATCCCCCATCTTATCATGCCCAGCATGAAGCCTGCCCATAGCAGGGAGTGCATACAGGCACATGGTGGCCATACAGATAACCGAGTTGCAATAATGAAATTCACAGAAATTGGATGAGCATTCCAGCTTTTCATGGGTTGCCGATTTTGGTTTCCATTGACTGTTATGTTATTTTGTTCTAAATTAATGATGCAATTTTTAATCAGTAAGGATTTTTAACATGAATATTTAATTAATCCTGATTTGATGTGTGATTTACTTAGATTTATTGAGCAGTATATTTATACTGCACACTGATTATCTCTTTCAGGCTGCTTTCAGTGTGCTTAAGCAACACCCACAGGTTTTTCCAGACAGAGTGGCTTTGATGGGTTTGTCCTTCGGTGTCTCTGTAACTCTTGGCATGGCAGTGTACTCCTCAGTGATAAAGGTACAAGAAAACAAACTGCTGTTACATTTGTCTTTATTGTACCTTTGTAACATCTGTGGTGACCTTGGTACTTCTTAACAAAGCCAATTTCTTAATGTGGGAATTATTCCATTATCTGGATGTCTTTATTTATCCATGTATGGGTGATTTGGTCAGTCCTAAAGTTGGTTTATAATCCAGCCCCACTCAAATATGTTAATATTAGTGTCTTTTTGTGTTCTTGTTCTTGAGTATAGGTCAAATGTCATTTTATTTGTTGTTGCAACAAATAGCAAGTAATATGACATTTAACACATTTTTACCTGCTTACTCTCCTTTTTAGCCCAAGTGTGTTGTGTGTGTTAGTGGAAGCCACGTTATGCCTGTTAATGGGTCTTTGGCTGATGTCTTTAATGAGATCAAAAAGTGAGTATCAAATGATGCAGACTGTATATACTTTCCATGTGGAGTCATTTGTCTAAATCCCAGTTCAGGCAGGATTACTTTTATTTTTTTTTTACATGGGTTTTACTGGTGTTATCTCAGTGATTTTTGTCCCCTATGAATCCACCAAGTCAATCATTTTACAGACTTTGTGCTCATGCCTTAAAAAGAGTGACTTTACCCTCCATAAAACAATCTATATAAAACAGTGCCTGGTTAATTCATTCCTTTGTGAATTGTGATATTGTAATATGCATGTGTACAGTAAATAAACACCACACACCCCAGTCATCCATAACATAACCATAACACCACCTCCTTGTTTCTTCATTGACTGTCCATTATATCAGTTACCATACAGGGGGACTTTGTAGCTCTATAATTACTGAACTTATAACTTTGTGATTAGACTGTAGCCCATCTGTTTCATTGCATAATTTGGATCAGACACAGCACAAACTCTGCAGTGGAAGATGAGTTTCTCTCACCAGGATAAGGTGGGGAAACTAGCTAGAAGATTAACTGAGTGGATAGTGAGAACACTGTCTAAACACTCCAGCAACACTGCAGTGTCTGATCCATTTTTACCAGCGTGCGTGCGTGCGTGCGTGCGTGCGTGTGTGTGATGGTAAATCATTTCTGTAATCTTTTGATTTTTTTAGAAATGTAAAGAACACCCGCTATGATGAGAAGCAGCGAGTCATTTGGAGAGATCTGATCTTGCCAATACCAGAGGACCCTTCTAAAAAAGTTGAAGTGAGGATTTGTGACATGATAATCTGCTGTTGGTCATCATTTCATACTCATTTTCTACACTGTCTGATGTTCATCATGTCTGGATGCGCGTGTTTATGCAGTTGTGGTTTGTGTTTTTCTTTTTGTTTTGACCAGATGGGCCGTATCAAATGCCCGGTTTTATTGATTGTTGGTGAGGACGATCAAAATTGGCCAGCCTCAGAGTCTGCAGAAGATGTGAGTCGAGTTGTTTCCAACAAAATATTTTACAATGTAATAAGTTAACTTGTTGCAGCTACCTTAAGTCATTTCGGCGGTAATGTCCAACTCCAATCTTACAGCCACACCAGGATTTAATAGTCAGCTGACACTTTAGTGTGGTCTGTTAAATTTCACTGCACTGTGCAATACTGTGCTGTGTATCAGGTTTTATGGGTCATTATTTCTTTTTGCACTCCTAGATGAAGCAGATGATGGACCAAGCTGGGAATAGTCACCTGTTAACTGTGCTTTCATACCCCCAAGCTGGTCACCTCATTGAGCCTCCCTACAGCCCTCATATACGAGCCAGCAACTTCATGTTGACAGAAGCAAAGACTCTAGGTAACACTGCCATTTGAGGACATGTTGAAGCACAACTGTGAATCCACTGTTGACATAAATACATATACAGCTTGAATAATCTCCATAAAAAATATTGCCAACAATATGGCATGCTGTGAAGGTGCCTAAAGTTTTCACATTCCATGTGTCAGCTAAAGGGTCTATAAAGCCCCCAGTGAGCTGGTCTGTGAAGCAGTGGAACTGTGTTCTCTTAGATTAGAGGCAGATTCTGTAGCAGAAAGGGGAGGTGGGGTAATACCATTGATTTTGGAAGGAATATTGAACGAGGTGTCCACAAATGTTTGGTCAGATTTATACAGTGTATATTAAGGCAAGGCTATCTGTTTAATGGGCTGCGGAATTTTGGGATGTTTAATTTCACACCCTTTCCTCCGTTCTAATTGAAACAATCTGCAGTATTTGATTGTGGCTTTTTTTTGCAGTGGTGGTGCTGTGGGGTGGAAAAACAGGACCTCACAGTCAAGCTCAGGAAGACTCATGGCACAAAACCCTGGCCTTCCTGGAGCAGCATCTCTACAGCAGTGGCACTGTGGCATCCTGATCCAACTATGAAAAGGAAGACATGCTGTAGATCTGATTGTGAAGACTTAGCTGACAGATGAAAGGTCTCCAGTAGTTTTCTTGTTAAACATTGTCAAAATTGTTGTGCCTTATTTAGTTCTAATCCAAATTCAAAATGTTAATCAGATATTGGTTTAGAAATCTAACTGGAAAATAGGTATGTAAACGTCTAGAAACTGCTGATTACCTAAGAAGGATAGTTAGCTTCAAGACTTTTTTGTTGCACTGTGTGAATGCTTCACAACCTAATAGTCAACAACACAATGGCTTCCATCGTATCAGAGTTCAGATGCAGCACATTGGCATGGCAACACTCCAACCAAAGGTGCAGAGGAAGGCCTTGTTTTTTGACTCTTAATCAGGATTGAGAAATTCTTTATATGTTGCATTTTCTAAATGTCTGGTCCATTGCAGTGGACAGTGTATTGTCAAGGCTGGTTCTACAGTACTAGCAGTACAACATTTTAGACAGATATCAGAATAGTACATACTTGTGGAATGAGATGGACAATCTCTATATCACTTAAATTGCTTCAGTTGATGAGTAGAAACATCTTTGAAATAACAGATTTAACAAATATTTCATTTTAAATTCCAAATGTAATGATTGCAATTTCATGATTTTTGTTTCACTTCACTAATCTGTTTTGAAACATTCATTTTCTTGTTAACAAGTCATTTTTTAATATAAGGTTGGTGCCACCCATAGTCATGTGAAACAATGATGACACTACATGAAAATCTTTTTTTTTTCCCTTTTTTTATATGTAATGGCATTTGATCTTTATTTTAACAGTGCTAAGTGATGGAGGCAAGTTAAACAGGAACAACGGAATAAATTATTTAAAATAATCAATAAAATGTAATGAATAGAAATGCAGTTTTCTTGTGAGGAAAATGTTAGGACACCATTGGCTCTCGTTGCTAGTGTCTGAAATAATAATTTCAAATATGCATTTCCTAAAACTGGTTACCAGTCTCTGACATTGACTGGAAGAAGATGTTTGCCGCTCCTCCCTCCAGAATTCTTTCATCTTGTTGATGTTTCAGCTTCAGTTTTAGAACAAATATCCCACAAAGCAGCAACGAACCATGATATTTCCACCTCCATGCTTCACAGCAGGTATGAGGTTATTTTGCTGAAATGCTGTTTGTCTCTTTAAAAATTAAATCTGTAATTACAGGCAATAAGAGAGTAGGACTGTGTAAAAAAAGTGTTACACTATTGTTACAAAAAAAAACACCCCTTTTGGTGGACACTTTCTCTTACACTGGGGTTGAACCCATGAAACGACTGTAAATTATAGGCCTGTAACTGAGAGAACCCTGGAACTCAGCAGTTAAACCTCATGGAATGTTTGGGTTTGGTATCCCCAGGCACTTCATTTTCTTAATGTTAGAAGAACCACATTTTCTCAAAGTGCATTTGTTTTACAAACCACTGTGCAACGATTTTGCAAACCACCTTAGACCATCAGCTTTGGTTTTCAATGTTCTAATCAAATGCAATTCGCAGCTCAGTTCATTTCACACCGATAAAGGATGTCTGTGCACACTTGGGGTCATGGTTACATTTGCTGGTGGGCTAGCAGATTTCATCTCAAATCTGGCAGATCATTCATTTACTGCTTTCGGGTGACACCGTAAATTTCAATTGCTGGTGAGAATGAAAAACAGGGTGGAGGAGAAGCACATCTTTCACGCTTTAATCCGGAGGACAGCACACCATGTTCCAGTTTTTCTAAGGTAGCATTTCAGTCAACAGAAATTTCTACAACAGAGCAGTCAAAGCCATGATATCTCTAGTTTCAATGTGGATTTCACTTGCTTTACATACAATTACACTTTTCATCCTTCATGAGAAGTATAACATCTCCACATTTCCAGACTGATTTACATAGTTTGTGATGATGTTGATTATGGGTGAGAATTGATACGCTGACTGCATTACACAGATCACAGTGTCATAATACTACAATACGTCATAAATAATAATGCAACAGATGTTACTTCAATGTACATCATTGTTTTTGTTAAGATCAAGATTCTTCTTCTTCGACCAAACCGTAAGTTGTACAGACATGAAACTTGGTTAACAGGTACTAGTACCTCCTCAGACGCTCAAGCTAGTCTTGATTGGCCTGATGGTGGATCTATAGCGAAACTTCGAGGTCCATATCTCCCACCCCATATGACATAAAGACAAAATTTTTTCCCTCAATTACATACCTAATGCCTAGCAAAATCCCATTTAACTCTGCCCACTTAGATTTTTTCCATTCACTAATATTCAAAACTAGTATTTTCACCCAGTCTGTACAACAATGGGGTCAATGATTTGGAAGAACCTGAACTTTTAACAAATATCAAAAAAATTGTTGGAATTTCAACATTGTTCAGAAACCAGTCCCTGCCCCATAGTATGGGGGTAGCAAAAATGCCAAAAAATCACACACATATAGCTAGAACTCCAATGTGCTTTGTCCAATTGCTCTGAAACTGATGAAGTCTGATTTCATATTCAAAAAAAATGTGACTGCTCTCAGATGAAATGGGGTAAATGTAGACACACTATGCATAATATGGCTTCTGTTCCAGGAATGGGTCACGTACTGATGTATTGGGCCTCATTGGGATAATAAGTGCTTTGGCCCTGAGCATTGCTGCTTGCAGCTATATTTTACAGTTACTTTTTTGAAAATCATTAATCAAAAATCATGTTCTTTTCTAGTTGAGCCCCACAACGTTCAGCTTTAGGGACTTTGTATTTCTTGTTGTGCAAGAAACATGACAAGTTTTTTCAAACGTGCTGATTGATTGATTGAGTGGTTTATCTTTATTCTCTCATTATGACTGCTCAGAGACTTGTCAGCTGTCATATTTCAGTAGATGCCTCTCAGTTTGAATCAGCTGAAAAGTGGGATATTGATTTTGGGTAACAGAATTTGTGAAACACTACACCTCTTTATATCTAATTTTACAGCTAGTAACATTTTTTTAGGGCAAGTAACAATTTGGAATCAGAGTTATTGCTACAGGCATTTTCTACTATTGTATTAGATAATAATTAATAATTTATTATAAGTAGAATTGATTACAATAATTTTCTTTTTATGGCACTACAAGGAAACAATGTTTGGTACAACTTTTACAAAAAGAATCTGCAAGAACCCTAGTTAAAACAAAAGATAGCAAATTACACTGCACAGTGCACTGGTTACCTTTTTTTCATGACAGACGCCTGTTCATTTTGCTTGTTTATAAATCTCAAAAGAGAAAACACCTTTCAAATAGTCTAACTCTGTTCACAGTTTTATGAAAGAGAAATAAGTGTATATAACTGGTTGTGGATGGTTCAGAAAAACACTTGCAGTTGACAGCATAATGGCCAGTATCTTGTGAAGTATGGAGGTCTGGACTTGTCTAGCTTTCTCACTCATTTTTTTGCTGTTAACAATGAATAAGAAGTGCAAATAACACTGAGTGTTGCACACTTCGGTTTTCCACTTTAAGGTATATGTAAAAAAAGCATATTCACCATATTCCATTTACTCTGGATTTCTCTAAAATGTTGTTACTAAATCAATTTTAACAACCTCCACTGCCCATGCCTCTCCCTGGAAGGGAGCCTGGGGGAGATAGAATGGTACACATGCACATGCACGCACACATGCACACACATGCATACACACACACACACACACAACGAGTCGCTATTACAAAACCCATTCAACTTACGCTGACTAGATGCACTACAACTGGATTACCTACATGCCATGTACAATTTCATGAAGACTGAACATAATGAGAACATTAATTCACAAAATAACAAGAACACAAAATATCAAATGACACAAAAAGCTCACCTGAGGTGTAGGTCCTAAAAAGAAATAAATTATGCAATTAAGATTAAAAAGGTCACTAATCAGTGCCTAATCTGTCATCATCACACAATACAAAAATCAGGAACACCTGGGGCCGTTCTGTTCATTTCATATGAACTACTTTTCTGTTCTTGGCCAAAAAGGCTGCCCCATTAAAGATGATAAATCCATCACAATACATATATTATAACTTAATGTTGTGATAGGTTTCTTTATCAGCTTAAGTGAATTTTACAAACTTTGAACTTCTGTTTGCAATATTCCCTGTAAGCCTCATTAATATGAATGAGTGAAAAAAGCATGATATATAGATTATTTTGACAATGAACATTTCAGATGAAATATATTGTGCTAATTAGTGCACACTACTTTGTGTGAGAAAAGATTAACAAGGACCCTGGTTTTGAAACCATTAATATGTTTAGCAGTTACACAAAATAACAGAAATAACCATCCTGGCCAAAACTGACCAATAGGACAAAAAATTCCACATGAAAACCTGCATTTAATGAAAGAAATGCAGAATCTTAATTGGTTGCTATGGAGTTGCAGTGTAATTACTAGGGTGTTGCTATTTGGTTGCTATGGTACCCCCATTGGTTGTCTGTCTATGGGGTCTGAGGTGGTTTCTAGCATGTTATCATATAGTTTGTGTGGTACCTACATTTTTAGCCAGGAACACCAACATGTACAAATGTTAATACACTCAGTGTAAACTTGTCAGTGTGATATGATGCTGTTTATGGAAGAATGATTTTACTGCAGTACCATATAGGACAAGGGTAAAAAGGTTCTGTTTTATTCCAGTGTTATGTATTTTGAGACATTCACCTTCAGGTTCTGTTTCTAAGCATTTTACTGAAAATGTGAGTCACACATCACATTCGCCTGACTGTCCTGAGTGACATGTTGAGTGATTTTTCTCTGAAGGTTGTATATTTATTTCATTGCTGCAGGGCGCTACTCTCTGCCTCTCCGACTCACAGCCCTCCCTCCAGTCATTAATATCCATACATACACGCACAGTGCTCATCAATTATTTGACTTACAGAGGTTATAATAAAATACTGATTCTATGCATATTTGTGTGTTCTGAGGAAATGTCTGTTGCCAGCCAGAATCTGACACTTAACCTGGGCATTTATAAAATCAATCGAGTGTCCCCTGTTTTTTGTTGAGCGTATCCTGGATTAGACTTGTGCAGTGGTGTGGCTACATAAAGCAAAATGACAAGGACAATACCTCTCTAAAACACTGTTTTGAGGAAGTGGGCAGGACAAAACTTGTGAGAACTGCGGAATGTTGCATAATCTGTGCCATATTTAAAAGTAAATTCAGATTAATTTGTGTAAAATCCTGTATGGCATCACTGTATCATCTACATGAAGTGGCTCAAAGTGCAATTTGTTGAATTTCACTCTCCGTCTGTAGGGGAAGCCCATGATCAAACAATACCAATCCAATGTTTAAAGGAAATGTGCTCAATTCTAGAAAATGACTGTTGAACGACTGTTGATATTTGAATTCAACACCACCACAACCACACCCCTTGCTTGAGAAGCTCCAAGCCCCAAATTCATGCATATATTTTTCCAAGGTAACCGCGCTGGCCTCCAGACCAAAAGAAATATGACGGAAACACAAAGCATATGCTGGCTGAGGGTATTAGCCACAGTAAGGGCAAAATGTTGGCTTTACACTTTTACTAAAATAAAGAGGCATGTTTTTAGGAGTCAATATTGACAAGAAGCTTGGTGTTGAAGACAAACATGTAGCTAGCTAGTTGTCCAAGCCGAGGGGTGGTTTATTCTATGTATTTAGCATTACTACTACATTACTGCTAGTAGCTTCAGCCATTACAACAAACAGTAGTGTTAGCAAGTGTAAACGTTTCTAGCTAGTAAAAAAATAGTCAGCAACTTCTATTTTATACTTATTCTATTGAATTACAATGACTGATGAGAGGAACATCGGTTTGGCCAATGGTGCTTAAACAATGATTTAGGTCTTTTTGGCCATAAAAGTCTTCATGATCAGTCAAATACCATGTTACTACAAATGCTCATTCTAAGCCAAATAGTTAAAAAAGTGATTATCTCTCACAAACATTCACAAACGGGAGAAAAGAATATCAGACAATAACCAAGCTACTTGTGTGAAACAACAGAAATAAGTCAGTGCGACCCTCCTGTCAAACAGCAATATAGAGACTTTCGGCTTTGAGCTTCTCCATCATCTAAATGCCTACCAGTGTTAACCCATTTCTTTGATCTTGAACTGAAAAATCTTTTTGTACTATTTTTGACGGTCTGATCTGCTGTCTCTTCACTTGTGTGTACAATGCATTCATTTCAACACCCCCTGTTTTTTTGCCATGTGTGCACAAGCAGGAACAGCCCTTGCTGGAATGGTGGTGTCCAGCAGCTTCTGTGTTTTTCCCATTTATAGTGTCAAGGACAGACGGTCTGTTTCCCAGTCTGCAAACAGACATGTGAGCTAGAAGACAGTGAGAAAATATTCACCAAATGTTACAAAAAGTGTAAAAGTGTAAGATTTTCAGAATGGCCAATTTAGTTTATAAAGACTAGGTTCAGTTATAGCTCGCTCGAGTTAGTGAGCTAATATTATCTGATAATATTACCTTACATATGAACATAAGGACTTGGGAGAGCTGTTTGTTTATTGGAGCCATTGGTCTTTTGCAGGTATGCATATAAAAGGGCATTTCATTTCTTGTGTGATTTTTAAGTCTTTGGTCCTGAATGACATGAAAACATAAGATAAGATCATCCTTTTTTAGTGCTACAGTGAGGAAATTCCAAATGTGGAGGTTTATTGGTTTTAACCTTTACTGTCTAAATAGTACCATATTTTAATCTACCCCCCCCCACACACACACACACACACAAAATAAAAAATAAAAACAACAATATTGTGAAAATTTAAAATATAAGAATTCAGTGCTTACTATCAGTTCGTTTTATTAAGAATTTGTGTGTTAATTATGGCTGTTTTCACTTTTAATCATATTTTTCTTCATCAAGAGAACCTTACATGACAGTTCTATGATGTTATGTTTATGCTTATTACATATTGGCATTTATAATTAACCCTTGTGTTGTCTAACGGGACAAAAAATTCCCCACATCACATGATGCATGTACAGCATCTACCAATTATGCTTCCTTTCCTAAATCGCTTTTATGCTTGTTTTGACCGGGGAAACAAGGTGGTCTTTTCTAAAACAGATCCACTACACCATGATCACCCAGTTATGTTCTCCACAACAAATGTTTGTCACACGCTGAGCAGGAAGAATACATGGAAAGCAGGTGGTCCTGATGGTGTTCCTGGCAGGGAAATGAGAACTTGTGCTAAGGGGCTCTCGGGTGTTTATGCACAAATTTCTAACCTGTCATTGGCCCAGGCAACTGTCCCAACCATCTTCAAGACTGCCACCATTGTGCCAGTGCCAAAGCCTTTGACTGCCCCAGCCCTGAATACCATTTTGTGCAGATGCATGACTTACAATTTAGATTAAAAAAAAAACAGCAAACATTTAAATACAGGTTGTGATACAGTAACAAAATAGGTACAATGCCAAGGTGGGGGGGTGGTGGTGAATACTTTTACACTGTACATTCCACAAAATCACACACACACAAACACACACACACACACACACACACACACACACACACACACACATACACACACGCACACACACACTCCACCCATGGTAATTGCAAGCCTTTGCTGCAGTTGTGAAATCTGATTAGGGGGCTGAATCTTGTCCTAATCCACCTGAGGGGTTAAAACACCATTAAGCTATTTTATTTTAGGGGTTTTGTAAAGGTGGGTCATTTGTACCGTTAGGACATGAGGTGTTTACAGATTATTTAGAGAACACAAGGGTTAAAACCAATAAAACCGTTGTTCACAAAATATAAAACTGTTTACATGAACATGACAATGGTTCATTGATCAGAGATTTGAATCCAACACCAATTCCTTGGGAGATGCACAGCATAAAAGTGCTCCTGAAATATCTGAAGGAACTAGATAATGCAATCTTGTAAACTTGCACCAGAATCTGAAAGAAATGTTTCCAACTTCTTGTGGAATCCATGTCACTAATACTTTCTCTGTTGAGCTGTGCCTGACTTGCAGTACTGAGCTATCCTGTAAGATTGAAAATCACCTGGTGTGCAATTAAACAGGTGTATCCAGCAAATAGATTTGTTTTTTAGCCAATATCCTTTCACTCAAGTAATAATTTACAAAGATTATCTGTACTTACACTCAAGTCCAGGAGGTGTAAATTTCCACCTCTGGGAGTTGTTGGATAATTAAAAAACTCTCTTAAAAAGAGACTGCAAGGTCTCACTATCTCCATCCTTTCTCCTCCACTGTACGCCTTACATTCTGGCATGACATAAATCAGCTCTCTATGCAACATAATCCTTTTTACCACACAGCCCTGCGGCTCCTCTCCCTCCTCTCTCTCTCACACTCTTGTGCTCACCTACTCTCGGGTGTTCAGGTGTGTCTTTACATGCTTCACCTTTCACAGTCATTACTCCACAATCCATTTGCTGTCCGCTACACCTACACAGTGGGGAGGGAGAGCTCTTCAGAGACCAAAATCTTCCTAGAATTTCACCTTTTCCTGCAAAGAAGTCTTCATTTTCCTTCGTTTCAGAGCAGGAACATCATCTGTTTTATTTAGAATGTAAGTCACTACGTAATTTCTAGTCATTTCTACTATTCAGCTACTGTGTATATACTCTTTATAGTTACCATTTACCATGGAATTGTCCTTTTTCATGCATTTTGAGTGCAATCATCTATAAGAGTTATTATAGGAGATGATAGTTTGTTAGTAACTCTTACAGGAGCTGTTTGTGGCTTGTGTGGTTTAAATTGAAATTGATTGTACTGAAAAGTCTTCTTTAATTGCTCTGGGTGTAATAAAGCTGGGCATTATGACAATGCATAGTGTTATAATGGTAAGTTATAACAGTATGTTTTTCAGTATGTTTTTCAGATCATGGTTAATTAATTAATTAATTAATTAATTAATTAATAGATTAATTCCAGTTGAATAGATTTAGCTGAACACATATGAAATGTGGCAGACAGATTATTTGTGCTAAATGTTTTCAATGTATTTCACATTTATCTACATTATCAAAAGTGAGAAAAAAATAAACATTGTGAATGTGTATTATGAAAAGTATCGCAGTGATATATGACATATTACCCACCCACACCCCTAATGTGTTCTCCAAGGTCCAGTAAACAGAGGTCATTCTGAATGTTATGAAAACCTTCTGGATGAACAGGCCTAAATGTTTGGGATCCTGATCTTCATCAGTGAAGTGTTCCAGCTGTAAGTGAAGTGAAGCCTCACATCATCTCTAAAGGTGTATATTTGCTGATCTCTCTTTGTATTGGTTTAATGAAGTACAAATCTTTTTTCATGACTTGCCTTTCATTTCTTTATACAGAGGTATTATGGGCTAGGTGTTCTAGAGCTGGACTCACAATGAGAATATCTGCATCATGGAGAAAGTCTTTAAAATGTGATTTCTGTTCAATGTATTTTGTAATGAGGCATATTATCACTGCCCCACGAAACACATATCTCCAAAATTGTGACTTTACAGGTGAAGGTAAAAATGTTCCTTACTTTACATGGAGGTTATTGTAAATAAAAGTTTATTTCTAAGTCATTTTAGAGCATTTCTATTGGTCTATTCATCTGAAATTATTTACACAGTGTGCAGAGCAGCTATAGATTTGAAACCATGGATAAAACTAAAAAATGGACAAAAAAGGATTTTTTTCATTTTTCAGCTGTGATATATGTTGCTAAATTGTTATCAAATGCTCCAAAATTACTCCATTGCAAGACTTCCAAGTTTTTTTCCTTCTCAATTAAAATTGCTGTTTTGGAGATACATGGTTTTGTTCTGACAGCAAATGTATGTAACACATGGTGATCAGTTCTTCTGTGTCATATCAGAATCTGTTTTTTATAATATTATGAGAAATATTTAAGCACAAAATGAAATTGAAAACCCAAAAATAATAATGCATTTTTATTGGGCCTACATTATATATAATTTATAATTTTGTAGTATTTGAACTCCTAATGACTGTAAGCAAACAGTTTTACTTTACTTCTTACATAATTAGTGCAATTTCCAGTTGGAGGTGAGACTACATGTATTTAGTGTACTGCATATAGGTGCATGTTTTGTTTTTTGTTTTTTTTATTTTATTGTGGGGGGTTGGACGTCTTTCACTTTCACATTTGATTCTGCATAATAAGTGCATCTGCTGTAGCTTGTATTTAACATGGCTGTCACAGTTTCCAACGGTTCAGACATGTGATGTCAGGCAGAATAAAAGACTTTTCAGCCTTTGTGTTTCTGCACTCATGGGCTTTCCAGAGGGTCTGGAAATGTCTAAACAGTATCGACCTGGTTTCAGATTTTTCAGTCTGTGTAAAGCAGAACTCTCAAAACAGTGCATCACTCTTAACTTTGAGCTGAAGGCTGCTGGTGCTGTTTGTTGCCTACAGAATTCACAGGGCTGCACATGCTGGAATTGGATGGCTTGAGGCCGCTGGCTTTTCACAAGACATTCCAGTTGGTTTAGTGAATACTGACCTTGTCTTACTGCATCTGCCAGAATCATAAAGGCTCGGTTTTGACATGAACAAGTTTTAAAGTGTCATTTAGTCCAGTCTAGTTTTGATTAATCCATGTTGTATTTAAACCCAGAAACTATAATAACCATTGTTTTGTTTTTTTGTTATATTGTTTTTGTTGGAAACAAACAGGTTACAGTCTTCAAAATCCTGAAAATCTTAAAATTATCATCCATGATTTGCTCTTGTAAGTGGATAAAGCAAAGCTAATTAGGACTATAGAACCTGGTCAGAATATACACCAGGTATACATAATGAAGGCCCAACACTTTAAATTAACATAATTAAGTACTGACAGTCACTTTTTTATTTTGAATAAAAAATCTACGCTGTTCTGGGTACCCTATGGCTAGCATACTTATGTGCTTGCTCTCAATTAGCACTGACTCAACTTTTTTTTACTAATGTAATAGTTGCTTTTGAGCAGAGGCTGCTGTGTTAGAGTAAGGAAATATGCAGAGCTTAGTAAAAAATGTGCACCACTCTAGACCTTTTTAAGGTCCTAGAGTTTTTTCCTCATGTTTTTAGTAGTGAATACTTGTTCCAGCTCTGCCACTGTAAAACTTGAACATACAGAGTGGAATATCAAATTTACAGATTTTCTTGTACAAATTTTAAATGTAGTGCAATTTAATCTAATAAATGTGAAATAACAGCAAGGTATGAATCTTTTGAATTGACAGCAATAAAAGAGGTAATACTACTCTTTATTTACTCCCCCCCTCAAAAGCTGATCATCTTTTCTTCCTGCCAGCAGGTCCAGATTGTTGGAGCCTCTGCAGTAATGGCCCAAGAGGACATATCTCCACTGCTGCTCCTCAGTGAGTTCCATTTGCTATGACATTGCTGGAAGCTGACAGAGAAATTTTCAGCACAAACATGCAATCACTTGCTGAACTAGGATGTTTTTTTTTTTTTTATCTTCTTGCTGGCACTTGCCTTCTCCTGAATTTCAGAACTGTATTTATTTAAATGATGATTAATTGGCAGGAGAAACTTTGTTCCAAAGTAACCACTGTAAACTGTGGTCAAATATTCCATAATGTTTGTTTCCTTCAAATGAATCTACAGAGATCATGGAAGTAGTGATTAACAATAAATTGTAGTTCTTACAAACAGCAATAAATAGTAGTTATGTATCGAGAGAAGAGAGATTAGACAGTATAGGATCATTTCATTAATGCTTGAAAACACTTCTCTTTCAGTGTTGCTTGTCCCTGTTCAACTTCAGCAAAGCTGTAATGGGGGATCATGCTACCCCAACTTGGGTGATCTTATGGTGGGCCGTGCGGCTCAGCTGTCTGCCTCATCTACGTGTGGTCTAAACAGACCTCAGAATTATTGCATTCTGGGATATCTGGAGGTCAGTGCCCATTAATAATATTTTGTCGATTTGGATATCTGAGCAGCATTACACTCCAGTCCACACACACTTGAAAGTTTTCCTGTTTTTATAATAGATTTTGATTCAGTATGAGTTTATTCTGGATTGTAGTTCTATATTGATATGATGTAGGAAAAATGTACCTGAAACCCCTTTCATATCATCGGTATACAACGTATCAACTGTATGTACTGTATGATGTAGTTTTCTGGTCTATAAAGTTGTCTGCCTGTCTCTGATAAGGTCAGCGTTCAAAACTCAAAACCATTAGAAACATACTGTGCAAGCAGTGAATTATGCAGAAAAACACAGCATTAACATTTTCTTACTGAGAGGAATATAAATACTCATCTAAAGTTTAACAAGAATCACCGAAAGACACACACACACACACACACACACACACACACACACACACACAAACACACACACAAACACACACACACACATAAACACACACACACGCACACACACACGCACACATGCACACACACACACACACACACACACACAAACACACACACAAACACACACACACACAGTTGTACTACCATTTCTAATTTGGTTGTATAGCTATATATATATATATATATATATATATATATATATATATATATATATGTATATGTGTGTGTGTGTGTGTGTGTGTGTGTGTGTGTGTGTGTGTGTAAAAGTTACATACCAGAGCTGCTTTATGGGTTACAGTGCAACAAAGCTCTACTTACACAGACAGCATATTGGAAAGCTGTCATCTCCAATTATACATTTAAAATGCTTTAAAAGGGTTTTTTTCCTATTTGACAGATTCCAAAGTTATTGCCCTGTGCTCTATTGTTGTGCCTTCAGGCGAGGCACTGCACGCTACGTTACTTTGGGGATTTTGCTACATAGTTCCTCTTTTCCCTGCAGTTCAGACCAGGCCTTTTGCTCTTCACATAAGCCATGGCTTTATAAAAAAAAATCCAAAGCCTACTGTGACCTAACCTTTCCAGAATAAAATCCCATCCCAAAGCTGGCACTTGTCAGCACTACAGTCTGCAAAGATAAAAGAGAGACAAAACAATATTACCCTCAGTGCAGACTGATAACACTGTGGCCAGCTCCGTGGAAGCATACTGCAGACATGTTCTGATCTGCCAGTGTTATAGGTCGTTACTGCTTCTTTCCCTAAAGACTAATTTATGCCTGTTTTAGTTCTCACCCGTAGCCCTCTTTGCACAGGTGATTCAGGCGGAATGCAAGGTGTGTCTTCAAGGACTTATTTTGTGTTTGCTCTATTTTTATTGGCCTGAAGGCTCCAAAACTGTTGCTCCAAAAACAACAAATGACAGTGATAGGATGCCCAATGGAGTGTGAATTCCTCAGAGTTAATATAGCAGCTATTGAAAAGGAATTAGTTCGGAATCACGTCCTCACATGTCTACGCAAGAAAAGATGGGCTATCGGTGCTTTTGCATCATTGCATGTCTTTATGTGTAATTCTGTAGCCCACTTTTTACACATTACTTCAATATATCATGAACATAAGGCTAGACTCGTGCTTTAAGATAAAGCCAGTTTAATATGTGTGCTCGACTACTAGTGATATCCTTCTGAAACATGTTGAACTTTATGTTGCCTTCTTTCTTTAGGATGAACAGAAGTGTTTCGTCTGTGACTCCAGAAGCCCCTACAATCACCACAACAATCGTTACAGCCACCAAATAGAGAACATCATCACCACTTTTGAACCTGAGCGCAAGATGAGATGGTGGCAGTCTGAGAATGGTAAGTACATATGAGAATATAGAAATTTAGCCAGAGTGTAAAACAAGAAAAAGGATGGAGTGGATTTGAGCACCTTAAGCTATGAGGTTTGCTTTTAAAAGTATTTTTCTTCCAGTGAAATAATGAGTCATGGATGACATAAAGGTTGCCTGACATGAGCAAATGTAGGAGTAAAAATATCAGGTTAGGGAAAATATCCATACATGGATTTGCCCTTATTTCAACTCCAGCACCTATGAAAACTGGTTCAAATGCAATATAACATAAAAAAACACAAGTCTGTGATTGGCTATTTTTTATTCTGAGTATAAATAAGATGATTTTGCTTGTAAATATTTCAACAGCACTCAGACAACATTATGTAGCATTTTGCTTAAAATAACAGCTTCAAAATCATTTTGCTCCACTGACGTTTAATAGGCAGAATAAAGTTTAAAATTGTTGTCACTCCAGGCTTGACATTCTGCAAAGAGTACTATGTAAATTCTGTTGAGGAGCATTTTTACATTTTACATCCTTTAAGAGTGGCTCACAGCACAGTTTACACTCCCCAAATGTTGGTGGCACCCAAGAGCCAAAAAATACAAACTCAGCCATAATGCTGCTTAATTTCTCCTATGATTGCTCTTAAAGGCAACACCATAGCCATGTGTAGCCTTTCACATCTCTACCTACCCTATACCACAGCCTGATGTGCACCTCCCCAGATGTGTAACTAAGCATTGCAACTCAACCCACAGCAACTGTAATTGGTCTGCTTGGGAACACAGTATTTCCTCCTTCACGGCCACTTTTTCAGCTTAATGGATCATGGATTGTGAGTAGACTGATATCAAAAATATATGGTAGCAAATGATGAACAAAGTCATCAAATCAACCCGCATTTCCTCATCTGTGTCTCACAGTGGCCAGACAACCATGAAAACCGACCTCCCTTCTGCCTCAGTCAGTTCAGTGGCCATATGGACCATCTCTTCTGACATCATCTTGCTGCAGAAATGTTAGTAAAAAAATAACAACTATTTGCTTCAACATAAATCTGCTCAGCTTCAGCCACTATCATTTGTGGTAAACCAAAAAATAAACACAGTGACATAGAAACCTCAGCGTCGGATAGTTTTGGAGGTGTAATTGCAGAACAACACAGATGTACCAAGCACAAGTGCAAATGCTGACAGCAGTATAGGCCACATGCTCAGCCTATGGAAAGTCTAGATTCTTGAATAGAGACAGAAGCAAAAATTGACCTTGTCACTAAAGGGAAAGAAGCATGTGAACTGATGAAGTAGAGTTGTATTACAAGATGGTTATGCAAATTTACACAGAGCTCCAGAGTGTTTTCTTGCCAGCCTTTTTGTTTTACATAGTAAAGCTTGCCAAGCACGGAGTAGCAACACTGTGTCTGCTGTATCTCCTTATTACAGGTCAATGGAGTGTAACAACAATTTTGAAGCTATTATTTAAAAGTAAAAATGCTACATAATTTCTTTTTTGTGAAATGTGTTGTATCACTTCTGGCTGAATCAGTTCAAGGGTATGTTTGGACTCAGAGGTATTTCTAGGTTTGAGAGGACAACTTTGCACATTTGTAAGCTGTTCTGAAAAATGGCATCTTCTATGCCATATATGTAAGTGTAAATATAGTAAGAAAATACTAAGTAAATTGTACTGAAATACTTTTAATTAAGTAAACATGGTAATTACTTCATATTTTTGGATACCTTATACATACATACAGATTTTGGGGAAAGTGTCTTTGAACCATTCACCAAACACCATTAACTGTGACCTGTTTCTTGAACTAAAGGTGTGCATCAAGTCAGCATTCAGCTGGACCTCGAAACTATGTTTCAGTTCAGCCATTTAGTCCTGACCTTCAAGGTACTTTCAATTCTTTCAGGCAATTTTACAGTAAATTTATCAGTAAACAAATAATCTGCCCATTTGTAACTAATTCCACAATGTGCTGGGCTCACTGTGCAGAGCTTTCGGCCAGCTGCAATGCTGGTGGAGAGGTCTAAAGATTTTGGGCACACTTGGAAGGTGTTTCGATACTTCGCTGCAGACTGTGCTAATGACTTCCCCGGGGTTTCACAAGGCCCAGCAGAGAGCATCGATGACCTCATCTGTGACAGCCGCTACTCTGGACCTGAACCCTCTACTGACGGAGAAGTATATAACTTCAGAATCTTCATCTTCTGACCCTGAACAGAAACTTAGAATGATGTATATTCTGAATGCTTTGAATTTCTCATAGGTGGTGTTAAAAGCTTTGGACCCTAACTTTCATATTCATAATCCATATGATTCTACCGTTCAAGGTTTGCTTTTTTTCCTTTTTTACATTTTAAAGAAATGTCAGAAAGGCTTTGAGATTCGAGTATGTCTGCTTGAGGGCATAGTCTACTGCAGATTAAAAATTTATACTGTACATTTCCAACTTGCATGAGCTGAGGTTTTCTTAGATTCAGAACCCAGAACAACCCTAATGATGCATTGAATGTGAATCATGTAATGTACTTTGCAAGTGTTTATATATTAAAGATGAAGTAAATGACTGCATTTCAGATATTCTCATGCAACAGCATCTGTAAAAATTGAATGCCATTACAATGTGAATCTAGAAAGAACTGTGAGTTTCCTATATTATTAGAGCTCATCACTATGACTAACCTTCGGGTGAACTTCACACGTCTCTTCACCCTGGGCGATAACTTGCTGGGGCGGAAAAGGAGGAACCCTCAGGAAAAGTACTACTACGCTCTCTATGAGATGGTGGTCAGAGGGAGCTGCTTCTGCAATGGCCATGCAAGCCAATGTATGCCTGTTTACAGCACCCGTGGTGATACATTCAGTGAGCCTGGCATGGTAAGAGTGTTTACAAGTAAACACTTGAAATTGATACAAATGTATTTACACTGAAAACTGTAGATATTTGTTTTGTAGTCTTGTTCAATTTTGAATTACTGTAACATATAAATATATACGAAAATCTAAATATACCTATAAAGAAATATAAATGTTACATATTAATATATAAATACAGAATAAACATGTAAATGTATGCATTTATCTACATATCTGTAGTAATAAGCTTAAACTAGTGATATATGTGTGTTTGGTAGAAAAAGGCCTGAAGTTAACCCTTCTGCATTATTTTGGGTTTTAAACAGTAGTGTTGTCTTTGCTGCCAGATTCATGGGCGCTGCGTGTGTCAACACAACACCAGTGGGGACAATTGTGAGAAGTGCCAGGACTTTTACAATGATGCCCCCTGGAGGCAAGCTGGAACCACTGACCCACATGTTTGCAAAAGTAAACTCAAAACCTCTCAAACACATGTTAATAATGTGAAAAGATTTTTGATAATGTAATTCAAAATTTAAAAGTTACATTTAAAGTGATATATTTTTTTGTTGTAACCTTGATACTGTGATTAGTAATCTATTCAAATTTAAATCACAATTTTCTAATATTTTGTGATTCTGGACTTCTGGTTTTCAAGCCAAACTGATCAACAGTAAATCAGAAAGGCTTGAAATATCAATGTGATGAAAATGTGATCACTAATTTTAACAATATTCTAATTTGTTTGAGATGAACTAATACCTACCAAAGTAAATGTTCAGTTAAAGGTACAGTCTGGACCACACAAGATAATAGAGCTGCCTCTCTTAATGAATATATTATTAATATTATTAATTAATATGTTATTAATAATTATTATAATTGCCGTCTTATTCATTTTGCAGTGTTGATAAAAAAAGTGATGTTTTTTTGTCAATTAAATTGTGTGTCATTTTTGCAAATTTATCTTTTAGAGTGTAACTGCAATGGTCACTCAGAGCGCTGTCACTTTGACTTAAATCGTTACATGGCCACTGGACAGGTCAGTGGTGGTGTGTGTGAAGACTGCAGAAACAATCGCATAGGTCCTCAGTGTGAGCAGTGTCAACCACGGTACTACAGAGACCCTCATCGCTCTATAGAAGACCCAGCAGGCTGTATACGTGAGTGTGTTCAGAAACAATGCAGCAAGCATTTTAATCACATTAGAGTAATGTTTGGCCTTAGTTTTAATTAATCAGCAGTTATCCTTTGTTTCAGCTTGCACCTGTCACCCAGAAGGATCTGTGGATGGTGGCCTGTGTGATCCAGTGAGTGGTCGCTGTGTGTGCAAGCAGAATGTAGAAGGTGAACGCTGTGACCAATGCAAGTCAGGATTTTATGGTCTCAGCCAGGAAGATGACAGTGGTTGCCGGAGTAAGAAAGCCTTTCTTGTTGTTCTCATCTATGTTAGCAGTATTCAGTTCTTGATCACAGGTTCTAAAAGTAGATAAGGAGAACTCAATTAAATAAATGATGCAAAAACATAGTTTTTGTATTTATATTTTAAGCAACATCATAAAACATTCAATAGTTTTGTAGGAAATGGCGTGTAAACATCTAAGTATAGTAAATATTTTATTTACTATTGTGAGTCCATTGAGCAGCTATTACTTCACCCAAACATTTCCTACAGCTTACCAGTCCTGTACAATGGGTTGGTTGTGAATTTGGCCTATTCTTCCCTGCAACTGAATTCCCATGCCATTGAACTGCTCTGTTTAGTTTCAGTAAAATGTCTTCTGGTTTAAACATCTCTGTGTAGATTTATTTGTGTGATCGGGGTCATTGTCTTGTTGCATGACCCACATATGATTAACCTTCAGTTCATTGACAGATACATTGACATTCTCCTAGATTTTGTTGGTACATTCATGTACCAACATACAAGTCCCATCCATGTTACTGCCATCCCCCTAGTTAAGAGTGGGATGATGTTCTTTATTTAGAAAGCAATGTTTGATTTTGACAAGTTAAATTTTGGATTCTTGTGTCCACAGACACTCTGCTAATAAGCATCTGGCTTCTGTTGTGGTCTTGAGCAAACATCACATCGCAGAAGTGTTCTTTTTGGAGAGTAATGATTTCCTCCTTGCCTTCCTGTCACCTATATTGTTCAATGTTTGCCTGCTGGTGGACTTATTGACATTGAAACTACTCAATGGAAGAGAGGCCAGTAGGTCTTTAGGTGTTACTCTAGGGTTCTAAATAACCACTCCTTCAGAGAGTAAAAGTATGCCAGTTTTTTCTGTCTTTATACACTTTGACCAAATGTTCGTGTACATCCCTTTTGCTTTTGTTGCTGTTGTTACTGACCAGCTAAAGCTCTCTACTACATTTTGCAGCATTGCTGTGAGGATTTTATTGTGTTCAGTGACAAAAGCATGGTCAGGATGCAGCAAGCCCTTACCGCTGTTTTAGGCATGGTATATGTTTAACTACCCCAGAGAGTCCTATTCTATTGGCAGTAATTCTCTACAGGGACTAGATGTGTACAGCAGTGTGCATTTGCACATCTGTTTCAGCAATGGGTGCAACTCAAAGTAGCTGAATGTATTCATGAAATGGTGTCTCCACAAACATATTGACATATAGTATAAATATTTATATGTGATTACAGTGTATCATATGAAGGATGGACAGACTTATTCAGGAATTGTTGTAATTGTTTTCATGTATGTTCATGTTTTTATGTATGTACTTACCAAAAAATGATTTCTATAACGTTTGTTTTCACACATAATTCTTCTCATTTTTCTGTGGATCTGTTCAGGGTGTAGGTGTAACCTGATGGGCAGCAGACGCAATTCCCCATGTGACCAGACCACAGGCCAGTGCATTTGTGAAGACTTCGCCCATGGCCCAGAATGTGATCAGTGTGTAGTAAGTCCAACAAACACATTATGACTTATATTATGACTTCCCATCCAAATTCATTTGATTTGTATGCAAAATGTGCTTTTATACCTTTAGGCAGGATACTGGGGTTTAGGAAACACAGTGTATGACTGCTTACCTTGTGACTGTGACATTGGAGGAGCTTTCAGTACTGTGTAAGCTGGCAGTTAATAATATGCTTCTTATATCATATATTCTTTTGTATTTTGACTATATGAATTTAATATCATGTTTATGTATGCATGCTTAGGTGCTCGTCGGTGAGTGGACAGTGTCAATGCAGAGCTAATATGATTGGACTCAGTTGCAGTGAGCCTGCATCTGGTTACTTTCTGGCACCTCTTGACTTCTATCTATACGAGGCAGAAAATGCAGCTCCTCTAGACACCAAGTGCTCCTTTTATTTGGTAGGTGATTATGATGCAAATTAGCCCATATTTTCATTTTTTCAGTGTTTTCTTGGTGTTACAGGGAGACCACTTGCTCTGCAACTTAATGTGTGGAGTTCTCACAAAGCATATTCAGGCTTTCTTACTTAGCATATTGCACCAAATCATTTTAATGTTAGTCAGAATACATTGAAAACATTGATGGATAAATATTCAATATACTGATAGACAGACAGACAGACAGACAGATAACT
Organism: Acestrorhynchus altus; assembly: GCA_034509495.1. Taxonomy (NCBI): domain Eukaryota; kingdom Metazoa; phylum Chordata; class Actinopteri; order Characiformes; family Acestrorhynchidae; genus Acestrorhynchus; species Acestrorhynchus altus. The sequence goes on along the minus strand of CM067501.1, from coordinate 24,774,869 downwards.
GACTGGCACGTGTTACAGCAACATGATAAACAACAAGGGCATAAAGAGCACAATATTCTAGCACTTTTAAGAAACATGTATGAATAATAGATATATAAAAATACAATAAACTAAAACTACTGAGTTATGAATATGACAGCATGTAACATGTAATTGCATAAACATTATGAATGTAACAATACAGTAACAATAAAGTTCAAATGAAGGCTCTGTGAGCCTGTCCTGTTGTGTTCATGTGTAGAAAAGTGTCCAGCAATATTCAATGAACCTGTTACTGTTAGTGGTGCCTACACACTGAAGAGGAATTGTACAGTGTGATCGCTGTTGGTACAAACAAACCTCCTGTACATCTCCTGAATGAGTCTGTTGCTGAAAGTGCTCCACTGTCTGAGCAGTAAGTGATGGAGTGGATGAGATGTGTTTGGTAACATAATCCTTTACAATACATAAAAACAAATTAAACACATTCAGGGTACATTAGTATTAGGCATACAGTCATTATTCAATATTATTAAAGGATAACTAATTCTCTGTGGGTGCCTGATGTTTGTATGTAGACTTTCTGTGTGTAATGGAGCTGAGGCAGGCTGCATGTGACGAGGCCTTTTATTTAGGGCATTCCAATTCCCAATCTTAGGACAGACAGAGGTCAAAAAACGGTTCACATTGAGGTGTTTTAAAAGAGTCCCAATCAGTTCTTGCTTGAGTTGCGGCTATGTTGATGAGATGGGGCTCAGCTGAGGGGTGAGGCTTAGCTCAAGCCCAGTGGAGTGCATGGCTTGTGCATGTGCAATCCCAATTGTGGCCAGCAGAGGGGTAAATTTGAAAATTTGAACTCGCACCCACTCAAAATTAACATTATTTTTTTTAATATGAATAATAATAAAAAAATGTGTGTATATATATATATATATATATATATATATATATATATATATATATATANCTTTGCCATGTTTTGACCTGTGTACGTTTGTTTCCAAATGCCACTGGATTTTCTGAAGACATGAGGTCGTTAACAAAATATACAATGGATTGCAAAAGTATTCATTCCGGATAATGGATTGAACAGTGCTTCGTGAACAAGGTTCAAAGCTTGGGAAATCTTTTTATAGCCTAAGCCTGCTTGAAACTTCTCCACAACCTTATTCCTGACCTGCCTGGGGTGTTCTTTGGACTTCATGATGCTGTTTACTCCCAAACATTCTCTTAACCAACCTCTGAGGCCATCATAGAGCAGCTGTATTTGTACTGAGATTAGATTACACAGAGGTGGACTCTTTTTAATCATTAGCTGTCATCAGGCAACTTCTGAATGCAATTCGTTGCACTCAGAGAAAAGGGGGCTGAATACTTTTTCACACAGCACGTTTCAGTTTATTTGTAAAAAATGTTTTGAATCATGTTTAAATTTTCTTTCCACTTCACAATTGTATAGCACTTTGTTTTGGTCTTTCACATTAAATTCCAATGAAATATTTTTGTGGTTGTAATGTGACAAAATATGGAAAAGTTGAGATATGAATACTTTTGCAAGCCACTGTATAGGAGTGCTACTGGGTGGTTGGAATGAAAACAGCAACACACAAAGCATAAACAGGGCTCCCCAAATCTACCTACTCTTGCAGATCTTGCTGATCTACAATATTCAGAGTGTCCACAGCACTTCTGCTAATGATTACATGTTCCTGGCCTGTTGAATTAAATGTATTAAAATATATGAACAATATATGAAGGTTTTAAGATTATAGATTTTAGTGGACATGTTCTTTTCTTTTTCACAGGTCAAAGGTCCAAGAAAATGAACAAAGGTCAGGCCTTGGCTTACAACAATTCACAGCAGTAGGACTGTTGGACATTTATACCCAGTCAAGAGAACTGTTGGACCATAACATACTGATAAGTACTAGGTAAATGGTGGATAAATCATTTTAGTTAAATATTTGTTTCCTATACAGTTACAAATTTCAATTTCTCTAAATCACTATACTCTCACTAGGCTTATACACTGTGGCAGAATTATTTGGCAAGTTGTATTTGAGAGGATTCTGTTTATTATTGAACAACTATGTTCTCGATCAACCCAAAAGACTCAAATATCAAAGCTTAATATTTTCACAAGTTGGAGTTATTTATTTATAGATTAGGATATCTGTTTGTTCAGGTAACTATTACTGTGCAGAATTATTAGGCAACTTAATAAAAACCAAATATATACCCATCTCACATGTTTATTTTCACCAGGTAAATAATATAACAAAATGTAGAAATAAACATTTGACATTCAAAAACAAAACCAAAGAGAAGTCAGTGACCAATATAGCCACCTTTCTTTACGATGACACTCAAAAGCCTTCCATCCATAGATTCTGTCAGGTGCGTGAGCTGTTTATGATCAACATTGCGTGCAGCAGCCACCACAGCCTCCCAGACACTGTTCAGAGAGGTGTGCTGTTTTCCCTCTCTGTAGATCTCACATTTTATGGAGGGACCACAGGTTCTCTATGGGGTTCAGATCAGGTGAACAAGGGGGCCATGTCATTACCTTTACTGGCCAGCCATGCTGTGGAGTGCTTGCATGTGATGGAGCATTGTCCTGCATGAAAATCATGTTTTTCTTGAACGATACTGACTTCTTCCTGTACCACTGCTTGAAGAAGGTGTCTTCCAGAAACTGGCAGTAGGTTTGGGAGTTGAGCTCGATTTTCCTCAATTCATGGACAGTTATTTTGCGCCTTTTTTTTTCCAACACACTTCTTCCGACCCTGTTGGCTATTTATCATGAAACGCTTGATTGTTCAGCGATCACGCTTCAAAAGTTTGGCAATTTCAAGACTGCTGTATCCCTCTGCAAGACATCTCATAAAATTTCACTTTTCAGAGTCCGTCAAATCTCTCTTCTGACCCATTTTGCCAAAGGAAAGGAAGTTGCCTAATAATTAAGTGCACCTTATATAGGGTGTTGATGTCATTAGACCACGCCCCTTCTCATTACAGAGATGCACATCACCTGATTTACTTAACTGGTAGTTGGCTTTCAAGCCTATACAGCTTGGAGTAGGACAACGTGTATTGAAAGGATGATGTGATCAAAATTCTCATTTGCCTAATAATTCTGCACACAGTGTACAGTGTGTTTTATTGCTTACATCATCCCAGGCCTGGCCTATATGCACTGCACATCACAGAACTTCACAGAGAATTATGATAGCAAAAATCTGATAATACATTTTGATTTATGACCAATGATACAAGGTCATTTTACATGTCTAATAGATTTATTATGCATTGTGCAGCGGGTAAAAGAAGATTTTTTCTTACTGAGGCAACATCACTGACATCACATTCAAATTCTGTGCTTGATTAGCATGGCTGGTACTGGACCTTGCTTAGGCACAGTTCAGAGAAAACACACTAGTCAAATGAAACAGGCTTTTGTGGGCAACCGCACTCAGACATGGTACAGGTTGCCTAGTGTGAGTACACTCTAAAAGGTGAATTATCAAGGTATCATTGGGCATCCTTACATACATCAGGACCCTCCTGCCCTGCACACATTTGTGCTTTCCATGCTCTGAACACATGTGATTCAGCTATCAATTTAGCCAATTAAAGAGAAATTTCATTTCTTTTTCCCTCTTAAATTCTTCATTATATAATTATTGATATATTTTAAAATACATTGTTCAGAATGATTTGGAGTGAAATACTGTATGCTGCTCTGGAGACTCCCAGAGCATAAATTTTCAGAGTGGAGATGGTTATGTAATATGATGGTTTTATATATTCATTGTGGAGAAGTGTGTGCTGTAAGTCAAAATTGCCCACCATTTTATGAACAACAGTGTTATAGAAATTCAGAAGACACATGTAACCTCTAGGGGTAGGGGTTACTTTTATACAATTACAATTTTCAAATTAGTGAGTTTCACGATTTGTGTTTGTGTTTTTCTCTCAGGTCCTTTGTGGAAACCCTCTCTTCTGCTGTAACAGCATCAAAGTATTTTTTACACCTTCATTTTAGAAGATACAGTACCAGTCAAAAGCTTAAGTACTGAATATGGATTTTACGAGTATCTAGACATAAACTATGTGTTTACACAAAGTTAATTCAATTACTTTGTTTATATGAGAGAAGGACTGAGTCATTCTGTTTAATATACACTGTATGAACGTATAAATTTTTCTACTACCGGCCAAAAGTCAGAGAATACTAAAAGTCATAAAAATGAAGACCAAAGAGCATTCTAAAGAAATTCGAGATAAAGTTATAGACATGCACAAGAATGGAAAAGGCTACAAAATAATATCCAAGTGTTTAGATATTGCAGTGAGCACTGTTGGATCAATTGTGAGGAAATGGAAGCGCTTTCATACCACAGAGGCTCTGCCAAGACAAGGCCGTCCCTCAAAACTCAGCATAAAAACAAGAAGGAGACTAATTAGGGAAGCTGCAAAGAGGCCAACAATCACTTTGAAGGAGCTGCAGAGTAGGGTGGCTGAAACGGGAGTGAAGGTGCACCAGTCAACAATATCAAGAGCTCTACATACAACTATCCTGTATGGGAGTATGGCTATAAAGGAGCCACAGAAGAAAAAACAAATCACATCATGCCTGGAGATTGCTAGGAAGCATCAGGGTGACCCATCTAAAAGACCTGGAAAAAAGGTCTGAATTTAATGTCATATGGTACTCAATTCTTTTTCTTCTGTGATGATTTCCATGAGGAGTTCAATGTATCTCTAGGGTCCCATATACAACTTTAGAGGTTCATAGAGCAAATGCCCCAAAGCTGTCATATATGTAACATGGAAACCTACAGAATGGAGTGTAGGAGCTTGTCCCAAGCCCCTCCTTGCCATCTCTCATACTTGGTTCACCCAGGGGCTAACAAATGTTTTTTATTCATAGCCCCTTCATCTAACATATGTCTTTGATATTCCAGCTGTTGCTGAGCTCAAGCCTCCAACTCACAAACTATGCAACATCTGGCACAACTTAAACAAAATAAAGGAAGTGGGGTGACTGCAAGTGGACTGGGTTTACCGTACATCAATGTGATAAAACAGATTAACATCCTAAGTACATTTTTGAAAATGAGACTTTCACCATACACAGCATATGGATCTCTGTATGACAGTTGTGTGGTTTACGAATGGACACACATCATCAAAAAACAGTGGCACCCAGAAGGAATTGTCAGATTGCAATAATATTTGGAAAGAAGATAAAGGTTACCAAGAACAATAAATGATAAAAAAAAATGAGACTGTTCAATTTTTATTGAGATTCACATACAGAAGTATTGTCTCAGTATGGTGACGGTTATAACACAACATGCCAGACATCTTGACTTGGACCTGTGATAATCAATCCCAGTCAGCTTGAATATTATCACTCTGTTCCTGCAGATTTTATGGTAGCGGTGGAGCATTGATAGTGCTTCCAATAACATCCAACACATTTATCTCAGTTGTCTCAACCAGGAAAAAAGCAGTACTCATCACTGAAGATGTCCTTCTGCCATTCTGAGTGACTCCATGATAGTCTGAAACAATGCCACTGCAGTCTTTCGCAAAACTGACAAAGGGATGCAAGTGCTGGTGTTGGTTCACTCTTTGCATGTCAGACAATCCATTGATTCTCACTCTCCATGGTTTGTGTTGGTCTCCTAGATCCTCATGTCCCTAGTGCATGTCTGCTTCTGTCTCCAGCAGCCAACAGCATGCTATGGTAATATCCGCACAACCTCCCCTACATTGCAACCCTTCTCAAACTCTTCTAACTGCTTGAATTGCTTTTGAATTCTTAAGGCATACTTTGCTTTCAGTGGATGTTACCCGCACAACAGCACGAGTCAGAATGGAAAGAGTGTGCAATGTATGACCTTATGTGTGTGTATATATATATATATATATATATATATATATATATATATATATATATATATATATATATAGCCAGTATAATGATATAATATATATATATAATTATTTTTTATTTATTTATTTTTTTTATTAGCTTGTAATACAGAGAATGGCATCTCTATCACTTCAGGCACAGGATTCCAGCTTCTGTACCACAGAACGTTGGTGGAGCTGCATGATACCTCTCACCTGCACAATCCAAGACACATTCAGTGCCTTGAAAAAATATTCATTCCACCTGAATTCTTCCACATTTTTTTACAGTACATCCACAAACTTAAATGTGATAGATCAACACAAAATCATAATTATTTGTGAAGTGAAAAGAAAGTGTTAACATATAGATATTTGGAAAGTGTTTCATTCATTTGTAAACAGCCTCAAGTCAATATTTGTAGGGCCACCTCTTAAAATAGAGCTGCAAGTTTTTTGGGGGGTTTGCACATCTAGAGGCTGTAATTTTTGCCCATTCTTCTTTGCAAAGTAGCTCAAGCTCAGTCAGTTTGGCTGGGGAGCATCTGTGAACAACAAATTTTAAGTTTTGCCAAAGATTCTGAATGGGGTTTAGGTCTGGATTTGGTCTGGACCATTCTAATACATGAATGCTTTGATGTAAACTATTCCATTGTGGCTGTATGTTTAGGGTCAGTGTCCTGCTGGTAGGTAAACCTCCACCCCAGTCTCAAGTGTTTTGCGGCCTCTAGCAGGTTTTCCTCTAAGATTACCCTGTACTTAGCTCCATCCATCGTTCAATCAACTTTGATCTACAGCATGAGGCTGTCACCACCATGTTTCACAGTGGAGATGTTCAGGATGATGTGCAATGCTATTGTTCCACCACACATAGTGTTTTACCTTTAGGCCAGAAAGTTCAACGTTGGTCTCATCTGTCATCCCCTACATGACTTGTGGCAAACTGCAAATTGGACTTCTTATGGCTTGCTTTCATAAATGGCTTTTTTACACTTCCATAAATACCATGTTTGTGGAGATCATGATTAATAAGGGTCCTGTGGACAGATTCTCCCAACTGACTTCTGAGATCTCTGCAGCTCTTCAAGAGTGACTTCTCTAATCAGTGCTCTGCCTGGGCAGTTGTGTCATGCTTCGTCCATTTTCAGATGATGGATTGAAATGCTCATATCTTGAGATAAGGGCCAAACTTGACTCTATTAAAATTTTTGAAAACTATGATCTTTTCACTTCTCAAATACTTGCTGCTTTGCATTGGTCTATCACATAAAATCCCAATAAAATACATGTACATTTGTGGGTGGAACATGAAAATATGTGGAAATGCACGTTTACAGCTGTCCATAAGGGGAAGCACAAAGCATGATTTGTATTTACAGTGATTGTGTAAAAGTGAATTACCCCACTCAACTGTAGGCGGAGCTTAATAGAAAAAAATATTAATTCTCACATAATGCTCCTTTTATTAGTCAGCCTATTAAGTTCAAATGTTAGTTTCCATTTGCGACCTTTTCTCTTTTCATGCTCATAGAAAAATACACAGACAGAAATGCAAGAAGAAATTGAGTTTTCTCTCTCATTCTCCCTTATATTTTAGAAGCATATCAGAAACCATAGATCCAAACACCATAATAATTGACCCATCTCAGCTGCTGAACAATGAAATTGATAACATTCATTATGAGTTCAAGAGGCTACTGGAGAACCTGAAGAAAAAAATTGAAGAAGGCCCAAAATTGAACCTCAAAGATCTGAATGGTAGGTCTGTTCAATGAAATCCACATAGTGATGTTTGCACATTTAAGTACATACCATTCTGTTAAATAACTGTGCTGACTTTATTTCAGATACCCTGGAGAGGATCCGAAAGATCCATACTGACTTCATGAAAAATGAAGAGCGGGTAAAAGAGTCTAAAGGTATTTTGGACGCCTCCAGGCAGATCCGCCAAGATACTAGGCAAGAGCTGGCTAAATGCCAGCAGAGGCCCTTAGATGTACTGGAGAAAAAGGTCAAACTGCTCAGTGTGACCAGACTGAATGAGGAGGTGAGATACAAGACATGGTACTGATATGTAATTATGATCGTTTGGTTATGAAAATCTGCTGAAAGGGACTGGATGGTGTCAAACCTGTGATTGTCAGTATACAAGCATTTTTTTATTATTATTTATTATCTAGATAGATAGATAGATAGATAGATAGATAGATAGATAGATAGATAGATAGATAGATAGATAGATAGATAGATAGATAGATAGATAAAGATATGTGCTGATATGTAGAATGGATATTACTGTAAAGTTTATTATTGAACTAGGCCAATCATTTTTTATTTATAATACAAATACATAATTAGTAGTATAGGATTGTATTTTGCCATTTTCTAAATGTTGTGCGTAATCTTTGCTAAATATTTGGATGGAAACTCGGCTAAACCTCTAAACCACATGAATTTTTATAAACATTGTCTTACCAAGACATTTGATAGACTGTGTGCAATACGTGATAGAACTCTTAATGACAGTCTTGCATATAAATAAATGTTCTTGAAGCTTGTTCTGACATGTTTGTGAAATTGTCTTTCCACCGCAGATCTGTGGAGCTCCAGGTGATGTAGAGTGTGAGAAAGCAAAGTGTGGTGGTGCTTTGTGTGGAAAGTGTGGTGGGCCATCTTGTACAGGAAGTTCTCCTGTCAGTGAAAATGCCTTGGACATAGCACAGACAGCTGACAAAGGCATACGCAACCTGCTCCAAAACCTCACAGAGGCAGAGACAAAGGTAGGGTCAACCACAATATACATATTGTTTGGAATATTTTCAACACCCCTCCAGCTGTGTGCTTGTTTATTAGATCCAGTTAGATACTGCTTTTCTCTCCCTGGAGGGGGTGTAAGACTTTAATGTCTTATGTTTAAATATACTAAAATGATAGAAGAAGGATTTCATAGGGTGTCCTAATTATTTCACATTGTATTTTTCACATTTAGCTAAAATATATTGGGATATGATTTTTTTGTCCATGTGGCTCGCCTGTAATTTTTGTCTCACACAAAGTTGATTTTTGTTCTTAGATGAAAGAAGTCAAAAATGTGAGTGAAAGCATTAAAGACAAATCACGGGACATGATGAATAAAATCACCAACAGTAAGAACATATTTGAGATGGAGAAGAATAGCATTAAAAACCTGATTATTCGTGTCAGGGAATACTTGACAGGTAAGTCTTGTTTTCCTGGCCTCTATTCTCTTTTTTCTTTGGGTTAATTGCACACTTACTTTAAATGTTTTCTTTTTTTTCTTTGTAAATCTGTCATAGGCCTCATTGTTCATCACAGGCAGACAGACATATAACCTGTCCTGATTATTTCTTTTATATAAAGTTTTGTATGAAATACAGTTAAGTTTTGCTGACTAGAGCTGAGAGCAGTTGTGAACTCCAGAACTTTTTTTGACATTAAATGTGTTAACACTGTTCCACATTCCATACTGTTCTTGCCAGCGGACACGATGGAACCAGAAGACATTGATACATTGGCCTCTGCTGTATTGGCTATACAATTGCCTAGCTCACCAGAAGAGATCAAGAGAATGATCCAGGAAATCACAAACATCCTGGGAAATTTCAAACACTTTAATGAGGACTTGAAGTCCTTGCAGAACCAAAATGAATTAGCAAAAGACTTGAAAGAAAATGCTGATGAAATCCTGTGAGTTCCTCATCACACATTGCAACAAAAATATTGAGGTGTTCGAAATAAATTAACCTTGAACCTTTTGAATTTCAGTAAGAGAACTAAGCAGATTAATGTGAGTGAGATTGAGAAGAACCTAAGGGATGCTGTCCAACTACAAGACAAGATCAACCAAGACCTAAACAAGGCCAAAGACAACAAAAATGATACAACTGAAAGACTGAACCAGGTAAATGCTTACACACAGTTCATCGTGGAGTCTTTCATTTGAAATTTTAATTTTAGTTAATTGTTGTGCTATTCTGTACCACCATCAATTTCCTACAGAACACAGCTAAACTCAAGAATGCAGAAGATCATTTGAACTCCACTCTGACTAAACAACTACTGGATGAAATTGAGGCTTTGAAAAATAAAACTGCAATGAATCGGGCTCAGTCCACAGAGTCAAAAGCCACTGCGGATGCAGCATTAATCAATGCCACAGATGCTAGTAAGGTTAGTCACACCAGCTCATGTCTGTGGCTTGTGCATTAATTTACATTATATTGTAAAGCTGTGACAGGTCAAAAAAAAAAACGTAAGAATAACATAAGAATAACTACTCTGTTGTCCATATTTGACATTGATGTTGTAATTTTCAGGACCTTGAAGATTTAATTGACCAGTTTAAAAATCTGACAGAGAAAAACAAAACCCAAAGCACTAATGGTATAGCCAGTGAGCGCCTGAACAATATAAAGATGGAAGCGGAAAATATGGCAAAAGATATTGAGGATAAAATGAAACAAATTGAAGGTATGAATGTATATAGACATATATCATATAAAGAGTCCACATAATATTTGATAATACTTCATACTAAAGCTATTGCACTGGACACATGCAATGTCCATAACTGAAGCACACGGCATGCTTAAAGTTTGTCTTTGAAATTTGCCATCTGCCAAAGGGTAAACATGTCTTTTTCTGACTGGTTTCAGCCTTGGAGAAAAGGATTCAGCAGTCAGTCCAAAATAAAGATGAGAAAATGACAGAATTGGAGATTCTCCGGTTGGAGGCTGAAGACTTGGTGAAATACATTGCCAATAAAGTAGAGTATTACTTGCTGTGCACTACTTAGGTCCACAGTTCACTCCCTCATAGCTTATGGCAATTCTGTGTCTATACTAAAGGATCACTGTACATCAGAACTGTGAAATACTGCTTTTACTGAACTGTCTGTAAACTGGGACTAAATGTGTCCTATTTCCTTGATTTTACCAATACTGTCAACAGGATCTTTGGATTGCAAGTACCGGAGATGCTTTTGTGGGTGGTATTTGCATTTGTGTTGAAATGACACCAGGATTGTATATAAGACTGTATGTGTCAGGCTAAACTAAAAAAAATATAAGTGTATATTCATGTGAGATGTAGATTTTAAGCATTTTCCAAAACTAGAACATAGGCAGGATTATTTAAAGAGGTCTTGAGTTTGTTAGATTATAAATTTGAAATATAGCCAAATTGGAGATACATATTGAGATGCTTTGTCCATGACTGATTACTCAGCATTTTACATTAAGAATCAACACACTGCTCACTAACTGTGATGTCTGTAGATCACTTATCTGATCAATCAGTTGTGGCACTTGCTTTACCATTAACAACTGAGCAATTGTCTGAGCAGTTTATTGAGTCTTGTCTCTGGTTCCAGTTTTGAAACAGTATACATTTAAAGCAACACTATGCTAAAATTGATATTTGTAGCTCCTGGGCTCTCTTTAGAGTTGGGAAGTGTAATTTGCAATACCTGAAATGACACTTCTTTGTGCATTTTACCAGCTATAGTATAGAACTGGCATCTTAAATGAAAGAAGCTTGTGGATTGAGGCAGTATTACAGGGCAGGACAACAATATGACTCAGGTTATGCAACATTACACAGTTGTCTTAAGCATTTTTTCCTGTCCAGTTACATAATGCAGTTAGCAGCATGCTGAGCCCAGAGCAGGGGTTATACCTTTGCCACTCTCCCTTTTACACGTAAGTGGAGCATCAATATGATTTTTTAAATAAAAATATTACATAATGCTGCTTTAAGCATATGACAGTAAAATAATGACACTGATAGATATTATGCAGTTAGTTTTATTTCATGGCTAGAAAATATTTTTGGTGCCTTTCTTTAAACTTTCCTTTTTCCACTTTGTGTCTAATCCCATTATGGAAAATTGTGTCTTTTCAGCTTTTGGAACATTAATAAGGAGATCCAATGGTCTTTGTTATCTGTGCTATCTGTTCCTGTAAACTGTTATAGCCAGCCAGGCTGGACATATAATAAGATTAAACTAACATTCAGGTTTGCATGGGACGCCTGCTGCTTTTGGAATGTGTTCACTTGTTTCTAGCCAAAGCTGGAGAGCCAACCCATCACTGTCTTTTGTATTTGTGGGGTGTTAACAACCAGACAGGGCCATTGCTGGTGCTATTGACTTGTAAAAAAAAAAAAAGACTTGATCACTTCTTTTTGGTCTTTGCCCCCTTCATTCAACATAGAGATTATGCTTACTCTTGTGTTCCCAATTTTAAGAGAACAATAGATGGAAATGTCAATTACATCAGTCAGAGCTTTCCAGGGTTGAACAATTCCAGTCCTGGAGAGTCAGTCTCCAACAAAGTTTGGTTGTTGCCCTACTTAAACACACCCTCTTTGTCTGGTAATTACCCGATGAGTTGAATCAGGTGTGTTTGTGCAGGGATTCAGCCATGCCATAAGATTAGTAAAATTGTAAGGCCTGTTTGAAAAGTGAAGGGTCCCCACTGGCTCTGTAATGTAAGAAAGTATCTCAGTTCTTTAGCATATCTTCACTTTAACACCAACAGAGGAGATCTCTTAGTACCAGTGCAAATGGCCATTTTAATGCCTTTGAAGTTTCATGCGTGCATTGTGCAACTGCACACACACATTATCACTGCTGGAACAAAACCTTGCTTAACTGTTCCATACTGACATACTTTAAAACAGGGGTTCTCAACCTTATCCACCTCGTGGCTCATCTGTCGATAACTAGTAAAGCCAAAGCTGGAGAGCCAGCCTATCACTGCCTTTTGTACTTGGGGTGTTAACAACCAGACAGGGCCATTCCTGGTGCTATTGAATTGTAAAAAAAATCTTGATCACTTCTTATTGATCTTTGATTTTACTTTAAAACACGGGTTTTCAACCTTTTCCACCTCACGGCCCACCTGTCTAAAAAAAGCATAACGGCCCACAAGAAAACAAAGCTTTTAATGTAAAACTGCCTGTATTTTGCTGACACTATATACATATACGTGAATATTAGCCTGAAATATCATGTTGTCATGAAATGTGCAGTAAAGATGCGTTACAAACATCAGAGGACATGTCTAGTTACAAAATGTGGACTTCTTTCATTCTATATTAAAGCTGTCTCTATATGCCAGAGCCCATGTTGACAATTTGTCTATTTATGTTATCACATCATATCTGATGTGCAGATCTGCAATATGCTATTATTTATGCATTTCTATTAATGTCTATATAATGCATATAGTTTGAACAGGATCAGTCTCTTGATTTTTATTCATACTAACACAATTTTTTCACATATGTTTTTGTGATTTAAAGTGGCATTGCTTCACCCTCATTGCCCCAGCCCACATGTTGAGAAACCCTGCTTTAAAAGACACTGTTTAAATTGTGTGAAATTTTCATGATGGCACAAATACAAATAAATTCAACTTATTTGAAACGATTTTACACATTTTTGCAATTTTTTAATTCTCACAAGTTATCTTTGGAGATACAAGGTTTTGGACAGACATATTAACATGATGCAAAGATTCACATGATGTTTCCTTGTGATTTTGTAGACACAACTAAAGCTACAAGGTTTCCAGTTCCAAATGCCTTCACAGCTTGTGTGATGAGTCAGAATGAACCATTATCCTTTCCCTGCAGTTACTCGAGTAAACAAGGCATTATTTCCAAATTGTTCTGGAATTAGGTGTCATTCTAGCTTTGGATCACTTCCAGAGATTGAAGAACCACATAATGATGCTGTTTGGAGACTCAGCTCAGTTTAAGTTTAATGACTTTTATCAGTAACAGGCATTGTCCAACTTGCTGCTATAACTGTGTAAGTACTAACATTTGTGAATAACCATGTTTACAACCCTGAATACTTGCTCAGTTAATTGTGGGGCTTTAAGAGAATCATGGCCCTATTCTGAGTTGATTAACAGTTGAAAAGCTCTGGTGGGTTCACAATTCATCATCAAATGCATCTGCCGCAAAGCTGGTCAGTACAGGATAATGACTGTTGAAAGCTGGAATGATTAAAGAGAGGAACGTACTGCTGTTCCTGTTAGTGTTTGCCATATCTAACAGCTCCAAAGTCAGCCACTAGTACGTAGGGGTTTGGTCTGTGTGTGGCAGAGGGAATCCTCTCAATCACATTGCTCTTTGTTCTTCCATGAGGGGAAAGAGGGGGGCTGCACTGATCAGACAGAGCTCTGTTTTAGGCAGAAAACTTCATGAGAAATGAATAATGTTGTGGTGCAGAACTGAAGGGCCATCACCCAGTTCAGTGAGCTATTCAGGTGGGTTTCTTTGGGATTGAACAGTTAGAAAAGTCCAGAAAGTGAAAACCTGCTCCAAGATTTTGTTCCAGACAGCCTGGAGAGGTTTCTCACGTTCTGGAGCTGAATTATCCACCTCTGAGGCTACCTTCCTCACACAGAGGTGTACCTGGGGCACTGCGCATGCGCCGGGGGCGGTGTGGGTAGGGTACTAAACTTTCGCTGTAGTTCAGTTGGAGCAAAACTTGAGGCAGAAAAGAGGCTGGAAGTTCAGGGAGAGGAGGTGACCACAGCTCTCCCAGCGTCACCGACAAACAGAACCATGATGTTGCAGCTCGCAGCCCTCTTCTGTAAGTTCATCTTTCTTTGCTCTGGACTTTTCGGGGGCGAGCAGTGATGTTCATCTGCTGCCTGTTTTTAACCTCAAGCCTGATTCATATGTGGGGTGGAGGAGTTTGTTCTTACTCTCCGTCCTCTGACTCCAATTGCGTTTGAACTCAATTAAGAGAATGCATTAAAATAGCCTGGAAAATAGGGCAAACACTGAGATTGCTTGATTAGGATGTGTGCATACTCGAGCCCACTCGAATTACCGCACTTATTTCTCAAAGTGTGTCAACTGAGGAAATCAAGAATGAAATTTTATACTATATTTTATATAATATGTTTTAATATAACATACTTTATGTTTTAATATAATACATTTTATGTTTTAATATAATATATTTTATGTTTTAATATATTTTAGGATGTTTTATTCACTTTCAGGGTCTCATTTTTGTAAAGTGATTTTGTTAGAGATTGTCATTTTCAAATGAATAAAAACTGCTTTCCAATATTTGTATAATAGTGAATGATAAAAGTAATAAACATTGAAAATATTTCAAAAACTTTGTTCATATTTGTTGTGACTGTATGGCTCTGACATAACCAGTTTTTTAATTTTCTGTTTTTACTGTAATGCATTATAATGCAGAGATGAGCACCTTTGTGTATGTTTCTGTAAAAACTAATAAACAGTAAATAATAAAGAAAATGTAAGTAATATACTGATCACTATTATATGTAGATTATAACTATATAAGTATAAATAATTAGAGTTACAATGATAATAATAAAAGTAAGAAGGTTCCTCACAGCTAAATAATGGTCATTTCTTCAAACAGACTTAGGGGCTCTTTCTCTGGCTGATGTACCTGGGCTTGGGGATGTCTGTACGGAGGGCAGCTGTTACCCTGCCACCGGTGACCTCTTGATTGGACGAGCCCACCAGCTCTCAGCCTCCTCTACCTGTGGCCTGGAAAAACCTGAACCTTTCTGCATCGTCAGTCATTTACAGGTAGCTTAATGTGGTAGCTTAAATAAAGTCTGTGGTTCTTCATTTACCATATTCACACCACTGGCTGTGTACACTAGGTACTGTCTTACTGTAAAAGTCCTGAATTCAAGGAATAAGGTGTGTGCAGTAAATTTTCTGTCAGTGCTCTGGGCATTTCCTCACAAGGTTACACCACACTTTCCACATATGCTTGGCCAGTCGTATATGAGCATAAATTAAACATGAAGTAACAGTAGAACACATTTGCACATTAGTCATGAATAATGTTTAGTATGTATTCTTTTATTTGCTCTGATTTCCAGACAGGAACGAGACTATCAGATGTAATTAGATGGGTGAGACTGTGAAATGAAAAGTTTCCCTAGGCAATTGGGGTTTGAAAGGTTTTTTTCCCCTCTCTGTAACTTTCATAGTCCTCCAGGGCTTTCATCTTGTGTGTTTGTACTAGGAAACATTATGTTTTGTGGGTGGTTTTGGACCATCCCCCATTCTTACATGAGAGATCAGACATTTTTATAAGGCTTCAGCCTGGGTGAGACCCCGTTCTGTCTAGAATACTTCCTGGCAGACACCACCTCCAGAAAAATCATCATAGAGATGTGAGGGAAACTGACCCTCACTATGTGGGCTCATTGTTAAGGCCCTGAGATAGATAACATCTTTTCAAACTTAGAAGAGAAATCCTTGAAGAAGCCTAATTCATGTTGAAATGACTGGCAACATTGCTGCCATCCTCTTTGTGGGGCTATCAGTGCTGTGGTGACTGGTTGATGTGGTAATAGTGGTGTGAGGGGGCTCCACTGTCATAAAAGTTGCATATCTGGAACGAGGCATCTGCTGCCTCCAAATCACTGAGACTCTGAAACAAGCCATTCTTTTCCAAATGTTGAGGCATATGTAATTAACCAAAGTGCAGCTGCTTTATTCAAATGCAATGAACAGGGTTTTGGAATAATTTTCCACAGTAGATTTGCTGAAAGTTGTGGGGAGGTCCTGGAAAGCTATTGACATTTTTCATTCTTTCCACCCCCTCTGAATGTAGGAAGAGAAGAAATGCTTTGTGTGTGATTCTAAGACTTCCTTTGATGAAACAGAGCACACAACCAGCCACAGAATCGAAAATGTGGTAACAACATTTGCTCCTAACCGACTCAAGACATGGTGGCAGTCGGAAAATGGTGAGTAATGTGCCCTGTGTCCAACGCATAACACGTCTTGTCGTTTCTTTTTTTTTTTTATTGACAGTACATAGGTATTATTGTAATGAACATTTCCCAAGAGCAGAACCAGAATTATGTTCTTTATGTTGCTCAAATTAGTGTCTTCTAGGTTTTGGGCTTCCAGGTGTACAGGAAAGAGTGAGGTAAATCAAGCATTTAGTTCTCATGGGAAAAAGACAGCACAGTAAAAGAGGGACTGTAGGGAACACCTCTTTCAGCAAGCTGTTTAGCCCCCCTGTAATCACACTATTGGTGGGAGTTGAAACTTCAAAGCAGGCACCTAATAGCTGACCAGTTAAGATGATGACCTGCCTTTTAACCGTGGAATGACAACTTTTTTCCCTTAGGAACAGTCACTCATGAGCCTTGGGAAACAGTTGTGTACCGAGCCTCTAGTCAGAATATTGGGCCTCATTCTCCAATATTATATGTTTATGCCAGATTCCCAGTGTTTTTCAGCTTTTAATGATCATAAATTCTAAATAAGACAACACTGGTGTATGTCAGAGTGTTTGTAAAAACTGTGAAGGGGGTTTAAAGAAACTTATTTTTTCTCAAGAACAATTGGTGAGTAAGGCCCATTGTTCATTAATGGACATTAAGTCCAAAATGCTGAAAATATAGTGAAGGCACACACAAAAAACTGTCATGCATGGAATGCATAACTTATGCATAACTTCCCCTTGAATAAAAGATTACTTCAACACAATTGACTTTCAGTGCACTTAAATGTGGCTATAGTTGTGTTGATGTGATATATCTTATTCGTGTGGAAACGGTTTGCACCTCTGAGTCAAAGTCAGGATGTCTCTCAGTGGTGTACATGCTTAAAACTTCTGTGGCACATGTTAGCCAGCCATGCTTTATAACTGAGATGGGGGAGGGAAGCAATAATCCCCTGGACTGCCTATTCCTTGGGAAAGGGGGAATGTGAAATGAAGAGAAAAAGGAAGTAAGGGACACGACTGCAACCAGAGAGGCCTGTGAATGTAAAGCTGAGTTGTTTCAGGAGAGCAAAGCAGGAGGTGGGAGTAATGTAGAGGAGATGGGAAACGGTTATTTATCAGGCCACTGGCAGGCAGCTGGACATATGGGCCTGGGAATCGGAGGAAGCAGACATTCAGCTTAATTATATATCTTACTCTTTCTCTGCATCATAGAGCCACTGGCACATTTCCAAAGAAAACAGATGTCTGTGTGCAACTGTTGAGCTCTACTGTACAACATGGAATTGTTCCATAGTGTAAGGCTGCAGATGTTACCATGAAATTGTCCTTCAGTGTCTATGCAGCTGTGTTGTCTAGATCCTACAACCAGAGACTTTCTTCTTAAGCAGCAACATTGTATACTTTTCATATATTTCGTAATTGTGTTATTAGAGTGTAGTTCTGTCAGGTGGAGCTGACCTACTCATTTGAATCATGTAAATTAAAAATGTAAAAAATGTTGGTTTTTTTCATTTTCTTTCTTGGTTGATCTCTCACTCTCTGTCAGGCATGGAGAATGTGACCATCCAGCTGAACCTAGAGGCAGAATTCCACTTCACCCATCTTATCATGACCTTCAAGGTAATTGTGATGACAAACTGAGGGACAATGGGTCAGGTGATGAAGTGTGTGTGTGTGCGCGTGTGTGTGTGTGTGTGTGTGTGTGTGTGTGTGTGTGTGTGTGTGTGTGTGTGTGTGTGCGTGTGTGTTTTGGAGAGTCACATCAAATTGGCCCGAGGCTGAGGTGTCGTTGGTGGTTGAGGCAGCAGGAAGGCAAGGGGGCTTTTGGGGGGAAGTGTGGATGAGTGTGTGAGAGCAGTGGGGGTGCTGGAAGACCTCCAGCTGGATGTGTGACTGAGACTTTTGGAATGTTACTGATAAAGATCTCCCTGCAACCATTCATTTACCAGATGACCTTAATTCACTTTTGGAACATATTCTGTAACAGTCTGTAAAATCAAATATGTTCATGGTAATTTAGATACAGGGTTCTTAAACCTCTTAAAACAATAAATAGTTTGTAAGGAAAATGAAAAAGTAACCCATTTTATGTTTTTACTATTGTATTCCACCAAATGGAGGATATTTGTGTCTTTATGCAAACCATACAGGGATCACAGCCTGCTTTGTATGTAGTAACTGGATAATTGGTTATTCAGCTGTTTTTCAACCAAGTGTGAGGTTGCACCATGGTTTGATGCACAAGAGACCACCAAATTGTCAACATCTGGCTGTAGAAGTGACATTTTTATCAGGAGCCTGTTGCTGTTGTTTCTCATCACGGCAACAAAGCAGACCAGCAAAGATTTTGGATAAGTTAATCAGAGACAACGGGGTAGGAGGAGCTGATAAGAAGAGAACGCACTCATGATCTCATCAGATCATGGAAGACAATTGCTTATGGACTGCTCTGCATTAGACTGTGCCTGAAGAGAGTTCATTAGGTATATTATCATGGATGTGTCTGTCAGACCAGGTCTTGTTTTTTTGTCCTCCTCTCATAAAAATAAAGGTATTGCAAAGGGTTCTATAAGAAATGCCATACCACTATAGAACCACTTTTGGTTCTATACATTTTTTTGTAGAAGTGTGTGTGTGTGTCTATGAACAATCTTTACATTGGTAAAAAAATCTTTATATACTAGTTATTCCAATATAGTGAAAAACAATATTTAGGTTATATACTTTTATTTTCATTGGATTTTTTTATTAGTATGACTTATAGTCAAATCCAGAATCTCAGATTATTAGAATATATTATTTTGAGTTTGGGTAAATGAGTAAATTGATTATATCACTGTTCTACTTAACTATTCCTTTACTATTTAACAACCTTTCCTCTACTCCTAATCGTGCGTTCACTGACATTATCAGTTGGTAAATTTTAAATCAGGTGGTTTCAAAAACTGCAGGGGGGATAGTGTGTGTAGTAGCCTATTGTTGCTAGCAATTTAGCTGTTTGTGATGCATCTAAATTATTAATGTATGTTGTTCTGCACTTTTCCGTTTCATATCACAGTAATATGGTATGTAAGAAACTCATATATCAAAAATTGTTCTTTAGGGAACCAAAAGTGAGTCTCCTATGGCAATGCTCAAAGAACACTTTTGAGCATTTTTCGAGAGTGTAGTTGAAGGTATAAATGTAAGCATTACCACAATCCTTTGTTTCTGCATATTCACTGTTCTCTATTTAATGTGTATTCCTGTTGCTTTGTCATGTCATATCTACCAAGACATTCCGTCCTGCTGCCATGGTGATTGAGCGCTCAGCTGATTTTGGGAAGACATGGCAGGTGTACCGTTACTTCGCCTATGACTGCGAGTCATCCTTCCCCTCCATCTCCCATGGCCCCATGAAAAAGGTGGATGATGTCATCTGTGACTCTCGCTATTCTGACATTGAACCTTCAACCGAGGGGGAGGTAAGTATTTAGAGTGTAGATGCTACTAGTGCACTGCGTTATATCACAAGACTGAATTCTGAAAAGTGTTCGTTGCCACATTACTTCAGATTGTTAATAATTGTTTTGTGAAATGTTTATTGTTCTAGGTGATCTTTCGAGTGTTAGATCCAGCATTCAGGATCGATGATCCTTATAGCCCCAGGATCCAGAGTAAGAGCAGTTCTATAATATCTGAGAAAATGCTGAAATTGACATGGAGATTTGCAGATTTTAAGAAATTCCATTGATAACCATTGCATCTTTCTTGTAGACATGCTGAAGATCACCAACCTGAGAGTGATGTTCACAAAGCTGCACACACTGGGGGACAATCTGCTGGACTCACGTATTGAAATCAAGGAGAAGTACTACTATGCAATCTATGACATGGTGGTGAGGGGCAACTGCTTCTGCTATGGCCATGCTTCTGAGTGTGCTCCCATCGACGGGGCAGGAGATGTGGTGGAAGGAATGGTGAGTTTAGCCACTTTAGACTCTGGACTTTGAAGCCCAGAGCCTGTAGAGACTACACTACATAGCTTTATCTTCACTTGTTTCTTGTCTTTATTGTAGCCACTAAATAATTCATAGTAGTTACTGAATTATATTTTAGAAGATTAATAATGGAATAATAAGCCTCCAGTTTGAAGTGTTTAAAACCCAGTTTTGCAAAAGTTTTTGCAGGTACTACAGGGAACTTTTACACTATTGAGTTTAAGATTCCTGGGGAATCTTTGTATGTTAATCAATTTGAAACCATTGAAGAAAACCCTTGTTCTTTCATTGAAGATTCCATGAAGCACCTTAAATTGTTCCACCACAGTTTCAAATTGAATAACATCCAAAATTCCTCAAGGATCTTGTACAGTGACCTTACAATGTGTTTGGTAAGCAGGCTCTGGTTGTTGTGTCTATCTCTTTTCAACTGAGCTCTGAGTGAAAAATACTCTGTAAGCAGTTTCTCATGCTTGAGTACATTTATACAGCAGACCAAAGTGGATCTGTTCCATGTAATAATTCTGAGATTGAATGCACTTTTTAATTTTTGAAGACAGGCTCTGGTAAGCAAAGGCTGCATGAGTATGTGTAAATGTGTGTGTGTGTGTGTGTGTGTGTGTGTGTGTGTGTGTGTGTGTGTGTGTGTGTGTGTGTGTGTGTGTGTGTGTGTGTGTGTGTGTGTGTGTGTGTGTGTGTGTGTGTGTGTGTGTGTGTGTGTGTTCTTGTAAGCTTGTATATGCAATGGCAGAAGCCTAGCAAAGCAGTTCCTGTTTAGTCTATATTCCTTCTTTCTGTGTCTGACAGAAATTTCTTCATAGCAAAGCCTTAACATGACTGAACAGAAATCCATCTGGGTCTCCGTGTCAGAGCTTTCTCTGAATATTATTCAAAAGCACTGTAATGTTCCCAGATCTGCTCTAGTAATGATAGTTCACTGGGAGCTTTCTTGAATGTCTGTGTCTGCTGTAAGAGCTGGCATTTCTTGATGCAGTCCAGATGCATCCAATATAAACATTTTCTGCTGCCATCTGGATGGAGTTTGTGTATTCATTCTCAGCAGCTGTATCCTTTGCCTGACTTCCTGTTGCTTGAAGTGTCTGCCTTTTCAGTTTGAAGTATGTATGCATTTTAAAAGGAAATTGATGAATCATAGTTATGGTGACAATTATAAACTAAGAAGGAAAAACATGCAATGAAGGATTTTTTTTAATTTCAGGCTTGTTTTTAATCAAACAGCATTCCACTTTGCCTCTTCTTTCATCTGCTTTATAAAAACCAAATGTGAAAGGAACAGAATGCTTGGAACACTTTAAACTGCTAGTTGTTGCGTGTTCAAAAATGTTGGTTGTCCTTAGCACACATGGCTGAGTTCTTTTCTTATCCTGTTCTCTAGTTTTAGTGGAGTTTTTTTTTTTGCTCTAGTTAAATAGTTGTGTACATTAACGAATGCTGGATTGCATCTTCACTTCAAAAAGCACTTCACTGTTTGCACATTTTGTTATAATACAGCCTTATTCTGAAATGGATTTAATTACTGAATGCTTCATGTACATGTTATATTTTTGTGTTTAATTTTTAATAAATTTACAAACATTTCAAACTAATTTTTCTCACTTGGCCATGTGGGGTATTGTGTATAGAATTTTGAAAAAAAAGGCAACAACAAAATGTGCAAAAAGTGAAGTGCTGTGAATACTTTCCTGGTGTTCTATAGGATGCTGTGAAGGTTTTAGATGCTGTCTGAAGAACTTCTTAAACCATAAATCGTGAACCGAGGATTACTAACAATGTATCATAGTGTTATGCTTTGCAATACTGTATACAGTCTCAAAACACAGCATAGATTTATATCACGATATCCACCAATATCCAAAATAAAAAAATGTTGAACAAAACGAGGAAATTGTTGAACAATTTGAATTGTAATTCACTTTTACTCCACTACAGTAAATTCAAGCACCGCCTGAAAGACATGCTTTACACATGTATTTACATATGCATCTTCAGATCCCACTGTTCTTTTTACTTTCACTCAGATTTGATATGTGTATGATGGTGTTTGTATATGGTGTCACAATATATTGCAGTATATTGAATTGTGACTCCTGTATCATGATACCTGGCAATAGAATATACTTATGTTGCCAGGTAATTGCCACAGCACTACACGTGCACATCGCCTACATGGTCGTGTTGTTCACTGCCCGAAAGCCCCGATAAACTTCATCTGTACCTATGAGGCTTATTATCATATGCTGTTTAACTCTCTGCTAAAGATTCATTTTTGTGTGTTCTCCATTTTTCAGCATTGTTTATGACAGTGTTTTTTTTAGATTACTTTTATAGATTCTGTCTTCATTATTGCAATCTTAATGGTTGTTTTTCTTGCAGGTCCATGGCCACTGTATGTGCAATCACAATACTGTTGGTCTGAACTGTGAGCGCTGTCAGGACTTCTACCATGACCTACCTTGGAGACCTGCAGAGGGACGCAACACCAATGCCTGCAAAAGTAGGATATTTTTGGACAATGTTGCTTAGTCCTTCAAAAGCATATATGGGCCTATATTTTACTTCCTCATTAAATATACAACTTAAATATTAGTTCAGTAGTCTGTAATAACTGGATCAAGTCACATACCCTTGTACTGTAAGAATACTGGAATGCTGCAGATAGTTACACCACTTTTCTTCTACCGATACTGAATTGAAATCTTGAGTATTAGTTTGAGCCAAAATAAAATTTAGTTAAGAAATGATTGAACTCATGCTACTAAGCCACAGCAGGAGATACACAGCTAACAACATCACCTCACATAGTGTGAACGTGTACAGTTTTAGGCTATTTTAGGCTTTTGTTTAATGATTGAATCATTGCCTTTTTACCGATCAGCCCAGGTAGTACCAATGAATGCTAATATCTAAATATTACACTTCGTCTCTGCACTGAGAGCATCTAAATAAATGTCTAAATTTCATTGCCTCTGCAGAGTGCAACTGTAATCAGCACAGCGACTCCTGCCACTTTGACATGGCTGTGTATCAGGCGTCTGGAAACATCAGTGGAGGAGTGTGTGACGATTGTCTGCATAACACTATGGGTCACAACTGTGAGCAGTGCAGTCCCTTCTTCTACCAGCATCAGGAGAGGGACATTCGTGACCCCAACATCTGCGAGCGTACGTGGCCTCTCTCATCTCCTCTCGCTCTCATCTCCTTTTTCTTCTCCTCCTTCAGTCATCGGTTCCTACTTATATCTTGTCTGGTCTAGTTTGTACGGCATGTTTGCCTGGTCTTTGAACTTCTCCTTCTCTTTGTGGTCGGGACGATTGGAGGAGGGCCCCTGGTGGGAAACACCTGGCCTTTGAAGCGTTCAGTCACTGCAGCACTGAACACTAATCTGCCTACTATGCAGTGGTGTCTTAAGTTTCACACTTCCCTTTGTGTGGCCACTGAGGTTTTAAATCCACACTTTTGACCACAAGGCAAGAATGTGAGCCAGGATCTGACTCTGTACCACACATGTAGTTTAATTATTTTAGCCACATTATTCCAAAGTGCAAACAGATGACTGACGTCGCACACATTTAATTTTCACATATAAATAAATACATGCACATATAAATAATTGAATAAATACCTACTTATATATTGAATAAATATATAAATTACTGAATACTTTTGTCATG
Source organism: Acestrorhynchus altus (assembly GCA_034509495.1). Lineage (NCBI taxonomy): Eukaryota > Metazoa > Chordata > Actinopteri > Characiformes > Acestrorhynchidae > Acestrorhynchus > Acestrorhynchus altus. The sequence continues at coordinate 24,750,510 of CM067501.1, read as the reverse complement.
GAAAAGGACATACTGAAATTAGTATCATGAATTATTTCTACAGTTCCATATCACCTCTTATTTGTGTTGTTTCTGCATTTATACATCTGTTTATTTATTTATCATTTATTTCTGTATACATTTATGTTAGTATATTTACGTGAATGTATGTATGCCTCTTTCCAGCCTGTAACTGTGATCCTATTGGCTCTCTGAATGGAGGAATCTGCGACGCACTGACAGATGTCTCTCTCGGACTGATCGCTGGTCAGTGTCGCTGTAAGCTCAATGTGGAGGGCGAGCGCTGTGACCAATGCAAACAAGGCCATTACGGCCTCAGTGATGACCCATCAGGATGTAAATGTAAGTCTGTAGACCAGGAGTGTCCATTCTTGTCCGTAAAGTGCCGGTGTGGCTGCAGGTTTTCGTTCCCACAAAGCAGGAGTTTAACTGAAGACTGAGACCAACTGATTAATCACTGATTGTGCTTTAGAATGAAAACCTTCAGCCCTTTGTGGATAAGATTGGACACCCCTGTCATATCGCTTTACTGTGACTACAATAAGAACCAAATGGATTAAATTTATTAATGAAGCTTTTCTGTAGCAAAACTTAAGTCATGTTGCACATTTTGCTTTACCCAGCATGCACCTGTAATGCTCTGGGGACGATTCCTGGTGGAAGCCCTTGTGACACGGATTCAGGAAACTGTTACTGTAAGCGCCTGGTGAGGGGGAGAGACTGTGACCAGTGCTTGGTAGGTTATCCTAGCTTTGAACAATATAGTAACACTGAGCATTATTATTGTAATTTGTTAATTAGACCTTACACAAGACTCTTCACAGTCTGTGGTGTTTCACTGTGCATTATTGTTGGAATGACTGTTCATGCATCCAGCTGGAATATCAAAAAACAAATCCATGGCTTCCAACTGTAAATCTCAATCTTGGGTGGTCTGTCATGGGCAACCTGCTGTTCACCACACAGGGTGTTTAAACAAACTGTTCTTTTAACAGCCTCAACACTGGGGACTCAGCAATGACATGGACGGATGCAGACCATGTGACTGCGATGCTGGAGGAGCTGTCAATAACAAGTGAGTGCAACATAAATTCATTCTGATGTAAACAGGCTAGTTGATGTTTTCAAGGGTTGTGCTGGTATGTTTACTGATCATGCATTAATTGTCTTTTTATTAGTCATGACCTTCTTGCTGGACATTCTTATTTGGTTGCTAAACTGAAAACCATGAAAATGGCTGGATGTTGCTTTGTAAATCCAACTCCAATCGTCAACCTTATTGCTGTTGTTAGGTTCTGACTGATGGAGATTGTCTCCTTTTTGTGTGTTTCTCAGTTGTTCTCCAGAGACAGGACAGTGTCAGTGTCGGGAGCATATGTTTGGAAGGCGCTGTGACCAGGTGGAATCTGGATTTTACTTTATTGCTCTGGACCACTACGTTTATGAGGCAGAAGATGCTAAGTTTGGACCTGTACGTCTCCTGTTTCTGTTTACATCTGTCTAGTTTTTGTATTGATGCTAAATTTGAAACCTTTTACTTATTACACAGTAAAAGTTTCTTGTTTTTCTCTAGGGTGTGACAGTTGTCCAGAGGCCATTCCCTCAGGATCGCACTCCAACCTGGACTGGCATTGGCTTTGTGAATGTTCCAGAAGGAGCTTACCTGGAGTTTAGTATTGACAATATCCCACACTCAATGGAGTATGACATTCTGATTCGCTATGAACCCCAGGTCAGTTCCTGCATATATCTGCAATATAGTCCACTATTATTCATTGGTACTTACTGAAACCTGTGTTCACAGAATTATTGTGTTGGGTATGTTATTGATAAAATGAGATGTTTTTAAAGGGAGGGGTTTTATACAGAGTATTACATTATATAGTATACATTTTTCTTGCTTGTGTATGTGTGTATTCAGCTTCCAGAACAGTGGGAGGAAGTACTTATGACTGTCATCAGGCCTCGTGTAATCACCACTGACAGCCGCTGTGCCAACACCATGCCAGACGATGATAACCAAATGGTCTCTCTCCATCCTGGATCCAGGTGTGTGTCTCTGTGTTTGTGTAAATTCAGTTCTTAAGCATCTAACAAACTAAAAAAAAAATGTATTTGCCTTGTAATTCTTTTGCTGTGTATAATTCATCATCCGTATTCTCTCCTCTCAGATATGTGGTGCTGCCCAGGCCAGTGTGTTTTGAAGAGGGGCTGAATTACACCGTCCGCTTGAGTCTTCCTCGCTACTCCACCAGCAGCGACATTCAGTCCCCATACACACTCATCGACTCAGTATGTTCCATTTAAACTGTTCCATCTTAAATTATTATTATATTCACAAAAGTGAGAGTCTAGATCAATACAGTATATTATTATATCTCCTCTCATGCATGCTATTTCCCTCACTACAAATTATGATTAATTCCTGTTTATTTTATATAGGCTATTTTTATTTATTATACATTCTTGCAAGTGCCTGTTGACTTGATCACCACTTCAGATTTCACATCTGTTCTTTAGTCACTGACAACAGTGACTCATGATTATAAGCAGTTGAACACAAATAACATATGCAACCACTTGTCACATTTCTAGCTTTGTTGTTATATATTAGGTTGCTTTTGTCTTTCTCGAGTGGCATCATACAGTGCTGTCTGTCTATCTATCTATCTATCTATCTATCTATCTATCTATCTATCTATCTATCTATCTATCTATCTATCTATCTATCTATCTATCTATCCATCCATCCATCCATCCATCCATCCATCCATCCATCCATCCATCCATCCATCTGTTTGTCTGTCAGTCCAGTTTGTCTATCTGTGTGTATGTCTATCTGCCCGTCTTTATTTATATGAGCACTGATAGTTTGGGTCTTTGTTTGTCAGATTGTGTTGATGCCACACTGTAGGAACCTGGAGATTTTCTCTGGTTCTGGGTCAGAGGGTGGTGACCTCGAGACCAACAGTGCCTGGGACACCTTCCAGCGCTACCGCTGCCTAGAGAATAGCCAAAGTGTGGTAAAGACCCCCATGCCTGACATCTGCAAGAACTACATCTTCAGTGTGTCAGCTCTTCTGCATCAGGGTGCTAAAGGTATGATCAAACAGGCGCGCGCACACACACACACACACACACACACACATTGCCTCTTCCCATTACTCTTGCAGTTGCATTCATTCTCTCCTTTCAGCCATTCATAAAGCCATTCACATTTATAAGCAATGTTATTTATTGGGTTCTGTCTTCCATAGCACTTTCCTCTGGTGTTCATTACAGCCGTAGTGCGCTCTCTCTCTCTCTCTCTCTCTCTCTCTCCCTCTCTCTCTTTTGCTTTCGTGCACGTCAGAGCTTGTGTATGTGTCCCTCAGGCTTGATTATAGGGCCTTACATGCTTCCTGACTTCCTGATTTTCTGAATAGTGTAAATCTCTTGCTATCTGCTGTCAAATGGAATAAACCCTACAGACAAAAACAAACAGCATTCATTGCAGTTGTTACATCTTCATGCCTCTGTTGACAGAATGTACCTAAAAAATATCTATTGTCTAAAGAATCTAGAATGAATGAATTTAGATGTCTATAGGGATGCTACGAAGAGATATTAAAATGAAAGCTTCTAGGTTATGCTGTAAGCTTTATCAAACACTATCTAATGCCAAGGGATTTGACTTGTTATTGTTATTGATAATAATCAGTAGTCAGTTATCACTGATAATATTCAATTATAATCATGCCTTTTGTAACTGAGGATTTGGATGCTGATGTGAGGATCCTAAGTAGTTGAAATGATCTGAGCCATAACTTCATAAGTCATGTTTTCTATCCCAGTGGCTTTACAAAAGGCTGTTTGGCATTTTTGTATGCCTTTAGGAGAGATGCACTTGCCAAGATGAGTAGCTTTATCTGGCTGACTGAGACATCAGATAGGCCTAAGGCATATTACACTCTGAGCCACTCTAACATGCTCCAACCTGCAAGGCAGGAAGCCTTCCTTTTAGCAAATACAGATACACATATACATATACACACAGGCTCTCTTTTTTTGTAATGAAGCACATCATGAAGAATACCCCCTTTCAGGCTCTATAAACTATGGTATGTTCTTTAAGAGGACATAGTTTTTGTTCTCCTGTCAACGATATGAATTAAGAAGGTGTATGGTATGCATCAGATGCGTTTGTAAGAAGCAACATTTCATCACCTTGTCAACTTCAGAGATAAGGAGTGGATAGGAAAGTTTTCATTGTGACCACAGATTTAACATTGTCTTACCAAAATTGGGCATTCATATCATTTTCATTTCATTTAATTAAGTTGTGGGGTTTGTTTTGTAATTAATAATAATTACAATAATAATTAATTAATATATTAAAAATGCAAAGAAAGAATGAATTTCCATATTATAAGTATCTATACCTATATTATGCTATTAACGTATATAATGCTACATTGTCATGTTACATTAAATTATGTTTCATTACATTGTGGAGCAGTGATAGAATGTCTTACCAAGGTGCTGAACAGACAAAACTTACAACATTGCATTGGATACTTTATATATAACCTTAACATTTGTATTTTTGCCATCTCACTTGCAGCCTGTGAGTGTGACCCTCAGGGTTCTCTAAGTACAGTATGTGACCCGAATGGTGGCCAGTGCCAGTGTCGAACCAATGTGGTAGGCAGAAACTGTGACATGTGTGCCCCTGCCACCTTCCTCTTTGGACCGCAAGGCTGTAGACGTGAGTCTAATTTTAATATATTTATTTCCATTTTATTAAATATAAAGCTAAATGAACCTTTTTCCTGAACTTCCAGTTCATTAGCTTCTCCATGCATGTATTTGTGGCAGAAGATTCAGAATTATACCTGTGTTACATATTAATTAAGATGCTCTGTCCTTTATTCCGCAGCCTGTGGGTGCGATCCTCAAGGCTCAGTACATGCATTCTGCCATGAGGCCACTGGTCAATGTGAATGTATTCCTGGAGCATATGGGCGTCAGTGTGACCGCTGTCTCCCTGGACACTGGGGGTTCCCAAACTGCCGGCCCTGTACCTGTAATAGCCATGCGGATCAGTGTGACCCTCTAACTGGCCAGTGCATTAACTGCAAGGACCACACCACTGGCCACAACTGTGAGAGGTCAGTAACTCATTTAGGATTACTTCTTTAATGTATTTAATAATAGAGTGTTTGAGTAATTGAAAATTGAAGTAGTTTATAGTGTTTTAAAATAAATGTTGAAGTGCAGAATGGAGGATTTAAGTTGAGGGTATATATGTATGTGTAAAATGAACTTTATTTAGAAATAGCACTCAGATCAGTAATGTTAAAATGAACCCTCAGACATTCCAGTCCTTAGTTATACACTTGTATACAGTTCAGTGCATTTTCAGTGCAAGTTGAACAATTGACTCTCGAACTGAACTCTGGTCTTATAATTGCTTCAGCAGTTTGTTTTGGTTCATTGTCCTTTTCTGATGCACCATTTTTAGGTGAGCTTTCAGATATTTGGTTGAACCTGAGCAGTTCAAATCCTTTTTCACATTTTAGAATGCATTCTATTGCTTCTTGGATAGAGATATGCACCGTGTCAGTTTATCTTAAATGATTTAATGACTGACCTTAAAAAAACTCAGATAGTGACACTACAGACAAGAAGACAGCAAGCTATCACACAGTGTTATTGTATGCTATCAGATCAGATATATTCTTATCTCCCTCCAGTATGTTAGCAATGCCCATTCACACTGATAAACCTCAGTAGGATTTTCCTGGTCATTGTTTAAGGTTTATCTGACTTCTGTGTGCTGCCTTTTGGACAAAGCACCAGCCGGTTGATTTAGACACGGCTGATATTTTGGCTGTCATGGATTAATTAATTCAGATTCAGTCTCATTTTGTTTTACTGGCATTGACATTTATGGTCATCAAGGTGACAAACAGGGGCAAATGCCACATCTACAATCAGCTCTATGCTTGGCACTCTTAGACTTGCATACAGCTGGCCAAAACTCAGCAGCCTATTCCCAGCCTCATCCAATTACTTAAACTTGTGGTTTCATTTCAAATGTGCTGAGGTAGGAAAGCAAAAGATCAAACATTGTGTGATCAATCATGCAGACAAAGTGCCTTCTAATTTTCACATTTTACATTGCAACCGTATTTGAATGTCTGCAGATGTTTGAATGGACATTATGGTGACCCTGTCTTGGGCTCCGGAGACCACTGTCGCCCCTGCATGTGTCCAGATGGCCCAGGCAGCAGTCGGCAGTTTGCTGGAGCATGCTATAAGAACCATGACTCACATCAGGTGTTCTGTGTCTGTAACCAGGGCTATAAAGGTAAGTAATAATGCACAGGGCAGAGGAAACTACCCTATGTCATTTATATGCCTATTTTCATGCTGAAGCTTGTCGAAAATTGAAGCCTTACATTAGAGATATTTACAGGGTACAGTGTGGTAGGTCTGATTTTTGTTATTTATGTAAATGACTCTGATTGGTTATCATGAATAATGAAGGTGATTTTGATTTAATTCTTAATTCTCTCTTATGCATCAAGGTGCCAGGTGTGATGAGTGTGCACCTGGTTACTATGGCAACCCTCATGAGGTTGGCGGAGAGTGCCGGCCCTGTCAGTGCAACAGCAACATTGACATGGCAGATCCAGGGTCCTGTGATGCCCACTCTGGTGCCTGCCTCAAATGCCTCTACCACACCGAGGGAGAGAGCTGCAGTCGCTGCAAGTTGGGTTACTATGGCAACGCCCTTACTCAAAACTGCAGGCGTAAGTGTCTGGCTTTCTTTCTTTTGTCTGAAGACCATCATCTGATATTTACACCATATTCCCCTACAAGCTTCTCTGTGCTACTGATCATCATTGATGTGTTGCAGTGATGTTGGATGTTGTTGAACTTTTCATTGTGTTATGAATTCGATTTGGAATGGGTATACTAGACCTCTCTCTTAAAACTCTGCCATAAAGGCCTGATTAATGGAGTGCTGCAAAGATGATTGTTCATCTTTCTTGCCCACATGCCCAATTTTGCTGAATGGCCAACTCTGGGAAGATTTAGAGTTGTTCCAAGTTTGTTCCATTTCAAAATAAGATATTTCAGTTTTGATTTCTAATTTTAACTCTAAACATGCTTTACCTTCAACAATATGGATGAATACGTGTAGATTGAAAGGTCCAAAAATGCAACAAGGAAAGGCTTGGTATTCTTGTACTTTTTTGCTTTTGAAACATGCATTTTGTCTTTTATTTTAATCTAATTTCATAGTGTTTTTTACATTTCTTGTTTTTTGATGCCAATGCAGGGTGTGTATGTAACCACATGGGTACGAGTCAAGAGACCTGTCCCTCTGTGGGTGACTGCCACTGTGATCTGAACAACGGACAGTGCCAGTGCTTGCCCAACGTGGTCGGACAGCATTGTGACCTGTGTGCTCCAGATACTTGGAACATGGCCAGTGGACGAGGCTGTGAGGCTTGTGACTGTGACCCCAATCACTCTTTCAGCACCTCCTGCAATGAGGTAATGTTAGTCTTAAATGTATCTTATTGTATGTAATTGATGTGGCTGTATGAATGTGCGATGATTGGTGGATGAATTGTACATGGTCATGCTGACATTTTAGTTTGTGATGCTTATTTCTCTTCCTGAATCTAAGGATGCAAATGGAATTTCAGAGTGTAAGTGGTAAATGTGTGTATGATTTATTGTAGATAAGTGGCCAGTGCTTGTGCAAGCCTGGGTTTGGAGGAAGAACATGCAGAGAGTGCAGAGAGCTGTTTTGGGGTAACCCTGAGATCAAATGTCACGGTAAGTTGTGAATATAACATCGTATATAGAGAATGTTTTCTATTTAAATGCACTTAGCTGTTTTAGGCCAGGGGAACATGGTCTTGCTTTATACTGCCATAGTCTATAGAAAGTTCTCCATGTGCTTCTTGATGAGCTCCAGATGTGCTTCACCCTGATGAGTTTAGGGATACAGAGGCTGGATCTGTCTGAGCTTTTCAATATACTGTCCTCCATTACAATGCACCTTTGTTTTGTTCCAGTGGGTTTTCCCCATAAGGGTCTTTGGTGGCTGATGCAGTGCCTGTCTACAGAAAGCATTCTTTGTCCCTAACAGCACTTGAGTGAAGCAAACCACATCTTGCGACATGCTGTTAAGAGCCCAAGATTTGATAAAGAAGTCACTGATGCCTCAAAGGCATGTAAAAGGCAGTCTATTGAGAAAAAGTTTGAGACGCTTAATGAAGAAGTGACAAATGTATGACATTTAAAGAAGACAAAACAGGAGTGTTTAAGCTGATTGTAAGGATTTGTAGTGACTATTTAGCACCTTGTACTTTTACCAATAATGAGCGTTTCAGACATATCTACAGACACACTGTCCTTGGTTTAGATTCTTGGCAGAGTCTTTTCTCAAGCTGGGGTTGAGTGGCTCCTTGCAGGAAGGCATGTTTAGAATGGCTGTGTTTGTAGTTTCTTTCCGCTGAAGAGTCAGTGTGCCGACAGAAATCTCTCCCCTTGTTTGTTTGACGAAGCCACACGTAGCACAAAGCCCCCACCTCTTTGTTTCTCTAAGATCAACTTACACCCTCAGTATCCTTATGTGTTGACTTACCCTCTATATGGCCCAGTCCGATTCGGCAGAGGAATGAGAACTTTCTCTGTTTGGCTTGTTTAAGTGAGTCATTTGTGTAACCGTGGTAATGATAATTAGCCTGAATTTTATCATGTGTGACTTTTTATCTCCTAGCCAAATGGTAAATGAGATCATAATATGGGGCTGTGTTTGGATTGTTGCGTTTCAGACTGAATTCAGATATTGTTGATACTTTTTCAGTAGTTGTGAGCTGCTGTTCCCAGTTGTTAGCCACCACCATTACAATCACGGTGCTGTTTATACCTCTATATTTAATAGTGTAGTCATGAACGTCCTTGTCCTTGCAGTGAATTCTTGGACTCATTAGCTATTATCACAGGAACTCTTCATGAACAAAAAGGCTTCTTTTTAACATGATCCAGAATTCTCCTCCTTCGCCCTGTTGCAACATTGTTATCTCCATGAAGATGGAAAACAGATGTTTGAAAGAAGGAAACCACAGTTGGGGTTTTTTTTTTTAGATATGTGACTGCTCATATGTTTTCAGAACTGAAATTCAGTCTGTTTCACAAGTGGGTTAGTTTCCTTTATGTTGGTTTAAACTGTTAATGTTGCTTCATTAAGCTTGCAATGGAACTGTGCCTGCTGAAAAAAAATCCTGCTCTGTTTCATGGAAATTCTTATGTAAATCTGACATTATCAGAGCATTTTCACCTGAGTGGAAAGGTTCAGGGAGCTTTTTATGGTTCAGGAAGCTTGTTAACACTGTCATGAATGTTAAAGAGCTGTAAAAAAAAGCAGTCTGCAATTTGAGTGTGGTGTTACTGTTGAGTGGATTGGCTGGGGTATAGTCGTGTAAGTTAATCATTGACATCTCCACACCTTGGCTGTCGTCTGTGTAAACAATGCTGAAGTAAATAGAGCGGTTATCGTCTTTTTGAATGTAAATGTGTAGGGGAAGGTAAGTGTTTGTATGATTTGATTAGTGCACAGTGCTTTTCCATCTCGTCAAACATAGTAATTTAATCTCAGTATTACAGAATTTGTGAGCTGTATTTTTATTTGTGTATTTGTTTGTGTGAGAACTGAAGATGAAGACCCCCACGTCATTTCCACATACTCAAACAAAAGGCCTGAACCACTGTTGTCTCCAGGGGTCACATTCACTGCATATTTCCAACAAGTCCCACCCTGAGGCTCCCCTTTACAATAGCAAGATTAACCTCTGAGTTAAGCCCCCCACTTCCATACAGCCTTTTGTCCATATTAGGACTCTGAGGTGACAAAGTCCTTTCTTGGGGAGTATGTGTGTGTCTGTGTGTGTGTGTGTGTGTGTGTGTGTGTGTGTGTGTGTGTGTGTGTGTGTGTGTGTGTGTGTAAACCACTTCAGGTTGGAATGCTTTTCAAGTAAATGAACAAGCTGTGTGGGGGGATGTGAATATAAACACATGTGGCAAAAGCAGAGTCTGCGTGGGGCTTTTCTGTGTGCTCAAGGCCGGAGTAATGTGCAGATGTTATATTTGCTTATTGTTTTACACCTCGCTGTGTGCTAGATAGACCCCTTTGTTCACAAAAAAAAAACCTGTTGCTGTGTTAGAATGTGTTTTCCCTTGGGTAAGGTTTTCCCTCAGCCTTCTCTCTTTTCTTTTGTCACCCCCCTTTTATTCTCTCAGCCCCTCTTCAAGTGGGCTGTCAGTGTATACCCTGTAGCATAACACACCTGTGATCAGCCGTGTCTTTAAAATGGGGAGAAAAATGGGTGAATGTATTAAATGCTTTGTGGTCAAACTAAGTGTTCAGAAGCTTCTACAGATATAAAAAAAATGGAGCACACGTAACAATAACATGCTTGTAACAATAACAAGCATAAAGCAGGATTTAGAGTAGCTAGATCCTCCTTCCCTGTCTTTTGCTTCATTTTACAATAAAGAGCTGGTTATATTTTAGAATAATGGGATAATACTGTTAATATTGGCTGTTAATTTACATTCATCTTACAATAGAGAGAGGTTTTCTCAGAATAACAGTAGAATGCTATTAGGAAGTTGTCATTATTTTTCCAGCAGTTTTACAGTGTACTTGGACACAGACAAAATGGATCAGAATCTGCTGAGTTTATTGCATTGTGATAAGTTGATACACTGTATACTTTTTATACTTCAGCATATTGTGGATATTGTCAGCACATTAAATAACACTGATTTACTGTGTATTTCATTACAAGAGTAATTAGTCCAATTCACCTGGTTCTTTTTCAATCACTAAATATAGAGTACATGTATAGCATATGTAGAGCATATGTAGAGCATATGTAAGAACCTACTATTGCTGATGCATTGTCTGTGGCAAAGTGCCCTAAATTGCTGGGGAAAAATGACCATTTCTCAAAAGCCACGAATAGAACTATCAGAAGTGATGTGAGCATTTGGAAATTAATTTTAGTGTAATAAAATTTGTCTTCCTGTAAATTCCAGGAACCTGTATACAGAAAAGTAAAAAGCACAGCATTTTAAGTGCAGTTTAAATGAAATATTCACTTATTCCAGGTCCTATAAGGCACAGGTTTTCCACATAACCAAATATATCTCTGTTTAACTGGTGGCAGTTGTGGGCTAAATTATACAGAAGCAGGCTTCGTCCCAGAGGTTAGCTGGTTTGATCCTCAATACAGGCAGGACGTGGGGACAGTGAGAGTACAGAAACAGGGCTTTCTTCCTCAGTATTGAAAGAACCAAATGCTGAACTGATCCACGCTCAATTCTAACTGCCCTAATGACTGATGTGAGCCTGTGTGTGTTCACTGCCACTATGATATATGGAGTTTAAATCCATGTGTTTGTGTGTTTTTTTCAGCATGTGACTGTGACCCCAGAGGAATTGCTGAGCAGCAGTGTAACAAAGCTACAGGACACTGTGTGTGTGTGGAGGGTGTGTCCGGCCCCCGCTGCGACACTTGTGCCCGTGGATACTTTGGTGAGTTCCCGAACTGCGAACGCTGCCACCAGTGCTTCAACGAATGGGACATTATCATTGGAGACCTCACCAACCAGACCCACAGGCTTGTGCAGAAAGTCAGCACCATTAAAGCCAATGGCATCACTGGACCCTACCAGGACACTATTAACAATGTGGAGAGGAGTGCAAACTCCATCCGTGATATTCTGGCCCAGAACCCTGCAACTCAGCCACTCACTGAGATCCAGGCCCTGCTGGAGCAAGCTACGTATGTATCCAACTACAGTGTATTTAGGACTGTCTTCAAATGAAGGAATGTGGTTTAAATGTGGTCCTGAAACTCACTTTTTTATTGCTGCTATTAATTATTGAGGATGGAGGGATTTTTCCTACTTCAAGCACTGTTAACTACTATGAAACTAATATGTAAGTGAGGAATTAATGTTGCTGACATTTACCTCTCATCATATCTCTCACTTAGAACGTTGATGGCTGAAATGAACGAGAAGCTGAATCAGACGGAGGAGTTCATGTCTCAAATCTCAGCTGAAAAAAACAGTACCAGCATCAAACTGGAATCGTTCAGTGAGGAGGCTCAGAAACTCCAGCGCACTGTCAAAGAGCTGCAAGACCAAGTTGAGTTTTTGAAGAACTCAGATGTGAGAGGTAAGCTGCAAATAATTGTTTGGATTGAGAGTGTTATGGTGCAATTTAATGGTTCCCTGAGTAGAAGTAGTCCTTTACACTCACACTCACAGCAGTTTCTACACCTTCTTTAAAAATATCACGATTCTTTATAGAATTATTCAAGCCAAGCCAAGAAGTGTATCTTGGTTATTTATTTGATCAGTATTATAAGCTGCATTAGATTCATGCAGCTTTCTGCGTTCCTCATCTACACATCACACATTGTATGAAATGCATTATACATCAAACAGTAATAAAACAGGCATGTCCAAGAATAACTCCTCATGCCTGAGCAGGTGAAATATTCTACAATGGGAAATTAATCTCCTCTGTGTCTCTGTGTTTAGGAGCATCTGACAGCATTAACAGGTACTTCCAGCAGTCTAAAGCAGCAGAGGCACGTGTGAATGCCTCCACCAGTGACCCGGACAGCCTGGTGGAGCAGTCTGCCTCATTGCGCAGGGAAACAGAAGACATGATGAACCAGACTAAAGAGGAGTTCCACAAGAATCAGGATGAAAATGCCAAGGCACTGGACAATTTAGCTGGCCAGCTGGAGACTTTAGATTTGTCTGACCTCAGTGAGAAGGTGAGGAGATTATTAAGGGTTTATACATATTATATATACATTATAAATTATATACACACACACATATAAGAATAAATCATTAATTAAACAGAGGTTAACTATCATTTTAATGTATAAACATATACATTTACGAACTTCTCTCAGTATTTCTGAGGCCTAATTTACTAATATTTTTCAATTATGCCAGACCTGTGGCAGTCCTGCTGGCTCAGAGGCCTGTGCGGATTCCCCCTGTGGAGGCCTGAGCTGTGTCGATTCTGAAGGAAACAGGAAGTGTGGGGGAGAAGGATGCCTTGGCCTCACTACATTGGCCCATAATGCTTGGCAGAAAGCCAAAGACTTTGACCAGGATATTGTCAGTGCCATGGAAGAGGTGGACAAGCTCTCCAAGATGGTAAGCTAAACATAGTAACAAAGCTGTTAAACCATCAGTGAAGGTCAGGGCTTCAAATCACTTTTTTAAAACTGAGTTGCTGTGTATTTAGGTTTTGGAGGCAAAGGTGAAAGCAGACGAGGCCAAGCTGAACGCTCAAGAGGTTCTGCTGAAAACAAATGAGACCAAGCGGCGGGTGGACCACAGTAATGAAGAGTTGCGCAGACTCATCAAGCAGATTCGGGATTTCCTGACACGTAAGCTCGGAACTTTCTATTGAAATGAATCTTAACTGATCAGTTCAAATTTGGCCAGGTGGTAAGTTTAAAGAAGGAACAGCAAGGAACAGCTCACTCAGGATCACTGCTATAGATGCTCAGACATGTCATCAGACACTTTACAGACACTTTACAGCTTTTCTATATTCTGTGCACTGAGCTTGATTGAATATTTGGATGACTGGTCCTGTCTGTTGCTCTGCTTGACATTTGCTAATGTCAACAACATCTTCAGAAGAGGGAGCTGATCTGGAGAGCATTGAGGAAGTGGCTAACGAGGTGCTGCAGATGCAGATGCCCACCACGCCGGCACAGCTGCAGAACCTGACAGCTGAGATCCGGGAGCGTGTGGGCAGTCTGTCTCATGTGGAGGACATCCTCAACCAGAGTGCTGCAGACATCCAGAGAGCTGAGAACCTGCTGGAGCAAGCTCACAAAGCCAGGTCAGTGCACTCGTTAAACATTCCTAATGGACATGTAACTGCTACATGAATATTACATCAATGTCAGTAATGCAGATGAATATTCATGTATAGAAAAAGTGATACCATCGGTGCATCACTTTTGTTCAGTGTACCATAGAACACAAGCTCTCAACTCTGCAAAGCATTTCTGCTTCAGCATAAATAATCTACATCTCCAGCTAATCATCAAAGTCTTCAGTAATTGTATTGGGTGTGCTAAGACAGAATTCTTACTACTGGACTTCCTCAGATAGAAAAAAAGACATTTGTTGAGGAGTGTCTCACAAACTGTTTTGACCCTACAAAGTGATTGCAGTGTGTGGTGTGTTGTCACCATCTAGTGGCCTCAATGTAGCTCAAAGCAACCACAGAACTACCTACAGTCTATCTACAGTGCAATCCAGCACTTCACTTTTTGCACATTTTGTCATGTTACCACCTTATTCCAAAATGGATTCAATTTGTTTTCCAGAATACCCCACAAAATGACCAAAGTTTGTTTCAAATCTTTGCAAAAACACAAAAATATATCTAAAAATGGCTGTGCACCAATGCTCCCCAACCAATCTGAGGGAGCTCAGAATATGCCAAAAGTGAAGTGCTGTGAATACATGTAATATTGTTAAGTTTGTAAAATAAATTTGAGGACTCTGATTAAAACAGGAATGAGGCATCAGATTTGAAGAGCACAGCTCAGATGGTCCAAGAAGCTCTGGAGCAGGCGGAGAAAGCACAAACCTCTGTGACAGAGGCACTGAAGCAGGCCTCCACTGACATCAAAGGAACACAAGACCTGCTGGTGTCTGTAAGTTAATGGTGTTTAATTCAAACTGCATCGTGTTTGTGATGAGCCAAATGAATGGTAAGCTAAAACTAGAAGGTCAGGATGTGCGGATATGATCAATACAGTAGCTTTTACCCTTTTAAACCCGAATTAAACTCCAGTGGTGGAAAAATATAACAATGCTGTTTTCTGTAAGCACTACGAAACAACAAATATTGTTGCCATTGCCAATATGATTTATAAATAACATTATTTCATAACTGATATTTCACAAAGTATTCCTAAGCTGTGAAATAAGCAAAGAATGTCATTATAATATCATAATACTATGACTTAAAATGAGCCCTTACCTACTTGGCTGGAGTGATGCCATGTCTTTATAGAGTGTGGAGATTTGTTTTTCTGAATGGAGCTAACCATGGGGGGAGAGAAGAGCAGATTAGATGATGATTTGAGAGCAGAGGGTGGAGCAGAGTGGGGGAACAAAGAAAAGGTTATCTGCAAGACTAGAACAGAACATTATTTAATAACTTTGAAACTATAATAACAATATAAATTTCACGCTCTGTTCATATCCCGATATCGATAAAAAAAAATCTCTATATATCGCCAAGCCCTAGGCTAAACTGTTATTTACATGAAGCAAGTACCAGATGATTGCATATGAACCCGAAAGCCCTGAATGCTCAAAGTGCACTGTTAGGTTTATATACTAGCAGAGCTTATGGTTCTACCAAAAGATATCTTCACATCAGACGAGTCTCTGATTATACCTCTTTTTTCTGTCGTAACAGGTGGAGTCAGAAACAGCTGATTCAGAGTTCAAGCTGAGCAATGCTAACGAGAGGCTCCTGCGGCTTGAGAGGGATGTAACCCTACTAAAAGAGAAATCCCTCAATACCACCATCAGTGCTGAGAAGACAGAGAAAGATGCAGATAATATCAAGGAGATGGCAGAGGAGCTCAAAAAGGTGCTCATATGCGAAGATAAATTCATTGTGTTCCTGATGGAGTAATCATAGTTTGCATGTTAGTCCATGATATGTGATCTCAAATGCATACTAAATCAGAATGGTATCTGTGGTTTAACCCACTGTTTCTGTTTTTTTTTTGTGTACATTTGCAAACTTGTTTACAGGATCTGGACACAGAACTGAAGGATAAGTACAGTAGCATGGAGGAGCTGATCACAGAGAAAGCTCAGGGAGTGGCAGATGCTAAAAAAAGAGCTGAGGTGCTTCAACAGGAAGCCAAAGAGCTGTTGCTGCAAGCTAGTGACAAACTACAGCTACTCAAAGGTACTACTCGAGCTCTCACACAGGGATGTTTAATCAAAACAGCAGAATGAGACACACATATACTGAGTCAGACATGTGGAGTACATACATCTGAGTCAAACACAATTTTGATTTAAGGACAATACATTTTTGTTACTGTGTCAAAACATCATAGCAGTGATTTGGATCTTAGCATTAGAATGTTTTCAGCAGTTTCATTCATACATAGTGAAAATCTATGCAATAAATAATAAACTGGTTCAAGCATACAAATATTGTAAATGTTTTAAACTGATTGAAATAATAATTACATAATGTCCCAACAGATTTGGAAAAATCCTATGATGAAAACCAGAAGACACTGGAGGACAAGGCCAACCAACTGGTCGATCTGGAAAAGGCTGTGAAAGAGCTGCTTCAAGAAATCAGTCAGAAAGTCACTGTATACAGCACCTGTCTGTTTTAACAGTGAGCTCCTTAGGAATAAGACAATCATATATGAGTAAATATGAATAATTTTACTTCATATACCAAAGTAGAATGTAAGATGGATTTCACGAGACCCCCTTCACAAAAAAGCTAATGAATGAATGTAAAGTCAAATGCCCGACATGGTCATGGGACTGCAAAGGTCCATTAAAACTTGTCATTTTTAAAACTGATTTTTTTTTTAACCTAATTGTCCAGGACAATAAAGCAAATAAAGTTTTCATATAAGCAGCTCCAGTGTAAAAACATAATTGTGTGGTTTCATTAATTGCACTTCATTCAAGCTCCTCTAAGTTTGTAGTGTAATGTATCAGTAAAGGGCCTGTGTCTCTTACCTTTGTGTGTGTGTGCATGTGCGTGTGTGTGTTATGGATTTATTGGAATAGTAAATATTGAAAATATCTTTGTAAATGTTAAGAGATGGAAGGATCAATCAGCTATGTATCAGGATCTGCCCATTTTCAGTCCAAATATGAGTCAGATTTTGTGAGTTGTGGCTATTAGTATTGGCTTGGCCTCATAAAGTTCCTTTTTAGTAAACATCAAGGATATGCTATACCTTCATAAGTAACACATTAGCTGTATCTTAGCTTTAATGGTGCATAATGGATGATTAACAGTAGTGAGTGCATTTGGATAAAGGATTAATGGCAGGTATCAAAATGATGCGTTCAATCTGTACAAGGTCTTCCAAAAAAAAATGTTCAACCTTTATTCATAAAAAATACTCAGTATTCATATACAGCAATCTTACACTAATCTTCAGAGTAGTCCCTTTGGGCCGCCAAAGACAACTCCCAATGGTTCTACCACTGTCAGAAGCTGCACTGGAACGCCTGTTTTGAGATGGCCTGCAGCTGGTCCATCACATTCTGCATGATGGGAAAAGCCAGAAGTCACATGGAGCCATGTCAGGAGAGTAGGGAGCCTGATGATTCACAGGTGTGTTATGGTGATGGAGCTGCCCACAGGTTCAGCCATTTGTGGATTGTTTCCATTTGGGAATCGCCAAGATTTACACAAAATGTAATGCAGTAGCATTGTTGAAGTTTTTGTCTAAAACGCAAAACCGACGGAACTCACACTTCCTCATTCATCGGTGGTCTGCTGGCAACTGACAGCTTCTGCAGGTACTTAAGTGCATGCATGTATAACATTTCACATTGCCAAACAAAGGACTTATATATATACTTTTTTAAATATTAAAGAGGAGCATCTCCCACAGTCGCTGCTTGATATGGAGGCCAAATGCCGGACTTGAACTTCAGGCCTGCTGGTTCCTAGCTGGTATGTTGGGCATGGGGTCCAACACAGAACAACAGCTGTACTGGTGCTTGCTCACAGTATGCTTGTAGATCAATGAGGAGGCATCAGTATTGCTGCCAGGCTCAGCAGATGTCAGCCTAGGGGCTTGGAGCTCCTGTACAGAAGGAATGCATGAGCTGGAGGGAGTGTTTTTAGAAGGGATTTGTCTGTTCCCTGTGGACACATGCTGGAGATCTGAGTAGTATGCCTTGGATCGTACTGGATCTGTTAGGGGAGCTTTTGCACACTCCTGTAAGAATAGAACAAAAAGTATGAATTCAACAACACTACAACCACACCCTTCTCTTCAGTGTTCCTTCAGAAGCTCCGCCCCCCAATTCATGCATGTGTGTTGCCTCCAGACCAAAAGTTCAGACAACACTGTCCTCCAGACTAAAAGAGAGTTCATCTTTAGCAGATTTTCTTCCATCTCTACTTGTGTGTACAAGGTGTTTTCTTCATCATGGCCCATCCCTCATTTTCCGCCTGTGCAGGAACGCCCCCTGCTGGAGTAGTAGAGCCCCTTCTTTTTTTTTTCATGTACAGCTCCCAGGCTGAGTATAAATACAGGACTTAATTCCAGTGTGCAGACAGAGCGGATGGCTAGCGGACAGTGAGGACACATTCACAAATTTTACAAAAAGTGTAATGAATTGAAATCGTGTTCATTTCCTTTTAATAGATCCTGGGTTCCAATGTCTGGGCTGAGAGTGTCCTTGGTAGGACTGTCCAATGAAGACTCTTTATCGGTCACATAGGTGGAAACATCTGACGCTATATGTTGACATTACCCATGTAGGTGAAAACAACTATGTACTCTAGGGGCTTCCTTTTCTGTGTGTTTTTCTATCTTATTGCATCTACACAGATATCGCCTGGTAATCAAAATCAGCTGCGTGCCCCAAATACTCCAAGTGTAGGCTGAATTTTGAATTTTGCAGCCTATCTATACAGTTTATGCTTACTGGACTTTGATTTGTTAACTAGATGCTAAGAATGTTAAGGACTAGACATGCTGCACTAGACTGTAAGTGGACATGGAGCACATTCAGTCTCAAAACACTGAGTTTTTGGAAGAGTTTGTGGCTTGAATGACAATGCGAAATTGTGTGCACCAGCCTCTGAGGTGTGTATTTTCTCAATCAATGGGTGTGTCAGCACAGTTATCCAATCAGCAGCAAACAACAGAGCACATATTGGTTCTAATCATTGACATGATTGTCAAAGACATCTTTGAAGAGGTGTGACTTTCTGAGATGCGTGTATGACTAACAATTTGTTACGGTGGCTGTCTGTATGGATGCTGCTCCTACAGTAGAAAGTAAAGTTCTGAGTTTATTAGTGGTAGTTTTGCATACAGTTCAAAAACCACAACAAGTAACTGTGCTTAAACATTGTAACCCAGGGTTTCTCAACCTGTGGGCCATTACACACTCTCTAGTAGCCCCTCAGCCCATCCTACGGGGGAGACAATACATTTACATTTATGGCATTTGGTCATTTCTAATCCAGCGCTACTTAAAAGAGTGCTTTGCTGTGCACTCGGATATCCTTATCTAGTTAGTAGAGGCTAGAATCCAGAGATTCCTCAAGCTTAGATGCTGCCGAAAACAAATGTCAGATTGGAGACCAACAAGATTCAGTATAAATATAAACCTTTAATGAGTGAAATGTCACTTTACATGTCATGAATATAAAATATGATAGTGTACCTTGAGGTACAGCTTTGTAGAAAAATCATTGCAATTCCTAAGCGTTTCATAGGATAGTTTTGTTCACACCTTTGAACTAAACCTGAAAGTCTACCCTTCAATTGCATCTGGGTTGTTTCATTTCAAATCCAGTGTGATGGTATGCAGAACCCAGATCATGAAGATTGTGTCACTGTCCAAATATTTATAGGCCTAACTGTAAATGTACACTGTCCCGTACTCGAGGAGCTCCTGATGATGCAGTACCAGCTTAAGGGGATTCATTCAGCGTGGGTCAGAAAAGCTCACCCAGAGCTACTGCTTGATCTGTCAACCCAGTTCCAGACTTTAGATCAGTCTGCAGCTGGAATTTTGAACATGGGGTCCAACATTCTCCAGAGACAAGCACAGGGGCTTGAAGTTCCTCCGCAGAACATTGTCATGATAAACTGAACAATAGAAAAGCTCTAAAATGATATAGAATAAAATATTTTTATACTGACGCCCATTGGATGTTTTACTTGCCAGAAATTAACTAGGTTGGATCAGTTATCAATTAGTTGCCATGTTTGTGCTGAGACACGAGTGACATCTTGTGGTCATATGCTGGTACTACATCAACATTTTTTATCATTTTACACACTGTAAATGGTTTCAGGTACTTGTGCGTTTCGGATTAGAATAGTGTGAAAACATTTTGTTCATAAGTTGATTTCAAATGGTAAGCTGACATTTTATATTTATTGCATGTAAAGTGAAATATTTTAAAGCTTTTTTGTTGTACTTTTACTTTTTACTTATAAAATCAAGTTTATCACATTATTTGAATATTTTACAAGATATATAAGATATTTTGGTCTGTGGACAGGCTCTGAGTCTAGCCAAGAAAAAATCAACATCTTAAAGTTTGTCAGAAGGATTAATTGCTCTAAAATCTCCCGAATTCATTCTGGACTTCATTAAACCCAGTAAACAAACAACAGCAGATGACTTGGCGCCCTAAACCATCAGACTGCAGAAACTTGGATTCTGTGTTGGCTCTTAATGCACTGACATCAGCCTCAACCCACGTCTAATACATCAGTATACCTGAATATTAGAACAGATGTGTGGGGGTCCAGTATCCCCTAACTATGTACAAGTAGTTTGACCTCCAGCCCTGAAGTTTTTCCTTGCCACTGTCACCCTTTGGCTTGTAAAGCTGCTCTGTGACATCAGTTTTGAAGAGCAGTATACATATCATTTTGATTTGATTTGAAGCTCTCCCGGGTTCTTGAATCAAATTTCCTTGACATTCCTTTCAAGACAATGGTCACATTCTGCCCTTCCAGTCACCTTTCCATTAATATTTCAAAGCACACACTCTTAGAAAAGCCAGTCTTTTCAGCAATGGCCTTCTGTGACTTGCACTTTGTGGAGGGGGTCTTCAGACCTTCTCCAGCACTGGTCCATTAGAGACAAGGAGGAAAATGTCCAAATTATGCCAAACCACACTTTAAATAAACGAGTGTATGGTAAAACTGGCAGAAACAACCGCAGAGTAATATATTTAAGTGGCTGAAGTGTTTTCTTGTGCTTATTTATCGGATGCATCAGTTCTACAGAATCTTCCAAAATGCACACTGCCAGGAAAACAGCATCGGTCAGCATACTGAAACACTGACATAGAAACCAGACAACCACGTGAGTCACATTCTCTGACAAAATCAACACTTTCAGATGATTCATAACGAAAACATACAGGCTGAGAATTGTTTTAAGTGTTACCCTGAGCATGAATGAATACTTTGTCAAAGTCAGGCCACGAAAGTAGCCTGAAAGTTTTTATTCGTCTCAAACTTTAAGCCACACTTTTGTAAACTGCAATAACAATTCACATTCCCATACTGAAGAACATTTCTAAAATAACTTTATTAATCCTTCATCATACCTTGATATTTGCCTTGAGATCCACTACTATTTACTACTTTTTGTTGTTTCTGGCTGTACATTTAAGTACAACTGTAGATCAAACACTGATCATTTACTCATTTAATGAGTCAAAAACTCAGTCCATCATGAGACCCAAACCCTTTATTAGAACATTTAAATAACATACTAAATGTAAGTGTTATGCATGAAGAGTTCTCCTGGAAGCTGAATGTTGAGGATCTCCAAAATGTGCGTAGTGGACGTTCCAAAACCAGTCATGAAGCAGACGATATATATACACACACATTTCACTATGAACTAAAAATTTATAGCTTTTCCAAAAGAAGCAGCAAGGTTGGCTTCCCTGAAGGCCTCCGAAACCGTCTGGAAAGAGACATGTTCGAGTTAACTAGACTGTAAAGTTTATAGCAAAGCACAATTTTCATACACCTGTATTTACAACACTTCATTCAAGAATAAGTGTCCTCATCTGAACACAAGCAAATTCAGCAGTAGAAAACATTTGGTTTGTCTGAGACACTTACTGGATGGGCATGGCACACTCTTGCAACATCTTCACATGATGCTCCATATTCCATGGCAAGTGCGGCTTCATTGATCATCTCACCAGCCCCCTTGGCAAGCAAAGCACACATTATCAGTATGGCGGTGTAAGAGTTCAATTATACAAACTGAAACACTTAATAAGCAAACACACAAAGTTCCAGTTGGTCTAGTATTGGTTATTCAGTGTCTTTCGTGCCACTCACCGATCCCAGGATGTGAGCTCCCAGCATTCTGTCTGTCTCCTTGTGACTCAAGATTTTCACCATGCCATCTGTATCAGCATTAGTCTTTGCTCTACTGTTGGCAGCAAAGGGGAATTTGCCTATTTTGTATGGAACTCCCTGCAGGAACAGTGGATTTCAGGTAGATTAAAGGACACAGCAAGGTATGTGGGGAAGGAGAGAGAGGGGGGAAAAAAAAAGAAAAAATATAGACGCAAGTGGCAAATATTGGGGTACGTGCACAAACTAGCCAATACATCAGAAACTAGTCCAATACAATCAGGCCCAATACATCAGTTTGTGACCCATTCATGGAACAGAAGCCCCAGTGTGTAGTAAATTTTACATATATGTACCTACTGAAATCTGATTCTCTGTTTCATGTGATGTGTATGTGTGAGTACAGCAACGTGTGTGCCTCCCAGTGGTGTATTAACACCAAATTTGCTTGCTTTCTCAAAGTCATATTTTGTATAGACGCCTCAAAATTGGTCCCAATTAAACAAAGTATGGCCAAGTTATTAGCCAACAGATTTTTTATGTTCCACCTAGATGAACTGATTCAGATTTTGCAGGGGAAAAAAAACGCTTAAAAAAAGTTAATTCTTAACATTGTTAGAATACCAGACTTGAGATGACTGAATAAATTGTACGACTGGTACAAAATGTGTAATTTTTGAACAATGAAAATTTGTCAAAATTTGGTGAGAATTTTTAAATTACATGCATTTGCAAAGTTGTACAAGAAGCTACTTTTAGTTTTTAGGTTTTAAAAAGTAAGCAGCACCTCCCAGTGGCCAATACCTGTCATAATACAGAGTCCATACCTGGAGTTTTGTGGTGATTGGCCAATTCTAAGGTATTACTTGTTAAAATCTGATTGGCTGATGATGGCCATAATTTTTGGAAATTACACCAGACTCAAAGATACTGGTCCAAGAAAGCATATATTAGAACCAAGCCAATATTCATGTCAATCAGAAAGCTTTTGGTCATGTAGCACATTTGTGCTCGTCATAGCATCACCTACCAATGCAGTATCACCAATCCTTGAGGTTTGTCTACAACCCACCAAGGTTACAGGCTTGTTTAGTTGCTCTGCAACTTCACAAAGTATTTCTGAGTTACAACTATATACCTCTATATATATGATTTTGGCAATATTTGCTCCAGCCATACATTGTGGCAGGGCCTGGGTGCTAAACAAAGTTGAAATTCCAACAAGGTTTTTTAATGTTAATTAAAGTTCAGGTTCTAGTTGTGCTTAAAAATGTGTGGTTTTGCAGATTATATAATTATCTCAAAATCTAAGTGGTCTGCTGTATGGTTCTTTAGGCCTTTTTGCAGGACATGAAGCAGATAAAAGAGGGAAAAATAATTTTGTCTGTCATACGGTGTGGGACATATGGACCTTGAGGTTGTGGGGTGGAGTTTGAGTAGTGGGAGGGACTACTACCTGCTGATCAAGTTCCATAGCCAAATGACTCACAGTTCGGTCTGTAAACTTTGTTTATGTATCCATTTGAACTCTACCACCCCATTAGTGTATTTACACCAAATTTGGACTGCTATTTCAGACAAACAGTGCTCAAAAATATACATACCTCATGTTGCTTTCTTGGCTTTTTTCAGAGAATATATGTGATGAGCCATTTACCTTCAAACACCGTTTTCTCTTTTTAAATCGTGACAACCTAAAACATCCAAATGACCCTGATCAATAGTTTACACACCACAGTTCTTAATACCATGTACTGCCTCCTCTAACATCAATGACAGCTTGAAGTCTTTTGTGGTAGTTGTGGATGAGGCTCAGATGGTAAAGCTGCCCATTCTTCTTGGCCTCCAGTTCCTGTAAATTCCTGGGTTGTCTTGCATAAACTGCGCACTTGAGATCTCCCCAGGGTGGCTCAATGATATTGAGGTCAGGAGACTGAGATGGCCACTCCAGAACCTTCAGTTTGTTGTGCTGTGGCCAATGACAAAAATGTGTTTTGGATCGCTGTCATGTTGGAACATGCAAGTATGTCCCGTGCGCAGCTTCCGGGCTGATGAATGCAAATTTGCCTCCAGTACTTGTAGACAACGTGCTGCATTCATCTTTCCTTCAACTTTGACCAAGTTTCTTGTGCCTTTGTAGCTCACACATCCCCAAAACATCAGCAATCCACCTCCGTGCTTTACAGTAGGAATGGTGTTCCTTTCATCATAGGCCAGACACCGCTCCAAATTTAACATTTATGGTTGTGAATAATTTTGGTCCATTTCGTTGATTTTGGTCTCATCACACCAAATGAGCTTGTTCCAGAAGTTTTGAGGCTTGTCTCTGTCCTGTTTGGCATATTGTAGGTGAGACACTTTGTGGCATTTGTGCAGTAATGGCTTTCTTCTGGCGACTCGACCATGCAGCCCATTTTTCTTCAAGTGCCTTCTTATTGTGCATCTTGAAACAGCCACACCGCTAGTTTTCAGAGAGATCTCTATTTCAGCTGACGTTATTTGTGAGGTTTTTCTTTGCTTCCTGAACAATTTATCCTGACAGTTGTGGCCAAAATTTTTGTTAGTCTACCTGACTGTGGTTTGGTTTTAACAGAGCCCCTGATCTTCCATTTGTTAATCACAGTTTGAAAACTGCTGACAGGTATTATTATGAATTCCTTGGATATCTTTTTGTATTCCTTTCCTGTTTTATACAGTTCAACTACCTTTTCCTGTAGATCTGTTGACGATTATTTTGCTTTCCCCTTGACTCACAATCCAGAAATGGCTGGATGAAACATGCAAAAGTCTGTCTGGATCCCAGAAACTCACTCAGCTTTTATGCACGCACGCGCACACGCACACACAGAGAGAGAGATCACAAGCAAACAGGTCACAGGTGAGGATGTTACCTTTAGTAGCCATTCAAACCCATTTGTGTCAACTTCTGTGCACGTTATCAGGTGAAAATCACCAGGGTATGTGAACTTTTGATCAAGGTCATTTGGATGTTTTTGGTTGTCATTTTAATTTAAAAAGAGAAAACAGTCATTTGACAATAAATGGCTTCACACAACCACTAACCATGAGTGGAAAAAAAATGTTTTTGTGTTATCATTCATTTTCTCTGATAAAAGGCCAAGAAGGCCAAAATTCTGCCGGGGTATGTAAACTTTTAAGCAAAACTATATGTTGATGTTTGGTACCAACTGAACAAAATATTGCTTTATGGAGTTATTAGCCAACCAAATTTCGATGTTCAGCCCAGATGAATTGATCGAAATTTCATAGATCAAATTAGTTAAACATTCAAAATTTAACATTTTGTGGAAATTATTTACTTCAAATGTTGTTATAAGACCATAGTTGAGACAATGAGATGTAAATTGTAGGACTAAATGTGTCCTTCTGCGAATTTGTATAACAGGTAAAAATTTTGTCTGGCTCATTATACTGCACTAGCTCATGCCAACGGCATGTGTATCATCTAAATGGTATAAGAGATATGCTCATTGGCCAATATTCATCACTTCACTTGAAACTAGGAAGTACACACCTGGAGATATCAAGTTTCATGGCGATCGGCCAATTCTAAAGTATATCGGTATCTGTTGAAATCTGATTTTCTGATTGGTTGAATATGACATCAGGCTCTTAGATACTGGTCCATATATCATATAGTACCATCATATATATATATATATATATTTATGTCAATAGGACAGATTTTGTTGGCGTAGCAACTTTTTGCTTGTTATAGTGAACTTGTTTGCATTTAAAGCATTCATGCGATTTGTGGTGGGCGGTGCTATATGGTGCCAATCAGGCTGAGCTCTAGTGCTCAGTTTCATGTCTGTATGACTTATGGTTCTGGTCTGTGCATTTTTTAGATGAGAAATTTCGAAGAAGAAAAATCCTAACAAAAACAATAAGGTTCCAACACCTTCTGTCCTTGGAGCCCTAATAATAACAACAAAACTCACTTCCTCCTTAAGCTGCTCCTCATTTTTGCCCACCCAGGCCACTTCAGGGTGTGTGTAGATGACTGAGGGAACGCAGTTGTAATCAATGTGAACAGCTCCTCCTGCCATGCCCTCCACACATATTATGCCTTCATCCTCTGCCTTGTGTGCCAGCATAGGTCCAGCCACCACATCACCAATTGCATAAACGCTGAGTTCAGAAAAGGACAACGGCTGTAAACCTGTAACCTTGAAATGACATTTGAACTTATCTGACACTTAATAATATGAAACTCATACCTGGGCACTTTGGTCTGAAAGCGATTGTTGATGGGAATTCTGCCACGGTTGTCTAGTTCAATACCAACATTCTCCAGACCAAGGTTTTGTGTATAAGGACGACGGCCGATGCATACCAGCAGTACATCACAGGTGAGTGTTTCGTTCTTGCCTCCAGCAGCAGCCTCCACACTGAAAGCACAAACCACTGGCATTATAGCTCACAAATTGTGCACTGCAGTACAGGGGAATTGTTCTGTATAATTTATCAGTTACCAATGAGTCAGAACATAATCTTTGATCTTTCTCTCTATAAAGATCACACTGAGGCCCAGTATGGTTTGAGAGATAAGGTTTCAGACACTGGCATAACTTACGCCACATCAATCTTTCCATCTGGCCTCTTGGTGGCACCCATGACTTTTGTGCCAAGTTTGAACTTCATGCCCTGTTTCTGGAGAATACGCTGGAAGTTCTTGGAGACCTCCATGTCAATGCCCAACCCACCCACATGTCCCAGGAACTCCACTGCTGTGACTTTGGAGCCCAGTCTCTGCCACACTGAGCCCTGAAAGAAGTTCAACAAAATATTACTAAAAGTTCATGATCACTTTGATAATTTTACTCCAACATGCTAACGGCCTACCCACCAGCTCCACTCCAATCACTCCAGCTCCAATAACAATTAGCTCCTCTGGGACTTTCTTGAGGGACAGAGCCCCTGTAGAGGACACCACGGTTTCCTCATCAATCTGTAAACAGAGACAGAATGTTACAAGCTCAAGACAAGTACAGCAGCTCACATTCTGAAATAAAAATGAACTGTATTAAGAAAAAATGTCTATGATGCAATGAAAACAAACCTCAATGCCTGGAAATGGGGTGACCTCTGATCCTGTAGCAATCAGGATGTTTTTGGTGTTAATAACTTGCTCACCACCATCAGCAGTCTTTGCGGTGACTTGATTTTTACCAGTAACCATTCCAAACCCACTGACATGAGTAACCTAATGAAATGAAGATGTTGACGATGTGCACATTAGAACTAGGTAAATCCAGAAGTGAATCCAAAATGTTTGCTTTTTACGGTGCACTTCAGATTTACAAACTCACCTTATTCTGTTTGAATAAGTGAGCTATGCCTCCTGTCAAAGCTTTGACAGCCCCACTTTTCTGTGCCATCATCTTCTCCAGGTTCAGTGAAATCCCCTGAACTAAAGATTTACATAAAAAGTTATGAGCTGGTTTGATTAAACATTTTTACAGTTGAGCAGTTTTTTTATAAGGTCAATATGTTATATATGTCAATATTATAAGTTAACAATATTGTTAACTACTTTCTTTAACTTTTACAGTTTGGGAATTCAGGGTTTCACTCCAATATGCAACACTTAAAGAACTCATCCAGTTCATGCTCGTTAAAAGACATACTACAGTTTCTTAACTGAATTTAGAGAGTTTATTAGTTTTGTTGCCCTAAAGTTTATAGAGTAAAAAACACATTCTAACAATATTCATGGACATAATTCATGTAACACTATGTACAAAAAATTACAATTATATTATATTATATATATATATATATATATATATAAAATGGCTGGACAAGTGTTTTGATGCATTAGCAATGCTTTTCCTCCACCACCTAATCATGACTGTAAGCAGGTTCATTTAGTGACTGTGTGCTGGTAAATAAAAATAAATCAATAACATATCATTTAAAGTTCATCGCTTCACTGAATAAAGAATCCTTGTTTTTTTTTTGTTGGCAAGAAAGCTCACATTTCTTTTGTATGTTTAGTACTCACTTTCAATGCCTCTACTTTCAAAGTCCTTTCCATGTGCCAGGTGATACAGATAAGAGTTGTTTAACAGGGCCTTTAAAAGACAACACAAGTCAACGAAGGAATAAAATAAATAATGGATGAAACACACGTGTATAAAATTAGACATTTCTTCTGTAATGCATTTAAGTAGCCAAACATAAGAATCAAATACCTTTGATGGGATGCAGCCCACATTTAAGCAGGTACCTCCAAGGGTGGCATTCTTTTCCACACATACTGTCTGCAAGCAAATGTAATATTAGTTTTCTACTAAAATTAGCGAATTTTGAGAGATGCAGGCACAGACCGGCTGTTACCTTAAAACCAAGCTGTGCAGCTTTGATGGCAGCGACATATCCTCCAGGCCCGGACCCCACAACCGTCACATCAGCATCAACTGTAAGGGGACACATCAGATATATATTCATTTATAAAGTCAAAAAGCTTGTATCATTTAGATCACCCAAGATATCTTCATAAAACCATTCCACAGAAGTTCATGAACACATGAGGCGGCTGTGATTATCTGAATCAGCTGAGTAGGTCTTACTCGGGGCTTTATCAGCATATGTTCGCACAGATAATGCTGTGGCTCCATGTAACTTGCAGGGCAGGTGTTGTCCACGCTGCATAAAAATAAGAAAGAAAATAAAGCAAGATCAGAATAAGACATCTTAATAGATCATTTTCTTTTGTCAATTAAAAAAAACAACAACTTTTTTTCCAGAATACAGCACATATAATATCACCACAACCACAAAACAGTGAGAACCACAATAACAAAAATAAAGAAATAAGAACATGATAAAATATACTTTATATTATACAACAGTAAAAACACAAATGACCAAGCTTTGGCTGTGGTGTAAGTAAACCCACTTTTTGTAAGCTAGATGCACTTGCATAGATGAATAAAAGTCTGTGGTCTAAACGTGCAAGTACAACAGGCCTCAGCAATCCGAGTATGTGACTCGTGTAATTTATTACATAAGAGTCAGTCAACAAGACAAGACTGAGAAACACTACATTATCACTTCCAATAACACACTGAGAACCCACAGTGCACTAGTGGAGAGCAACCCCCGTACTCTTACAGCTCAGCTGCACTAACGCATCCACACACCCTGCATGTCTTTATTAAACGGAGCTAACCTGCAGCGCCACCCTGCTAAGCAGGCCCTGACAGCACGGTGGCCGCTGAACGCGCTCGTGTCAGAGCAGCGCTCGCTTCGGTGAAGGGTTCGGGGAACCTGAGCAGAGCTTACCGTGGCGATAGCGCGGTACAGCTGATTCCAGGGCTGCATTGTCAATGTCCTGAACGCAAACGCGTCACCTACAGCACTCTGCGCGGCCAAGGACTCCGCGCGCCGCGCCTGCGCACAATCGCCTCACAGAGAGGCGGGGCTCTGTCGCACACTTAACACGTACAGCTGATCGTTACCTCACACGTTCACACATACTAAACAAGCACAGCATATTTATATATATATATATATATATATATATGTGTGTGTGTGTGTGTGTGTGTGTGTGTGTGTGTGGAGGAGAGAGAGAGAGAGAGAGAGAGAGAGAGAGAGAGAGAGCACAATACAATCCCATCTCTCACTACCACGCTATCCTCATTGGGGTTCCCTCATCATTTGCAAGACTGCAAAGACTTTCATATTAATATTTACTAAGGCAATATTTTACACTCTCACACTCTCTCATAACTCATACTTAAGCAGCCTGCTCAAACATAGTTCTTTATTATTTTGGTTTTATTACTTTTTGTCCCATATTCTTTTCTTCATGCTTGTTCAGCATCTAAAACACCCTCCCAAAGTTTCTTCCTTTAGTCTTTAGGAGTGTTTTTCTTGCCGTTGTCGTGTCGTTAGTGCTGCTTTGCTGCAGCTGGGCCTGGAGACAGCCTGTCCTGCAGATTTTAATGAGTTTCCTGCTTCTGATCATCCCCTGCAACAGCTGCGACTGGTGTTGGGAATAGGGAAAGCCCTATAATATGCAGGACAGGGTGCCACCAGGACCAGGTTAGAGAAACCTATTTTAGCCATATTAATATTTGCAGGGATTATAATAAACAACAACACACAAACAAACCACTAAGCCAGTGTCCTGGATTAAAGAACACTATCCCACAGTCACACACTATGTTTGCAGGGGTGGAGCCAGACATTCTAAAAAGAGCTGTTGTATAACTGCTGTACAGTGGCTTTAGAGCTGCTGTAGAGCTATTTTAGAGCGGTTTTAGAGCAGCTTTACAGCTGCCATTGAGCACCTGTAGAGTTCCTGTAGAGCTGCTTTAGAGCTGCTGTAGAGCTACTGTACAATGGCTTTTGGGCTGCTGTTGAGCTGTTGTAGAGCAGTTTTAGTGCTGCGGTACAGTGGCTTTAGAGTTGTTATAGAGCTGCTTTAGAGCTGCTGTAGAGTTAAGCAGAGCTTGTTGAAGAGCGGCTTTAGGCTGTTGCAGAGTTGCCAAGATAGCTGAGAGCTGCTGAAGAGTGGCTTTTAGATTAGGATTACATTAGATGAACTTTTATTGGGAACGCTCTCAAGTAAATTAAGGTTTCAGCAGCATCAATACAAATACAGGCAAGGATAGTAATAATTTAGTAAAGAAACACTATATATACAGTATATATATATATATATATATATATATATATATAATATATATAAACTATATTACAATATAGAATATAGATAAACAGTGCATGAAGAAAGAGTCCTGTGGAGGAGGGGATACTGCACATTATCTTGCACTTTTAAACTGTTTATTGCACAAAGACCAGTTGTAGCAGGTAAAGGTTGCAGGTTGCAGGTTACTGGTTACTACTTTTTCCCATTCTCTGTCCTCCTGTTACCACTCCTTCCCCCAGAGAGGAGTTGTACAGTCTGATAGTGTGCAGGACAAAAGTGTTTTTAAGTCTATTGTTCCTGCACTTGGGAAGGAGCAGTCTCTCACTGAACAGGCTCTGGTGGCTGATGACAGTGAGCAGAGGGCTGCAGAGCTTCAGAGTCAATGGAGCTGCAGAGCCATGTAGAGTGCCTCTAGAGTAGCTGTAGAGCTGTTGTAGAGTGGCTTTAGAGTAGCTTTACGACTGCTGTAGAGTGGCTTTAGACCTGCTTTAGCGGCTTTAGAGTTGTTGTAGAGCTGCATTATAGTGGCTTTAGTGTTGGTGTAGAGCTGTTGTAGAACTGCTGTAGAGTGGCTTTAGAGCTGCTGCAGAGCTGATGTATAGCTGCTGTAGAGCAGATTTAGAGCTGTTGTAGAGTGGCTTTAGAGCTGCTGTAGAGTAGCTTTAGAGCTGCTGTAGAGTGGCTTTAGAGCTGCTGCAGAGCTGTTAATTAATATCCGTTAGAAGGTGATCCTTTATTTACCCAGAGCTTTTTTGTTTTGCCCATCCAAATAGAGACACAAAGTATTCATTTATTTATAGTATCTGAAAAAGTATTTTTTGTTTAGTGGATGTTCAGTGTTTAAACCATGGAGATTAATTTAATTCATTTTTAAGTAATGAATTGTGTGAAATGAAGTGACCTTATTTGAGTAATTACAGGCGTTATCGTTAGACCCGAAACGGAACGCTTACGTCATTATCTGAAAGGCGACACGTATCCTAGCAACCGAGATCAGTAACAAGAACCGGGCTGCGCGATGTCAACACCTCGAGAAACAGAGACAGATGAATACCTCACCAATCACAAAATCACACCGTTAATGGATCATTTAACGAGTATGTTGTTCTTTTATAGACCAGGTGAGACATTTCTGCTTTTCTGGTGTAAACAGCTTTAGAAAGCGTTTCACTATTCTCTACTCGCCTCTGTTCCGGAACAGAGACTCTCTGGACACTGTTCAGTAAAGAGGGAAGGAGTTCATTCCTGATTCATTTACTCACTCTAATGTGAACTACAGGAGAGCTCAGCTGAGTATAACATCTATGTAACAGCGTTAAAGGTAGTTACAGTTACTGGATGAAAGAATGGATGGAAGGATGGATCGATGGATATTGGGAAATTGAGGCATCCAGTAGCTTTGGTTAAATCCAAAAGTAAAATACAATAAATAAAATATATAAATACAATATAATAGAGATGTAAAAACTAGATAGGGAGGAAAATATACAAATTATTGTAAACTATACAAAACACACACACACACACACACACACACACACACACACACACACACACACACACACACAACTGACATGCATCACGTACACTTACTAAAGTAACTGGCTTTATTGTTGTTGTTTTATTTTTAAAGAACGACCAAAAGAATTCCTAATATCCCAGCTAGAACAACTGAAAATGTCCAGACTTTGTGTAGCTGAAAGTCCATGTCTGTTTGATGATTCCAACTTGGATGCTGTGTTTGGAATCCTGGATCCTAAAAATCAAGGGTATATCTCTTGTGCCCAGTATAAAGAAGGTACGGAAAATTATATAATAGTGTGCTAAACTATTACGACCAATGTTTTTCTTACTTTGCACACCTTTACAAATGGGTGGCTTTATGACCCTAGATTAGGCCTGGGGGTTTTGTTTTCATTAAAAGACTTGTAGAACTATCATTTTGATAAAGGACATTTACTTTAGAACTGTCTTAGTGAAATGTTAATCTAAAGGTTGTTTAAAACGTTATACCAGTTAACTATCATGTGCCTAGTACAGGACATGCTGCTTTAAAATACATTACTAAAGTAAGTAAAATGTACATCTCCACAGCAATGAAGACACTTGGTATTAAGGATTTCACTGAAGATCTTGGAAGTGACAGAATATCAAGGGCAACATTTAAAAGAGAAGCGTAAGTGCTGCAATGCTTATTTTCCTACTTCACAGATATATATGAAATAACTATGCAACTTTCATATGTGCACTGACTCAGCATTTAACATGAGCTGGTGGCTTTCTCAACCTGTGGGCCACCACTGGCTCTGAAAACACTCTCCAGTAGTCCACTTTTCAAGAGGAGGCAGTTCTCCAGAGTGGGCTGATAATGCCACTTTACATCATAACAGTTTATGTAAAAAATATTTAGTATAAGTAAAAATGAAGAGATAATTAGTGTTCAAACTAAAAACATTTTATGAGCATTTTTGCTGACGTTACTTAAGCCAAATGAAGCATTATCAGTTTGATGCCACAGATGTGGGATGATGCAAACAGAGATGTAGAAAGAAGAATGAATGGTGACACTGTTATTCAGAAAAAGCAATAAATAAATAAAATCAGAAGAAGACAGAATTAAAGAAGTCCACACATAGACATGTTATTTGATGTTAGTAATGTATCTTTCCAGTTAGTTTTTGTGAGCTACATTTAGGACAGATGTGTTCATGAAGACATGCTGTATTTAAGCTGTTGCTCAGGCCCTAATTTCAGTTACAGTGTCGGCACTTGAGAAATAAATGTTTTCTTAATTTTATATTAAAAATTAAGTTTTGTTTTCTTGTGGCCCATTATGTCTTCTAGCACAGGAAGTTAAAATAAACATCAAAACTTATTTATTCCCGAAGAAGAC
Organism: Acestrorhynchus altus; assembly: GCA_034509495.1. Taxonomy (NCBI): domain Eukaryota; kingdom Metazoa; phylum Chordata; class Actinopteri; order Characiformes; family Acestrorhynchidae; genus Acestrorhynchus; species Acestrorhynchus altus. The sequence goes on along the minus strand of CM067501.1, from coordinate 24,716,711 downwards.
ACTCTCTCTAACACACTTGATATATCAAAGTATTACAATATTATGTTTTAAAAATCGTTTCACACACACAGTATTGATGTGTAGTTAATAGTTTACATACAGAGATTTGTATCAGGCAGTAGTTCATTTAGTGTTGTGTTTAAACCCCAAACACTAGCAGTGAAGTCTGTCTTCAGGTCCCACTGTTATGTCTGCTTACAGTATCAAAATATGTACACGTGATGTGTATTGTATCACCAGGTTTATGCCAGGGAGATGCACAGGGAGATGTTCTGTTGTCACTGACAGTCGTTTGAAAAATGCACTCTTTTACAAAACTTTGCAGGTGATATATTTTACACTGGACAAAATAGAACAGAGCAACAAAAACTGTCCTATAATCAAACAACTTTTCCAGAGACAAAAGGGGATTCAGATTAATTAAACCCTGATAGTCAGCTAAGTTTACTTAATATAATAAATTTAATTATATATTAAATATACTCAAACTGACCTCTTTTGTCTTTAAAGATCACCTGAAAACATTCAACAAACCTAAATACTTTTACAAATCAAATGTTTGTTGTTTGAACATGTCTGCTGTATGAACTTTGGCTTTTTGCTGTTCCAAGTACAGCTACAGGGCATCCTCTTATATTTTTTAAGTTACTGGTAAGACATTAATATGTTCATTTTAAAATATATGTGTCGTTTATTAGAGCATCTGTACAAGATATTGCAAAAGGTTTTCTTGTTTCTATACTTAAACATTTATTTATTTTTTATTTATATATTTATTCATTAAATTCCACATTTATTTATTTTTGTATATCCAAATTTACGTATTTCTGCTTCTGTATGTAAATAAGGTACAGTGCCTTCCATAATTATTGGCACCCCTGGTTAAAATGTGTTTTTTAGCTTCTAATAAATTGTGTTTTTTTCTAAATAATGTAGGACCACGATGGAAAAAAGAGTCAAATCCAACCATTAACTCAAGTGCATTTATTCAGTTGGAAAACAATAAGAAATAATTGTTTAACATCAAATCATGTTTGCCACAATTATTAGCACCCCTGATGTTAATACTTTGTACAACCTCCTTTTGCCAAAAAAACAGCACCTAATCTTCTCCTATAATGTTTCACAAGATGGGAGAATACAGAAAGAGGGATCTTCAACCCTTCCTGTTTGCACAATCTCTCTAAATCATCCAGCGATCTGGGTCCTCTCCTCTGCACTCTCCTCTTCAGCTCATCCCAGGTTTTCAATGGGGTTGAGGTCTGGGGACTGAGAAGACCATAGGAGGAGCTTGATCCTGTGTGTGGTGAACCATTTCTGTGTAGATTTGGCCATATGTTTAGGGTCACTGTCTTGCTGAATGACCCAGTGATAACCCATCTTCAGCTTTCAGGCAGGAGCCACCAGATTTTGTTTTAAAATGTCCTGGTATTTCAAAGCATTCATGATGCCATGCACCCTAACAAGGTTCTCAGGGCCTCTGGAAGAGAAACAGGCCCACAGCATCACTGATCCTTCCCCATATTTCACAGTGAGCATGAGGTGCTTTTCTGCATACTCAGCTCTTGTGTTACGCCAGACCCACTTTGAGCATTTGTTGCCAAAAAGCTCCATCTTTGTTTCATGTGACCAAACCACAAGTTGAAGTTCCAGTACTGCTTAGCAAACTCCAAACGTTTGCATTTATGATTTTTTCTGTGCATGCCTCCCAGACAGCTTGTTGGCATGTAGATAGTGCCTGATGGTTGTTTTGGATACTTTGTGACCCCAAGAAGCTACCATTTGTTGCAATTCTGTAACAGTGAGCTTTGGAGAACTTTTTATCATCCTCCTCATCCTCGTCCAGGCCTGTTTACCACTGTTCCACTTGTTTTAAACTTGGTAATAATGCCTCTGACAGTAGATATGGACAGGTGTAGATGAGTGGCTGTTTTCTTGTAGCCACTGCCTGACTTGTGAAGGTCAACACACATCTGCCTTACTTAAAAGATATGTTCCTTTGTCTTTCCCATGTTAAAGAGAAATGGCCTCTGTGTCACGTTATATTTATACCCCAGGGAAACAGGAAGTTGTGTTGAATCGACAGAAATACTTTATTTACATTTATTTCCTGAGAATTGTTAGGGGTGCCAATAATTGTGGAACAGGTGATTTTATGAAGAATAAAGGGATCCCCCACTCCCTTAAAATTCACTTGAGTTAAAGGTTGGATTTAACTCTCATCATGGTCTAAAGCTAAAGCTAAAGAACACATTTTAACCAGGGGTGCCAATAATTATGGAGGGCACTGTAGGTGGTTCTATCCTCACTCTAAATCAGTATTGGTCAGTGTGTCCCAAAAGGGGGTGAGCCTCGATTATATTCGAAGGTAACATGTATGATAGATATACAACATTCATTTCCTGTCTCAGAGAGAATGTGAAGTTAACGGGTGACAGCTTCAAGACTGTCTGAAACACTTAGGTCAAAATCCACATCCGCTGAACTATACCATCCATTACAGTTTCTAAACCAAACTGAAGGTAGTTGTTTGGCGAATGTGGAAATACAGTAATAAATAAATAAATGAAAATAAAATAGAAATGTAAAAATACAGAATCAACACAAATAAGTGATAATGCCTGGAAATGTAGAAATGCTTTGTCCTTTTTCATGGATGGCAAAACTGTATTTTAATTTAGTATATATTTATTTAATTATTCATTTGCGCTCACGCACGCACACACACACACACACACACACACACACACACACACACACACACACACACACACAAACACACACCCATACACACAAACACACCCATACACACACACACACACACACACACACACACACATACACAGACACACAGACACACACACACACAAACACACACACACACACAAGAAAAAATATATATTTTTCATTTATAGTACACCTTAATTATAATAGTCTATTTTGCACTGAATTATATTACACTTGAAGTAGACAGAATTTCCCAAGCTTGCCTATTAATGGCTTATTCAGGTGAAATACACCTTGTTTGTTAGAGACAAACACAGTTTGTTAGTCAACAAACAAAAAAGTCGTAACTGCAAATAGTTTGTGCATCAAATTAAATTTAGACACTGAAAAAGACATGGGTAAAAGTTTTAATTTTTCTTGAAAACCAAGGTAAGAGGTTCTAGATTCTGATCTTTTAGTACATCATTTGATTGTATATGAGGAGGTGGTACAGTTATGGTACAGTTAAATGGGTTTTTTTTGTTTGTTTTTACAACATTATTAGAACATTACAACATTATTAGAACATTACAACATTATTAGAACATTACAACATTATTAGAACATTACAACATTATTAGAATCAGGGAAAAGGTCAAACAAAAGTGAGTGAATTATAAATCCATATTATTATAAGATCCTGTTTCAAAACTAAAAGTTATGACTGTATTAATACTATATACATTTTAAATTGACTGCATGATTTTTCATCGGGACTGTGTTGTTAATAAAACAGTTTGCAGTTTTATTTTTTTTATATTTTTTTGGTGTGAGCTTACACGAGGGAGAAATTTTGAAGAAGAAAAAAAAGAACTTTCTACTAATTGTACTGTTCTTTTTTTTTTTTTTTTTTTAGGAAGGAAAGCTTTCTCAGAGCCACAGCAACATTCCAGATCTAATTGTGTATTTCACATTCCAGCTTATATAATAATTTGGTCACTTGATGAAAATGAGATGGTTAACATTTAAATATTTTGCAATAAATACTTCATCTTAAGTGTGTGTGTTTGTGAAAGTTCATTTTTCAGCACACAGAGGAAAGGTATGGAATAGTTTCTCGTATATCATCATTGTTTGATGTGGTGCTGTAATGCTGCCACAGGGCATTCAGATAATGGGGGAACACTACCAGTGGTGCCAAACCAGTGATGTAACTAACTGGGCAATGAGTTTATATGCTTATACCTTTGCTGTGAGTGGTACTACATTAAATCACATATATTTTGGTTGTATCATTCAGTGAAGTAGTGGGAATAGCAGTGGAAATATATATATATTCTGATCTTTTAGTACATCATTTGATTGTATATGAGGAGGTGGTACAGTTATGGTACAGTTAAATTATATGTTTTTTTGTTTGTTTTTACAACATTATTAGAACATTACAACATTATTAGAACATAGTCCCTCCAGTGAGTCCTAGGTCTACCCCACGGTCTCCCCCCGGTGGGCCGTGCCTAGAACACCTCCCCGGGGATTCGTCCAGGGGGCATCCGAAAACGATGCCCAAGCCACCTCAACTGGTTCCTCTCGATGTAGAGGAGCAGCGGCTCTACTCCGAGCTCCTTCCTGGTGACTGATTTATTGGCTGCCTGGTGACTCTCTAAGGGAGCCGGCCACCCTACGAAGGAAACTCATTTTGGCTGCTTGTATCCGCGATCTTGTCCTTTCGGTCTTTACCCACAGCTCATGACCATAGATGAGAGTAGGAACGTAGATTGACTGGTAAATCGAGAGCTTCCCCTTTCGGCTCAGCTCCTTCTTTACCACAAAGGACCGATACACCGATCTGCCTGTCAATCTCACGCTCCCTCTCACCCCCACCTGTGAACAAGACCCCAAGATACTTGAACTCCTCCATTTGGGGCAGGACAGCTCCACCGATCTAGAGAGGGCAAGCCACCATCTTCCAGTCAAGAACCACTGGCAACAGACCCGATTTACTGCTGGCAATGCAATCCAAGCTCCTGCTTCGGTCATACAAAGACCTGACAGCCCTTAACAGAGGGCCCTCGGCCCCGTATTCCCAGAGCACGAATGCCTTCTCCAAATCCACAAAACACTTGTAGACTGGTTGGGCAAACTCCCATGAACCTTCAAGCACCCTCTGGAGGGTGTAGAGCTGGTCCAGTGTTCCTTCGGGCCAGGACAAAAACTGCATTGTTCCTCCTGAATCCAAAGTTTGACTAACGGACAAACAGGAGAACCACCAACCTGGTCTGCCACTCCAGGGGCATTTTCCCCATCCGTCACGCGATACTGCAGAAGCGTGTCAGCCAAGACAGCCCAACAGCATCTAGAGACTTGAGATATTCCAGGCGGATCTCATCCACCCCCAGGGCCCCACCACTGAGGAGCTTGTAGACCACCAGTGACTTTGGCCCGGGTGATGGGCGAGTCCACCTCAGAGTCCTCAGCCTCACCTTCTTCATTGGAAGACATGATGGTGGGGTTGAGGAGATCCTCAAAGTATTCCTTCAACCGCCCAACAATATCCCCAGTCGAGGTCAACAGCTCCCCACCCCCACTGTAAACAGTGTGGACAGGGTACTGCTTCCCCCTCCGAGGCGCCTGACAGTTTGCCAGAATCGCTTCGGGGCTGACCAACAGTCCTTCTCCAAGGCCTCCTTGAACTTGCGTCCTTAACCGCCCAAGCAGCAGCACGCTTAGCCTCCCGGTACCTTTCAGCTGCATCGGAAGACCCAGAGGCCAAAATGGCCCAATAGGTCTTCTTCTTCAGCTTGACGGCATCCCTTACTTCCGGTGTCCACCACCGGGTTCGGGGATTGCTGCCACGGCAGGCACCAGCGACCTTACACCCACAGCTTCGGACGGCCATGTCGACGATGGATTCATTTAAGTCATTTCCATTAATGCATATATTTTGAAAACAAAGAAAATGATTTGTCAATTTTTACTTGTACTAAATAATGCTTTGACAGATTTTTATGATTTAAAGTGCTATTATCATCCCACTATAGACTACTGTGTACCCCAGAGGATGGGCCCACTGGTGGTCCCTGGGCAGGTTGAGAAACCCTGCTGTAATCTTCTATTCAGACATGACTTGTTGCCTTCCTGCCTAAGAATCCTGTATAGGTATGCAGCATTTCTTCCGTGTCAGGCACAGAAACTACTTTAACAGAAACCATGTTCACTATTCGATGTAGTGCTTTGCCTGGTCCCCACGTGATCCAGCTCGATCAGCAATCAAACTCATCGAGGTACCGGGGTTGCTGCGCGCTCCACCGCCGTAGGGGGCGGTATTTGCGCTAGCAGCCACGGGTTGAGGCACAGAGTAAGAATGAGTTTTGGTGGGAGAAAGAAGGTGTGAGTTGCGCCGCAGAATCTGCCCACTTTCACAAACACAGGGTGAAAAAACCGAATCAGCCCGAGAGGTAAGAGACAACACAAGCGCCCGGAAGGAGTCTTATTGAGTGAAAGGCATTTTGTTGACTTGTTTTCTGTCGGGTTTTGCTCTGGTGTTCACTGACTGAGTCCATAACGTGGTTCTCTCTACTCGGGGTAGATGGTGCACAAAGGGAATGCTCTAAAATGAAAACTCCTATTTTATATTAACTTCTATAAAACGAAGCCCTTCGTTCAGTGGTCGAGCACTCCTGTGGGCTGTCTTGGCCTGATGGTTTGGGAACCAATCTCATGATGGAAGCTTGCCCGTTTGATTCCCTGTACTGGCAGGAAAGGACTGAAGGGCCTTGAGCGAAGTACCTAACCCCCAACTAAAGCACCACTCTGGGCATGTGTGCTCACTACCCCTTCCTGTGTGTGTCTGTGTGTGTGTGTGTGTCTGTGTGTGTGTGTGTGTGTGTGTCTGTGTGTGTGTGTCTGTGTGTGTGTGTGTGTGTGTCTGTGTGTGTGTGTGTGTGTGTGTGTGTGTGTGTGTGTGTGTCTGTGTGTGTGTGTGTGTGTGTGAGTGAGAAGCATAGTGGACCCATATGCTCGTTTGTGATTAAAAGTTAATATTTTTGACTCCTCTAAAGTTACCAATTCAGAGATGCATGTTTTGCATTGGCAGCTGTAACACGAATGTCTCTAAAGGGGTGCACCCGAATGGAATCTGGTGGGCAGAATTCTTATAAAGCAACATAAACATTTGTGAACTCTAGAAGTCGAGGCTACATCTTTGTGGTTTGTAGCATTTTCTATGCACATAAATGGGCAGGGATCTCACACACCCTGGAAAACAGGGAAAGGTAGATACTTTTCACCTTATGAAATATTAGTGATGTTCTAGAAAAGTGCATAGTTGGACTACAACATATCATTCATGGAAGATTCCAGGAGAAGGCAGTTAGTCATTCCGCAAAAGAGTGGGAAGGGATAGGAGGGTTAAAACTAATCCTGATGTAGATTCATGGTTACCTGTTTAAATGAAATCAGTAAAAAGACAAGTAACCTAAAACAGGTTACTTCATTTGAATATTATGTTCTGATGATTAAATCAAAAAGGTGATTCACATTTTGACAAGATAAGCTATACAAGGAAAATTAGTACTTATAATTATGTATTGAGTTATATATTATTATCAGCTACACACATTTTTGCCATGTTTGGGCAAAAATCTAAACTGTATAATTCTTATATAAATTATAAATGTATAGTTAATACTGATGTGCTATATTCTGTTTTGGAGATAGCAGCATGGAAATGTTCACCCTTCATCACTTTCAAAACCAGTGTGTGTTTTGCTCAAAACCTGTGTGTGTAACCTACTTTGAGCTACTTTTGGAAACACGGCACCATGCATGAGAGGACAAATTAATCATTTTAGCATTTGTTAAAATTTAAGACACAGCCGTCCAGTCAGCTCAATATTTACTATGTAAACCATGTAGACATCAGAGATTGGTGCAGAGAGTTCATATGGCCTACAAATGTTTGGAACATGTTTGCCAACATCCGAAAAATAATTTGGTCTGTAAGGGTAGTGTAAGCATAATCCTACTATCTCCCTGCTTTTATAATGTATCTGTAATCTGATTACTGGCTTTTTTTTCTGTCACAGTGCAGTGATGGGCAACTCTGGTCCTGGTGGGCTGGATTTCTCAGCAGTTTGATTAGTTGTGTTTTGACATTTAAACAGTTAGTTGTCAGGGCCAAGAGTTCAACACATTTTGCTGATAACATTCTAGCACACGCACTCACCTTAAATCTTCCCCATTTATTAATGTATCAATTACACATTTTGTTACTGCCTACAGTCATGTTTGGAAGTATTTTTTAATTTTCACACAGTCCTAAAAGTAGATCAGGGGAACCAAAACAAGCAAACAATAGAACGTTATTCCACTTGGCTGTGTATTTAGTGAGGAAATTATCCAATTGTACATATCTGTGAGGTGCAATGGTTCATGAACCTTTGGGATTAGTGGATGATTTAAGGTGAAATTAGAGTCTTCTGATTTCAGTCAATATGATGACAATCATATTGTGAGTGGCTGCCCTGTTTTATTTAGAGATCATAAATCTATCAAATTCTGGTCTTCAGAACACATGTGTGGAAGTGCATCATGGCATAAATAAAATATTTCTGAGGAGTGAAGAAGAAGAGTTGTTGATGCTCATCAGGTTGGAAAAGGTTACAAAACGATCTCTAAAGAGTTTAGACTCCACTTATCCACAGTCAGACAGATTGTGTACAAATGGAGGAAATTCAAGACCAAGATTAAACTCTTCAGGAGTACTTGACCAACAAAGATTACACTAAGTGCAAGGTGTGTGATATTTTGCAAGGTCACAAAGGAATCTGAAGTCTCCTCTAAACCCCTGAGGATCTTTCTCACATTGTATAATGTTGATGTTCATGAGAACACCATCAGGAAATCTCAAGGAGATGGCTGCTTCTTTAAAAACACAAAAAACAAAAACCCACTGCTGCCCATTTCCACTTTGCTAAAGATAATAGAAGTCTACTGGAACAATGATTTTTGGGTGGATGACACAAAAGTTGATCTTTCTGTGAGAAGGGTTATGTTTGAAGAAAAGGAAATGGCACAAAAAAAAAAAAACATTTTATATGTGAAATGCAGTGGTGGTAGTATAATTTTGGCTACTTACATTTGTTCTGGAATCTCAAGAGAATGTGGGAGTCTTTCTACCAAAGAATGTTTAAAGAAGAATACAGTTAATGTTTTGGTTCAAGTTCAAGTCCTGTCTGTAATCCAATAGAAATGTTGTGGAACACCTTGAAATCAGCAGTTAATGGAAGGAAACCCACAAACATATCAGAGTTGAAACTATTTTGTACAAAGGAGTGGGCTACTAATCACCAGTTACTGAAAAAGATTACTTGCAATTAATGCTGCACATGCAGGTCACACCAGATACTGAAAGCAAAGACTCTTCTAAAATGCGATTTTATTGTATATAAATGGTATATAAAATACAGTGTTTACCTTTATTGGTATAAAAGATACTGGTCAAATGTCTGAAGCCCATCTCAATTACCTTGCTGCTTTCTTGATTGGTTGATTGATTGATTGGTTGATGGGTGGTGACAACTAATCTGTAACAGTGTTATTGTAGATTGCTGTGGGGAAAGTAATATGGTGCAGTCCCGTTCTTCACTGAAGAGGAGGTGTAATACTTTTCAGAATCAGGTAAAGAAGCTTTGTCTGTTCCCTGTCATGTTGCTGTTACTTACAGTTGTTCTGAATTAAATGAACCTGATGTACAGTGTCCACTATAGTGTTTGGGGCAAAGACACTCACTCCACTCACTCACTCACGCGATGATGATTTACTGAGGCAATAAGATGTTCCTGTACACCTCACAATTCTTTGTGTTACTGCCTCCAGCAGGTAGATGGTCAATGAAAATAGGTGCACCAGTACCTGTGGCAACCATGGCAGTAATGATACCCTGCCATTACACAAGGGATGATGAGTTGATTATGTATTGGTATAAATACATGAAAGGTGATCAAACATATGATACATATTTTCTGGCCTGGTGCATCATTATATGGGTTCACAGGATGCTGCAGATCCTCATTGAACCACTAGTTTACAAGACAGACTTCGTTCACAACTCCATTAAAGCCAGTGTTGAAATCAACCAATGGAGAGCACTGTATGTCGTCAGTGATAAAAATACCTTGTCTAATAAAGTTGTGCTATGTGTTTTTTGCTAATCTACAATGAAGTAATGTTCAATTCATTAACAGAAACTGTTTCTTTCTAGGACGTTAAACAGAATTTTAAGATGAAGAAAAACGCCTCCAAAAATGAGACGACCCTGGCTAACACATATTGCCAGACGGTGACATTGCAGGTTGGAGAGGCATATCAATATCACTACCAGCTAATGTATCATAAATTTTGTGGGGAAAGTATCAATTGTATTTTTGTGTGGCTTTAGCTTAAAACTGAGGAGAGTGGTGCTGAAAACCCGTCTATCAGCAAATATGGCCAACCTGACACTGGGCTTTACTGCGACCAGCCGCTATGTCCAAAGCCTCCGAACACAACATTAGGTGCGCCCAATTTCCTTTCTCAGAATTTAAAGAGATACTGGTTATTTGAAATGTACTGTGGCATATTTTGATGATTTGCTTTTAATCTTAATAATTAACCATTTATTAACCAGAGGGAGGCATGAGTGGAAAGTGTTTCCTGTAATTCTAAAGTGTCTCTGATTTTCCTTTTGTCATCATTGTTAGTTATTCTTTAAAACAACAATTTTGGTTGGTATGGAAACTGTTTACTCAAAATTTGTACTATACTTTCAATAGACCAATGTTGACACACTTATGTTAAGCATATATTTATTTCTCTTTTGCATGTTGCAGTAATATTGGGTATACAGGGGTAAGGTCTATTAACACTAGCATTTAATATGCTGCATTTTAAAAGTTGTTACTTTTTACATTTTAGCATGTTCTACTGAACTTGGAGATCCACCTTTGCTTCAACAGCCACAACACACCACCATGACTGGAATTCAACAAATCATTGAGTGTTTCCGAACAGGTATTTCAGGAGCTTTCTATAATCCTAGCATTGTTAATTTAAAAAATGTAGTATTTGGTTTTAATTCCCCAGTATTGAAAAATAATTATCATGATCTGTTGTACACATGTAGACTAATTCCTGACTGAATTCTCATTGTGCCCAGGTACAGTTCAGGCTAAACTGGTTCTCCTGAAGGAGGTGGACACCATTTTTGAGTGCCAACTTTGTCGAAGTCTCTTCCGGGGCCTTCCTAATCTGCTTGAACACAGGCAGTCATACTGCTTGTCCCAACAACCTGAACCAGATGGTCTGCATTTCTCCATTTGCTTTGCCAATCACTTAAAGTATATAGTTTTTCTTAGTTTGATACACGTTATTTATGAACTGTTCTGTAATAGTACCCCAAAAACATGCCCATGCTCATGCTTTGTGAGAATAATGAAAAACTAGTTCTATTCATCACAAAAAGTCCCCCAATATCTGGGTGTGGGTATGAACTGTTCAATATTTATGACTCAGATTGTCCTGTAGTGTGTGGTGGACACACATGATGTTGATGGCATGCCTGAAAGACAGTCATCCATTGAACCAAACTTTTCTGATATGGTCTGCAGGGTTTATATATACTGCAACGGTGAGCCTGAGGTGAATTTTCACATATTGACATACATTTCATACACACATGAAGTGAACAAATACAAAGGTTTGAATTTTCGAAAGACATTATTTTTAATTTAATATTTGATATCTTTCAAGTTATATTATTTGTTGTTAAGGTTCTATATGATATTTCTCTTCAATGTTTACAGCTATTGCATGGCTTCCTTCAAAGCTGCCTCAGGCACATCTATTGTATTCTTTTTTTTACAAAGAAAGATATTCTCACAAACAATGCTGGACATCATTCAGTGCATCTTGAAACATTATAGCTCATGATCACAATTTCATTCAAAAATTCATAAAATTGTGATATTTTATATTTATTACACGTAAAGTGACCATTCCAACCATTCCTTTTTGTTTTACTGTTGGTCAGTGTGTCTTGTAGCTCGTGAAAACCGGAAATCCAGAATCTCAACATATTCAAAACTTTGTACATTACTAATCACGGTGTCAACTTTAAAACAATCAAAAAATATATAATTTGATGTGATGAATATAAAGTGTGACTATTTTTATTAAATGATCAAAAACCTTTTTACAGTATTCTAATTTTGAGATGCACTAGTATATAGAAGTATTTGTCAAGTATTGCTTAATTACTACTATTATTGCAGTGTTTTTGAGTAAATGGATTCTTAATGCTAAATACACAAAATATATCTAAAAGTGTGGCCCTTCACTCAGGACAGATCATGTTGTTTGGGGATTGGACAGAGAAAATGGTGTGAAATGTACCAACATTTTTTTTTCTTCTTCGATAGACCCCTCACAGGTAATGAAAGACCTTTTAGAAGCAGTATTCCCACAGAGAGATCATCAAGAATCACCTCTCAGAAACATCCCCGAGCATGTGTTTCAAGACCAGACACGGACTCCATCTCCTAATTCCCACCAGCAAAACTCTGTGTCCTGGAAATTGTGTGGGCGTAAACCTGTTGTGGTCCTCAGAAGGTTCCAGCAGCTGCATACTGCATCTTTTAAAGTAGGTCCAGTTTCCCAGAAGAGAGGGGGCTTTGAACAGATTGACAGGGAGGATGATTGTGAAGAGAGCTGTCTCTCACATGTGCAGGACACAATGACACCAACAGTGCTTGAGCAACCAAAAAGCGATCTAGAACGGGACTCTGTATCTCAGTCAAGTTTCAAAAAGCAGCATTCATCCTCTTCTACGGCTGTGCATGTAAAACTAGGATGGGAAGCCAGAGAGAAAGATGACATACATTACATCCCCGCTCTTAAAAAAAACTTCAGGTGTAGGGTGTGCAAAAGAATGTTCGTTTCCCAGCAGACTCTGGTGAAGCACGTGAATTTTGAGCATAAGGACAAGGCGCTTCAAAAAGACACTGTGAAGAAAGCCAAATCCAAAATTGCACCTGGTAATGTGGAGGGAGATGGAGAGGAACACCACCTGTCTGCTAGTAAAAGGAATCACGTATGCCAAACGTCTTCGGACAAGGAGCCAAAGGTTTATTTCCACTGTAATGAGGTGCAGTGTGACTTAAAGCAAGATGGCAACACACCTGCCTCTGTCACACAGCCTGGCCAATACCTCTCAACTCAGTCTACACCTGTTCCTCAAAATCAACCCAGATCAAAGCCATTTGCAGAGGACTTTTCCTCCCAAGATGCAGCACATTTGAGCAAGGGCAGTGTCATCCTCTGGGTGAAGGACTTGTTTTACTGTGGCCTGTGCAAGTGTAAGTGCAGCTCCCAGGTGATGCTGATGAAACACATGAGCATTGCTCACAAGTTCCACATATTAGAAACCAGCTCTGCAGCCAGCTGCACTCCCCCTCCAAGGAAAGCAAAAACAAAAGTTAAGCCTGAAGATAAGGTTTTTGATAATGTGAGGGTCTACTGTTGGCTGTGTGGAAGGAACTTCTCTTCAAGGAGGGGAGTGCGTATTCACTGTCATAAAGACCACGGGCAAAAACTGCAGGAGATTAAGAAATTTCTAAAGAAAGGCACAGGAAATAGCCTTGTTCCTGAGCTGCACTCACTGGAAAATGGTTTTGCTGCCAGCCACACACCACCAGCACCTTTGCTCACGTCCAGATAGTCAAGCAATGCTTTCCTTAGCCTACAGCTAGTTTGTAGAGAGAATCAAAAATATTAGTGACTGCCTGTCACTAAAAAATATGATCAACCTCAAAAAAAGAGTTTCAGTACAGTGAAGACAAATGCTGTGAGGAATCGACCTTTGAATGCAAACAGTTATGTTGATTCAAAAGCATGGATTACATAAGTGAAGTTTTTACGTACCAGCATTTTAAGGAAACTTTTCTCAGCACTTTTTTGCATTAATTACAGATGGAGTCACTTTTGGATATGTGGATTCCAATATTTTTTTTTAATCTCTCTGGTTTTCCATCATGCTGGACACCTGTAGATATTTATATATGAATTGTTGCAGAATGTTGCAGAACCATTTTTTGGAAAAAGTTGAAAGTAACATCTCATAGCTGTAGAGAAAGAAAGTGTTTGCCCAAGGACTGCTGGTGAGACTTTTTATAAACTCCAAAATACTATCTTGTGTGAATACATGTTAAGTTGTGTAACTTGCATTATGTCTTTGGAGAGAAATAAAAGGTTTTCTTGTTTGATGATTGATTGGGAAATGCTACATCATTCATTTGAGCTTGTACCAAGGTTTCGTTAATTAGCCTGTACCCGAGTATATGACATTTCTGGAATATATTCTGGGTGTAGTGAGAGAATATTGATGAAAACATCATGATACAAAATAGCCAGTTAGATCAAAACAATTAATTCAAATCAACTTTATTTATGTAGGGCTTGTAACACTGGGTGTTACCATTAAATAGATTAACAGAGACCTGTGTCTGAGCCCCTAGTGCACAAGTCAGGAGTTGATGGTGGCAAGAAAATGTTTTTATAGTGCTTTACTACCAAATACTATAAGGCAGATAACAAATGCTTTGTAATGCAAGAATGCCCCTCTACATTAACCTTCTGTATTAATTTCTTTAGCATCTGAACTCTCAGGTTTATGTTTGTCATTGTTAATGCAGTGCTTTCTGATTGTTCTGAGAGTCCAGTGCTCTTGATTTCAGAAGGTATTCTAGCACACTGAATATCAGTTGGTCATTATAACGTTATGAATCCTTCCTATGTTTATTCATTGTAGCCACAGGCTACACTGACTACTGAGTATCTACAGTATGTACTTTGTGGTGTGAGGTGTGTGCTGTATGCAAATAACAAGCTAGTTTTAACTGTAGAATTGTTGAAACCTAGCCCACCCCTACATGTTGAGGTACTGTTATGGAAAGGGTGTCCTCAGAAGATGAGAACTGAGGTGAGAATTTTGTATATTATGAGTGGGGCTGTAATGAATTGCTAATGCCTATAGTACCAGATTTCTGTACAGTTTGCTGATATCCCTGCTTTTAACAGACCTAAACCTGACATTTAACAGGTGAGTTAAATCAGGTGTGCTTGAGCAGGAAAAGCACAAAATTGCAGGAATTTGACACTCCTGGACTGGGATTGCTTATCCATACAATACATTTTTCTGATACAACAAAAATAAGACTGCCTAAATATGAGCTCTTTTGTTCATATAGTATAATGTTCAGTGTATGCTGTGTGTATGCCCCCCCCCCTCCCATATTCTACTTTCAGTAGAATACACAGTAAAAATGTTTGGATATTGAATGTAAATAATTTTACACATTTACTGCTTGTTTTGTTTCCTTCACTAACATTTGTTATTAGTCACATTGATTTCTCTAGAGGTTCTAATAGCCAAAACACCCTTTTCACCCTTTAGGACTTCAGTTGATGATAGTGGGAAATAAACCTGATGTACTAGCACAAAATCTAATTAAAAAGGAGTTAAAATGGGCAAACAAAAGGAAATCCTTGAAAGTCCAATCAAATATGTTGTTTGAATAGAGGTTGATGTACTCCAAATGAAGGTTATTCTCAAAACACTTATTACAGGTTATTTACAGGTTATTCAACAGAAAGTGTAAAGATAAGTAAGATAAATATAAAAATGGGGTTGCAAAGCTTAATGTATTAGCATATAGTTGTTCTCTCTGTTCATCTAAAGCATGGCAGTGTTCCATTACTTGATACAAAAACTTTTATGAATGAAAACAGCACAATGGAATTGAATTTTATGTTTACACAATAATGCTATATTTACAGCTTTACTATAATGTTGGCTAATGATTGAAATGTATCACAACTACCAAGATAATATACAATGGCATGTTCAAAAAGAGGGTTCTAAGTAAGGTGCCTTGCACCTTGCACATAGTCATTTTACATTTGAACGTAATACAGTGAGGGAAAATAAGTATTTGATACACTGCCAATTTAAGTTTTCCAACCTACAAAGAATGGAGAGGGCTGTAATATTTATCATAGGTACACTTCAACTATGAGAGAATGAATCTAAAAAAATCCAGAAAATCACAAATTATATGATTTTTAAATCATTCATATGCATTTTATTGCATGAAGTAAGTATTTGATCACCTACCAAGCTGCAAGAATTCAGGCTCTCATAGTCCTGGTACTTATTCTTTACAAAGGCCTGCTTACCTGTATTAATTGCTCCTTTTTGAACTTGTTACCAACCTGTATAAAAGACACCTGTCCACACACTCAATCGCACGCAAACCTCTCCACCATGGCCAAGACCACAGAGCTGTCTAAGGGACCACCGGGGACAAATTGTCGACCGAGGATTGGATGGGCTACATCACAAGCAAGCAGCTTGGTGAGAAGGCAACAACTGGTGCAATTATTAGAAAATGGAAGAAACACAAGATGTCAATCTTCCCCAGTCTGGGGCTCCATGCAGGATCTCACCTCATGGGGTAAGGATGATTCTGAAAAAGGTCAAGAATCAGCCCAGAACTACACAGGAGGACCTTATCTGAAGACAGCTGGGATCACAGTCTCAAAGATTAAAATCCTGCAGGGCACACAAGGTCCCCCTGCTCATGCCAGCACATGTCCAGGCCAATTTGATGTTTGCCAATGACCAACTGGATGATCCAGAGGAGGTATGGGAGAAGGTCATGTAGTAGGACCTTTTGGTATCAACTTTTTTTGCCATGTTTGGAGGAAGAAGAGTACAGTCCCAAGAACACTATCCCAACCATGAAGCATGGGATGCAAACATACTTTGGACAGGATGACTGCACTGTATTGAAGGGACAACAAACTCCTTCCCTTAGTAAGAGTATTGAAGATGTACGACAGTGACCCAAAACACCCAGCCAGGGCAACTAAGGAGTGGCTCCATGAGAAGCATTTTGTGGTCCTGGAGTAGCCTAGCCAGTCTGCAGACCTGAACCCAATAGCAAATCTTCGTAGGGAGCTGAAACTCAATGTTGAACAGTGACAGCCCCAAAACTTGAAAGATCCGGAGAAGATATGTATGGAGGAGTGTGTCAAAATCCCTCCTGCAGTGTGAGCAAACTTTATCAAGAACTACAGGAAACCTCTGACCTCTGTAATTGCAAACAAAGGTTTCTGTACCAAATATTAAGTTCTGTTTTTATATTGTATCATGCAATAAAATGCAAATTAATTATTTAAAAATCATACAATGTAGTTTTCTGTTGCTTCTTATTTAAGATTCTGTCTCTCCCAGTTAAAATGTACCTATGATAAAAATTACAGACCTCTTGATTCTTTGTAGGTGGGAAAATGTGTAAAATCTGCAGTGTATTGAATACTTATTTACCCAACTATAGGCATTCTAACATATTTCACCTAAACCAAATAGCATTTAATGTACTTAAAGTGTGCAAATAATGGAAATGAAGTATATACACTATTATTACTTACACAATATTAAAAGAGTTTCATTGGGATTGATTGTAAAAATAGACCTAGATTAACAGTCTAAAGGGTCCTGAGGACTGAAGATATAAATCATATTCTTATGAGATCTTTATACTCTTAAGAAATGTTTCTTTTTGTTTGTTTGTTTGTTTGTTTATAAACAAAGTTTATAAAGTGGATAAAAATGAGAATACAAATTTCTGAATTTTTAATTTATGAATAATTTAATCCATTCTAATTTAGGTAAGAAAATGTTACCTGAAATGGTTTTATTGCATATATGACTATACATATGATTGATTACATTGTATTTTTGTAAATCCATTTTGAAAATTGATATACAATAAGATAACACATTCATTCATGGTGATGCACTGGTGGTATTCTGGTAAGGTATGTGGTGTTAGCTCTAAATAACAGCAATCATGTCTTGCTTAATCCTTAATGCTCTGTTATTTCAGAAGACAAAAAAGAAAAGTTTCTAGTGCTGGTCCTGCAGTACACATGCAATGCACATTTTACTGTTTTCTTGCTTGGTGGGGTTTGAGTACAGAACAATTGAGCTAGAGCACAGAAATCTCTTAAATATACCATACAGTGAAACTCTGGGATCAGAATTGAGAAAGGCAGGATTGTCGAAAAGGCAGTGGGTTTTCTGTGCAGTTGTACACTTACAAACTAAAAGTCATGGGCATAGCAATATGTAAGTGTCTAGTGGCATTTAATGGCATTATCTCAGGGGACAGCTTGGGAATGCACACACCTGTATAAGGTGTGAGGTGTTGTGAGTGAGTTTGGACATTGGTCAGTGTGATTATGCCATGGCAACATAAATTAACAAAGTTCAAGAAATACATGACAGTAGGTGCCAGATGGAGATTTCTGAAACTGCTGGCATTTAACATTCATCGATTTGAAATGTCATGTGTACCCAGGAGTATATCATAGAATGATATCTTGGACAACTTGGCCCTGATGGCATGGTGCATTATCCTGCTGAAATATCCCATCTTGAAATCCAAAGAAGAGCTGCAGTCACCAAATACTCAAACTTACCAGGGACTGGTCAAACAAACAATTAAAGCAATGACTCATTGGACCACACTAGTCTCACTGGGTACAGTTTGCAAACCTCACAAGCCCAGATGAGGTGTCTGGTGCTGTGGTGTTAACAGAAAGACTCTGGTCGGTGTTCTGCTCCCATATCCCATGGAAGCTAGAGTGCACGGCACTGACCTATAGAATATGTGTATGAGGCCTCTTGCGTCTGTTAGCAGAGAGATTGCTAGCCAGACACTGCCAGTCACAACCTGTGAGCAGCCACTGGGCTGCCCACTGTGGGTGGTAATACCTTATATGATGTACTTCCTATAAACACGATGCAATGCAATGTCCAATGCATTTGTTACCCAGTATCATGCTTTGCTCAAACTCTGATAAATTGCATTTCATTGCCCTGATCCTGATAACCAACCACACTCACAAGATACCTTATACAGGTGTGAGCATTCTAAGTCATCCATTGAGGTACTGCCACTTCATAATCAACTTACATACTGCCATCCAATGACTTTTGGCATATCATTACAACTTATGTTATAAAATTGTTTTTGCGTGACCACAACTTACCCTATATTTCCAAATGTTTGTGGATATTTCTTCTAATGAATGCAATCTGCAACTTTACATTGCACCCGTTGCTATTACAGATGGACATACACAGCGTGTCTAGTTCCCACTATCCCCTATTACCAATAGGACAGAACAGAAAAATGTGAAACTACTGACATTATGACTAATGCTATGCATGTGGTAGAGTGGTATAAAGCCTCCAAGCATTGAACTGTGGCCAGTGGAATTATGTTCTCTGGAAAGATGGTGCTCCATCCAATACTTCTGAGGTGGGATGAGTTGGGGAGTTAGGGATGAGGTGGGTGATCATCAAACATCTTGACCTCAAACTCTAAAGCTCCTGCCAAATCCTCATACCAACACTCCAAACTTTTTCTTAAAAAGTATTCTCTGGACACCAGGGATAAATGTTTTATAAGTTGTTTTTATAATAATTTATCATTATTTCAGAAGAAACTATAATCGAGCAGGTGCCATTTCCCAGGGAAATTTGTCCTCTGCATTTAACCCCTCCATGCAGTGAAACACATACACACTAGAGAAGTCACACACTAGGGGTCAGTGAGCACACATGCCCCCAGTGGTGGGCAGCCCTATCCATGGCACCCAAGAGCAGTTGGAGAGTTAAGTGCCTTTCTCAAGGACACTTCAGTCATGCCCTGCCAGTTCAGGGAATTGAACGGGCAACCTTCCAGCCAATGCTGGTTCTGGAACCACCAGAGCATGGCTGCCCCTGAATTTCTTACATATAATGTATTTTTCTTGAGAAAACAAAAGTTGTATTTTCAACAAAGTAACTTATCTCAAGATAATAATCAGAAAACAAACATTGTAAACACAAGATAAGGGTACAGAAAAAGCTTTTTATTGTTTTAAAACAGGGACGTTTTTCTGTCTTTTACTGCATTTACGTTTATCTGCATATTACGACTTTACCATTTTACACTCATTTCAACGATTTCACACAATACTGTTAGAGATGTGCTTATAAACCATCTACCTAATTGTCCTGTCTGCTGTAATAAAACTTCCTTCAAGTTTCGTTAAATGGCGCAAACAAAACTAGTTTCAACTGTTCAAAGCGAACATCAGCTTCTGCACATTTCCGAGACGCGGTCGTGCGGACTGACGGTCTTAAACACGGAGGAACATTCAGTGGGGGACTAACGGACTCGTCCTGCAGTCGGGCTTTGACTGGAGAACAAATGACTTTATAAAAAGTTTACGGGCTCTTTGGCGGTGAGCGCCGAGCGCTGAGAGTCGAAGCCCGCGAGCAGAGCCCCCCGCTCGTGAAGTGGAGAAAAGCGTTCCTGCGCGCGCGGGCCCTGACCATCTGCCCCCGTTTGGAGCGGAGGCCACGCCGCTACGTGTCTGCGGGGCTTTTGTGGCTAGCTGCACCTTTTGCGCAACGCCCGTGTCGTTTGGGAAGGAGCCCTTTGGTGCACAAAGGCAGCCTCCTCTCCGAGAGGGCAGCGCCAGAGAGGCGAGTCACACACACACACACACATACACACTCACGCACGCACGCACTTACACACACACACACACAGAGGCTGTACATCCACTCGGCTAATCCTCCGCCCTCGCTCCGGAGTCGTCCCTGCCCAGGCCCGGACCCGAGCCCTGCTGGCTGCTGGAACAAAAGGTAAGGGGGCTCTCCTCGTTCGCGCGAGCCGTTTTTGCCGCTCGAGCGCCGGAATCGCGTGGCGGCTCGCAGCCCGTTTCCCAGGCTGCTTAGCAGAAAATGGCGTCGCCGAGCCGAGCGAGCGAACCAGCCGTGCTTTCCTGGACAGACAGGCCAGCGAGAGGAAACGGCGCGCCCGCTCCCGCGGCTCGCTCCCCGCTCGCTCTGCCCGCCTGCCGTCCTCACGGAGGCTCGTGCGGCGGCACGCGGTTGTCGGTCGGTGCGGCGGCGCTCCGCGTCCAAGCGGAGGCTGCGGGAGGGCGCGTAAAAGGCGGAAGGGTCACCGGAGCTGTGCGCCAGCGCGGCCCTGGGGAAGGGGAAGTGTGTGCGGCGACGCGGCGCGGAGCGTGGGCACGGCGCAGCGCGGCGCGGTTTGGTTCACGCGGAGAGGCGAGCGAGCGAGCGAGCGGGCGGACTGGAGCAGCCGCGCAGCGCACGCGCCTGCGGGACCGCGCCGCTCCGCCGGGCGCGTGGTGTCGGTGGGTCTGTCCGTCGCACGGGCTTCTTGTCCGGCCCGCTCCGCTTGAACGCAGCACGGCACGCGGCGGGGAGGAGGAGGAGACGGCGCCACACCGAGTGTCGAGCCTAGGCCTGCTTCGCTCGCTCGCTCGCTCCTCGCTCCCGGACGCTCCTGCGGCGGGGCTAATCCGGCTCAGCCGCGGGCTCGCGCGGAGCGGATTGACGGGCCACGCTGCAGCCGCAGAGGAGAGGCGTCCGCAGGCGGCACGCTGGACGCGGCCGTTGGGTAGGAGGCTGCTAAAGCGTGGCCGGGGCTCGTGCCTGCGCCAAGATGGGGGCCAGGTTGCGCAGGACGGGCGACGACGCAAACCGTGCACGAGAGCCAGCCCGCAGCTCGCCGGAGCGCGCCGGGGCAGCAGCACAGCCACGACGCGGTCCGGCGCGGAGGCTCGCCCGCGCAGCGTGCTTGTCTGCGGACTTGGTGAGGTGGAGTTCGGTGCGTTCTCGCGCAGACTCCCACATGGGCAGCCATTGCTGAGGCGCTGAGCGTCGGTGCCACCAACTGACGGGGGTCGCCCCTTAGTCCGGCACCCGAGCCCTCCTCCAGCCGCCCCCCTCTCTCTCCTTTCTGCCCCTCGTTCCCCAACTTTTGAGCGGCGTGTCCGGACAGGGCCCCTCCGCGCTGCCGCTCGTGCGGAGGGACGCTGGTGTGATGCTTAAAGTTAAGCAGGGTGACAGTGTCTGAACACACCCGCCTCGCGCCGGCGGCCGCTGGTGCTTTGTGAGACGTGGACGCCGCGGACGTGCCCCCTTCACAAAGAGCCCGCAGCCCCCAGAGAAGCGGCGCTGCTGGCGGTGTTTGTATCCAGACTCGTGGGGCGGGGGCGGCGGTGGAGGGGGGCGTCTATCATTTTAAATCATTTTTCCGGTCACGTGGCTCGGGGCGAGTGTTTTCGGGCACCACGCAGCTTCACCACGCAGCCCCACAAGGTGGAAGTCCGCACGTGAGCGTGTGTTTAGACAGCAGGTCTCTCCCCCGAGCCATTCCCCTAACTTTGGGTCTGGCGCCGCTCGCGCCGCTCTCAGCTGTTCGCCGAGTGGACCCAGTCCCGCACGCGCGCCCGCTCGCACACTCCCACCGCCGCGAACGGGTCCAGTTGGGCTCTCGCGCTCTACTCGGGTTGTTGTGAAAAGTCCGGTGCTCTTAGTGGATGTTCTCGCGCGGCTACTCCCCACTGTGGGCTGAAGCTGCAGGTGCATCCTCTGAATCACGTGGAGGATCGATGTGCTGGTGTTCAGATCAGTGGTAGGAGTCTGAGGAGAAAGTAAAGTCGTGTGAGATCCGAATCAGATCAGATGGCCTGTCAGATCGTTGCACGAGTGGGAGAGTGAACCTTAGGTACAACTCCCTCACAGAAGTGAAAACATGTTTCAAACACACACACAAAAGATAGACCTCTCTACTGTCCTGAAAATCTCCATTTTGGTCCAGTTTTACTTCATCTGAACCCTGTACTGTGTAAATATCCAATAGAAATGCTCTAAATGTGCTTAAAAGAGATCCAATTTTATAGTGACTTGTATTGTTTTTTTTTTATTTACATATATTTACATTGTTCCTCTCCTTGTCAAGTTGGCATTTTGGAGATACATGTTTTTCAGTGGATAGCAGTAATGTACACACACACACACACTTTAAAGGTACACTATACGTACATTATTGCATTGTTGGAAGACATTGTCAAGAAAGCAGATGTTTTAAACAATTTGTTGTTTTAATCAATTTAAACTCCAGGTATAAACTCATTGTGGATGGATGTTTCCACTCAGTCATCACAAACATGAATGGCATTGCAGTGTTTGGTTTTCAATGATTTCTAAAAATGTCAACACACATACTTTGTATACATGCAACACACCTGATGGTTGGTAAAACATTTTTATTAGCAAGTTGAGCTAGATTCATTTGGGAGCCATCACAATTCTGATTGGCTGATTGACCACCCTTCCTGATAGAACTGTTTATGCTCAGTTACATTTGAGTTTTAAGCTCAGTCCACATAGCCATTCCACATCCACCTTTGATGATTGTCTGGGGTATATGTCCTGTTGGACAGTTGTGTTCCAGTAATTTCTCTGATGGTGCTGTGAACAAAAATTGTAAAATGAATGTTTACCTTCTATTTAAATGTGCACAGGATACAGAATTAAATGTATCTGTAGTGTGAGATGGTAAGTGGGAGAAAGTCTTTGAAGGGTGTAGTGTAACTGAGCAGCGAGTTGCTGCTCCAGTAGTGAGTAAAGTGCAGGTGCAGAAGAGTGTGAAGGTGCGATGAGGTAGGTGAGATGGGTTGTCACTGGTTGTGGACTGGAACACTGACACGAACTGTTCAGCAGCCTGGTGGCTGGGGGAAGAAGCTGTTTCATAACTGACTTGTTCTGGTTCCTATTCATGCTTCTGTTCCTCCTGCCACTGGGCAGCTTTGAGAAGAGGCTGTGGCTTGGGTGGGTGGAGTCCTTTATAATCCTATTGGTCTTTGTCTGGTGTATAAATACAGAAGGTGTGGGAGCTGAACTGCAGTGATGTGCTTTCTGCGTGCATAGGGTGGTGCGCACAGCCCAGGACATCACTGGGGTCTTGAAGTGCTGGTTGAGATGTCTTCATTACTGATTTGAAGGATGAACTTTTTTGAGCTGATTATGAGGCACTTCTGATCTATTCACATTTTCAAGCAGCAGTTTGATGTTCAAACAAGGATCTGGGACAAAGACACTCTTGGTAATTGGCAATAACAGGAATCCCGTTTAATGTCCAGTAGTTAGTGTTCTATTTGTCTAATTTTTTTACAGAAACAAATGAGAAGTTCACATGCCAGGAATCTCCATCATTCCTAGGCCCCTTTACAGAAAGAAACTTAAGACTTTCTATCTGATACACACTGTTCATAGGCCGATTTTGTTTGTGTAAAATGTAGTTAAATAGACAAACAGATTCATAAAAGTACTTTATTGATCCATATGGGTAAATATGGGAGTAGTGGTATCAGAAGAATTATATACACAGCACAAATACAGCAAAAAAAAACAAAAAACAAATCAGCTGAAACATTCACAAGATTTGTGTGGGATGCGCAGTTTTGCAGTTCATCAGAAAAATATTAATATGCAAAAATGAATATAGAAAAAAAATCACCACATTTAATTAAAACATGGAATATTAGTATGTGAATTATTTGTATAATTAATCATTTTCATTCTGAGAGGCAGTGGATCATGTAGCACACAGAGGGGACAAGATTGTGAGACTTGTTGAAAAGACATTTTCAAGAAAGCAGATGTTTTAAACAATTAGTTGTTTTAGTCCGACAGTGGTTTAGACTCATTGAGGTTGAATGTTTCCATTCACTCATCATGAAAATGATTTAAATTGCAGTGCTGGGCTTTCAATTATTTAAAAAAAGTGTTTTTCCAGGGCTGAAGGAGTTTACTTTATTAGGAAAAAGACGTTTTCTGAAGTAATCAGAGTCAAAATATACAGGCAACACACCTGATGGTTAAACGTCTATTAACAAGTTGCACTAGATTCTTTTGGTGTCCATCAGAATTCTGATGTTTGACTACTGGTTTAACTACTGTTTGTGTTCAGGTACATTTAAATTCTAAGCTCAGTCCACATAGTTTCAGAAGAATTGAGGCCAGGACTTGGGAAGGCCGTTCCACATCCACCTTTGATGATTATCTGGGGCCATTGTTCAGTTAGAACATCCAATTGTGTTCCAGCATTTGTTTTTATTGTCTGAGATTATGCTGAAGAATTCTGAAGTAGATATGAATTAACTTCTTTTCATTCACTTTTAAGGTTTGTTTTCAGTTTCAGCAGCACCCCCCCATGAAATGTTTGTCTCATCTGATCAAACAGCTTTCTTGCAGATGAGGTCTTATTTGTCCATGTGGTCAGCTGCAATCTTTTGTCAAGCTTGTAGTACAAACAAACCCATTTCATGTGGACACAGGGAAGCTACCAGCTGTAGTAAAGTCAGAACTTTCAGCACCAATGAGTTAATAATCTCACTGGGTATATGTATATTTTTGAGCCTATATATACATTTTTGACCCTTTGTTGATTTCAAGAAGAAGTAAAAAAAAAAAACAAGACCTGTTCAATATATTTCTTCTTTTAAAGATGTAAGAATTACACTGCCCCAGAAAACAGTTCAAATAAAGAATCGGAAGTGCAATATTGCCATAAATGCATGTGTATATGAATGAAGAGTCATGTGAAAAGTTAGGATGCCCCACGAGAACCTTTGACTTTTAAAACATTTTAATAAATGGACATTTGATCTTCATTTTAACAATGTTGAAAGATGGTGCAATGCAGGTATAACAAAAATGTCTTTTAAACATCATTTATTTATTAGAAATACAGTTTTGTTGTGAGGAAAAAGTTAGGACACCCTTAAATGTTTTACTACCTAAAAAGCCTCAAGTTAGAATCAGGTGCCGCACATCAGCTGCAAATGATTAGAGCATCTTAGAGAGGATTTTAGAGGAGCCTGTCTTATTAAAACCTCAGATTAGTTTGGTTTCCTTTTGATTGATTAAGCAAGTGGTATCACAATGATGAGAGCTCACAAGAACTCTTCTTTAAAAAAAAAAAGGCTGTAGTTGCATATGAGTCTGGGAAGGGATTAATAAAGATCTCAGAACTATTCTAAATTAGCCGTTCCAATGTCCGGAAAGTACATTTCAAATGGAAAACAATTAAAACAACTGCTAACATGGTCAGCGGAAGGCTAGCAAAAGCAGAATACAAGATACACAAAGAAGTGTCCAACAGTCCTAAAATGTCATCACAGGACCTACAGGTAGCTCTTGCCACAGTTGATGTAAAAATGCACCATTTATCATCAGAATGAGACAAGTTTGATTTAATGGGAGGTTATACAAGAAGAAACCCTTGCTGTAGAAAAAAAAACATTGGGACAAGACTTAGGGTTGTCAGAGAACATGTAGACAAAGACCAGGACTTCTGAAACTGTACTTTGGACAGAATAACCCAACGTTGAATTATTTTGGCCAAAGTGACAGAAGATATGTTTGGTGCAAAACCAAAACACATCATTTGAGCACAAGAATCTCATACCAACTGTGAAGCATGGAGGTGGAAGTGTCATGGTTTGGGGTTGTTTTGCTGCAGCAGGTTCTGTAGCGCTCTTAATCATAGAAACCACTATGAAATTTTTATTGAGGGCACTTGAGGAAAATATAAGACCATCTGTACAAAGACTGAAACTGAAACATCACATTGCTGAAAGAATTCTGCATGAAGGAGTGGGAAAATCTTTCCAGTTGAGGTCAGAAACTTGTAGCCGGTTATTGGAAACATCTAATTGACACTATTTAATCGAAAGGAGGAAATACCAGCTATTAGGGCACAGGGTGTCCTAGCTTGTTCCTCACAAGAAAATTGCATTTCTATTAATTGCATTTTACAATGATTTTTAAAAGACATTTAATCAGTTTTATGTGAGATCACCTTCATCTCTCAGTATAGTTAAAAAAGGGGTGTCCTAACATTTTCACATGACTATGCAAATGTCTGACCACAACCCTATCCTCAAATGACAGGTAAAATGAAAGATACGTTCACATGTTTTATGTGGCCCATTTAAAGGTTTTTGGACTGAAATAGTTTATTCAGACTGCATTCCTTTTTTTCATTTTTCTTCTTGGAACATAAATTTTGCAGTTCATCTTATCTGTTCAACATTTTCCTTTTACACATTTAATGGCCCATTAAACTTTCAATAATGTTAATAGTCTCAAATGTGTACTGAGGTCTAAACCTACAAGGGTGTTCTAACTATGCTAGCATCTGGATGGAACAATGTCTGAAACATTTAGTGTTCCTTTTTGTCCATTTGAAGTCATTTCATCCCAGTGCAAACTATAATATGCAGCCGTTTTTGTATACTTTTAACTTACTTTTATGTCACGGCTTTATTAAATCTGGTTTTGATTTAACATCTGTCAACTGACTCTACAAGAACTACAGGAAAAATGTAAAACTAAGAATTGGTGGATTTGGGGCATACCTTATTCATAATCACTTTAAATGAGTACCTTCATAAAAGAAATTACTCTTATCCCCTACAAGCAATTGGGTACTTTTCATATAAGCCATTCTTTATAATGATGTGACTTTAAATGGCCCACTACGAAAAAAAGGTATTTCTTTGATGTTTTTATTTAAAAAGAAACAAACAAACACTGATGCAATATGTAAACATGAAGGGTTTATTCTTTACATAGTTCATTTCCTAATCCAATATAGCTTTTGAATGCAGCATGATGAAATATATCTTCTACTGTCTTAAAGAACCAGTAACAAAAACACCCTGTTAAACTGCCTTTGATATATTTACCCATATAAATATTGGAAGTGGGCCATAGGACAAAAATACTGGTTATCCATTATTTAAAATGTGATCGTTTTACCTCCGATTAATCATGTGTACAAATATTTGTAGCTGATGAAGGGTATAGGAGTAAGTAGGAAAGCACTAATAAATGACTTTTGGAGTTATTTCATCCCAGTGCAATCAGTTCTCAGTAGTAGAGAATTAAACTCTAATGTGCAGCAGTTTTGGTATACTTTTAACCTACTTTAAAATCATGGCTTAATTAAATCTTTAGACCATAACTGATTTATAAGAACTGGTTAGGCAGGTCAAGAATTGTCATTAGGAATTATCAGATGGGAATCCTTCTTATAAGTTCCACTGTCCAAAATGTCATTAAGAAATGGCAATTTAGGGTAACTGTTGGAGTCAAAGCTAGTTCTAGAAGATCAAGAAAAGTCTGAGAGAGTAATCTTAAGGCAGAAGTCAGTGTTGGAAGTATGAAAAGAATGATCTACATTAGCCAGAATCTATGGGCTCACAGAGTATAAATGACCATCATTATCAAAGATAAGGCGTTTGGAGAAAAAATGGAGCTGTATTTAATGACAAGAATCTTAACCAATATTTTAGCACTTGGATTAATCTGTTGTACTTTGGAATTGTGTGGCAGGTAGTGGCACAAGTAGATGAAATAATGCTCTGATTATCAGCAGCCAGTTAATGAACTAAAGCTAAAACAAGGCTGGGTTTACAACAGGATTGTGATCTAAAACTTTCCTAGCACCATTAAATACTTCAAGAAATGCTGAAACTTTGTGTAGAGTCACAGTCCTCCTCTGACATCATTATAAAAAATCAGTGAGTAGATCTTAAAGCTGTTGTTCTGCAAGATGACAGAATATTGTATAACTATTCTTTTGTATAAGCATTCTTTTGAGGGCAAGAATAGCAAGACATCTAGGTACACTAATTACAAACTGAAGTACCTGCCAAAGAGGTTGTTACTAATAATAAATTGATTTCCTGTTTTTTGGAGTTAAACTAAATTAAAATGTTCTATTTTCAAACTAGTTTGAGGCAAAGGTTGTTTCTTTATTTAAAAAATAATACCAAATAAGTAATTTGGCCCCAGTTACCTAAACATTTACCTACAGCTTTTGCATACGTATGCACTTCCACCTGTGGGAAAATTTGGCCCAAGCCATGCATTCATCCCTGTATCGTCCTTTTAGTGTAAGGCACACTTGTACTTGCACAGTTGTGGAGAATGTGGTGAAGGGTGGCTCATTTGACCTGAGACCTTTATCACATAGTGATTTTTACACTGATAAACTTTCAAAGCTGCATCCGTCTTTGTAATCTCTTTAGTGAGTTTTAAAGCTCTGCATGTGGTTGTGGATAGACTGTACTTGCTGACACCTGAGGAACAATTGTGCGTCTGCTTTTTCTGACATATTGTACTAATATATGTGCATCAGTTTTACTGAATGTATGTTTCAGCCACAATTTCTAGCCATGTTTACTGATCTCTTTTTATATGCTAATGGGTTCCCAGATTGCATAAAGAATCGGTCAAAGCTCGGCTGACCTATGACCTATGTTTTTCAGAATTGGGCTGAATGTGAGAGTTGGCAAAAACAGCTTGGGATGATCCCCTTTTATATTCGGCTGCTGGCATGCAGAATTTGGGCCGGACATAAGCTGATTCTAACTAGGCTGGAATAGCACCTAGACTCATACAGGTGTATTTGACCCAAAATTGGCCCATGATTTTTTTGGGAATCCTTTGATTGATGCCATAGAGGACCCACTTTTGTGAGTGTGAAGAAGTTTTAAAAGTTTAAAGTTGAGCATTATAACGAACTCTTATGTTGTCCTTGAAAAATTAGGAATCAGCATTGACAGTAAAATAAATGCAATTAAATGTAACATTTAATCTTATTCTTATATGATAGGCCTGTACACTTTCATGTGTCAAACTATTCTAGTAAGCTGAGAATCTAAAACCTGAAAAGTGTCCAAAGTAATGAACAAAGCTGTAGATAATTTAACCGTCTGTTTTACAGGTTTATGTAACTTTATATAAGAGATTGTAACCTTTTGAAGGGTAGTGTATTTAAACTTGTGCTGATTTATTTTTATTTTCAATACCGTTCATGCAAATAGTAGGATAAACCGATGGAGAATTAATTAAGTTGTGCTTCTTTTATAGAGGTCTGAGAGATGGAGGACAGTAGTACTGAAGTTAACATGACCAATGACAAGTGCTGTCAGACTGAGACATTGCAGCAATGTTGGTGCCAACCAGCTGCATCCCATCAAGATGACTGTGACCAAACCCAAGGTAGGCCCTCTTCTGATCAAGTGTATAGTATTCCTATTTATGACCATCTTTTTCCTTGTTTTTACACATTATTTTCAGGAGAAGTGTGAAGATTTTTTTTCTCTTAAAGAGACAGGGCACAGCATAGCATTCCACCCTAAATTCATTGAAAGGAACGCAGATTGTAAGAGAGCACAGTTTTCCAATTATAGACCTGGTACCCAACAATATGCACATTTTTGCTGCACCCATCTAGCATTTTCCTGATTCTGCCTTATTAACAAGCACTGGCTCAAGTGTAAGTGTATGAGAAGGTAGAACACAAAAATTAGCAGGGCATGAGAACAAACCTCATTGATGACTTTGGGAACCAGTGCGATAGAATAAAGATAGTAAGTGCCAAATAGTACCATCTTTAAATCGAAGACTCTCTTCTCATGTACGCTTCTCATTTGTACCTAGTGAAAGTTTTGTCAGAATAAATCCTGTGCCTTAGATCTCAGACCCATATTTTTTATGTGTAAGTACTAAATGTCTTTTTTTTCCTTTCTGACAATATTATCCTTTACTGACTAAATTATTTAAAGTTCCTATTATGAATACAACCTCATTGGGACACAAGACAGAACAGCCTCTGCAAGTACATTTGCTTTCCTAAGCACTTCAAAAGATTTGAGTGTCCGATTTCTTAGTGTCCACTTAGTACCTACCTCCTTCAATTAAAAATGTTTTCCCCCAAAGCTTCTTAATTTGGCTACCACATGTCATGCTCTTTGAACACTTAATTTCATATCTGGTAGTTTGGGTTCACTTCCAATGACAGCAGCAGTGGAAAAAGTAGCTTGAATGAACTGAACTCTTCAGAATGTGTAATGTAAACCTATTATTCTTTGTCTTTCAGTGCACACTGTTGAGCCAGGAGACCCACCTTTACTTCAGCAGCAACTCCAGACATCTAAATCTGGAATTCAGCAAATAATTGAGTGCTTTCGTTCAGGTACAGCAATGGTAGACGTTTTACACTTGCTTCTTCTTATACTTTTGCTTTTTCTTTATTTCGTGATGACAGATCTGAAGCCAAAATGAAAAAAAACCCCTCTTTCAGTAAAGAAGAGCACAATTCTTTTTTGTATTTTCCTGTAGTGACTCATTACCTCACTGTGGTATACATAAGCCTCTGTGCTGGTGACTTTGCAGGTACAACCCAGCTCAGACACATGTTGTTGAAGGAAGTCGACACCATCTTTGAATGCAAAGTCTGCCGAAGCCTTTTTCGTGGTCTACCCAATCTGGTCACGCACAAAGAGTTTTACTGTTTCTCTGCGCGTCCTGAGCAAGATGGTTTGTATGGCTCCTTTTCCTTACTGCCTTTAGTCTTACTATATGAATACCTGTTTTTCACTCCTTCTCATTTCTCTCTTAAAGACACTGGCTTAAAGACATTGTTTTCTAGAATGTTATTGTTGAAAGACATTTTAATTTGAAAGATTGTTGGTAAATGTTATTGAGTTATGTTTTTATATACCTGCTGTGTGACTGTCCATCCATCCATCCATCCATGTTTTTCTTTAGTAGTGCAAAAATGTTATCACAATGTCATTCAAAGAGATAAGTTGACATATTACATTAATTACATAGAAATTGACTATTAAAACTCAAAAACTAAAGGTATGAAATAATGATTAATCAAACTGTATGAAAAGCTTGAATTATGTCACTTTAAATACAATGAATATAAAATGACCATTTATCTTTTGAATTAAATTATGAACAAAAATCAAGTTTATTTTACAATATTCTAATTCCCTTAGATGCATTAGTGTTTTATTCACGCTTTGTTATTGTTCTAATTCATTACCACTTGACTTCTTTTCAGTTATAATGTAAAATTATATTGTTTTTTTTTTTACAGACTCACCACAGCCACACAGCCAGAACCAGGCTATCAAGGAGCTTCTTGATTCAATTTATCCAAGAGCCAAACAAGAGCATGTGATTCATTTGGAGGCAATAGAGACCAACCCCAATGCTGTCTTCCAGCACCTGACTGTTGAAAGATTTGAGGATGAAAATGTGACCCCATCTATAATTCCTCCTCAGTTCAGCTCTGGAGTGCAGAAACATAATCGGCGTAAGTCTTCTGTAGCACCCAAAAAAGTTGAACAGCAAGACATGGAGGATGACATGGATATAGTGCTTGAAACATCTCCAGATAGAGAAGGTCCAAAATGTCAAGAAACAGGTAACATTGAACAAGGCGAGAGGGAAGAAGATGAAGAGGAGACCACCTCTGAGATGAAGGAAACAAGGATATCCTGCTGCCTTTGTCGAAAGGACTTCAGTTCAAAGCGCAGTGTACGTCGTCATTGCCGCAAGATGCACGGACAGAAACTAGAGGAGCTGCGAAAGTTCACAGAGACACGCACAGTGCCCATCAGTTTACTGTCTATGGTAAAGACCAAGCATGCAGAGGAACCTGCACCATCTGCTAGCAAGAGCTGCCCTGTGTGCCTGAAATCCTTTGCAACCAAGGCTAATGTCCGTCGCCACTTTGATGAGGTCCACCGGGGTTTGAAGCGAGACTGCATTACACCTGACATTGCCACTCGGCCTGGTCAGCCCCTCTCACTTGAAGTTTCAGCTCTTTCCCCAAAGCAACCAAGCACTTCTACAAAACCAGACCAACAAGCATTTAACTTGTCAACATGTCGTTGTAGATTGTGTAAGAGAAAGTACAGTTCTGATGTA
Source organism: Acestrorhynchus altus (assembly GCA_034509495.1). NCBI lineage: Eukaryota > Metazoa > Chordata > Actinopteri > Characiformes > Acestrorhynchidae > Acestrorhynchus > Acestrorhynchus altus. The sequence goes on along the minus strand of CM067501.1, from coordinate 24,684,226 downwards.
ATGCTGAGGAGGCATATGCGCATTGTCCATAAGGTCCACACATTAGAGAATGGCTCTTCTGCTAGCCGCACCCTCTTTACAAGAAAAGCCAAAATAAAATCTGAACCAGGAGATGAGATTTTTCCTGGGAAAAGTGGCTTTCCTTCTAGTCCATCGCCATCAGATGATGTAGATAAGAGTTCTACATGCTCCTCATCAAAGGCTAAAGTCACAGAGGACAGTGGAAACCTCACCATTAGCTTTGATTTTAAACGAATCTATTGTTGGCTGTGCAAGCGGCAGTTCAGCTCCAGTCAGAATCTGACCAGGCACATCACTGAGCTGCACATGGACGGCAATGACAGCATCTACATCAAGTTTTATGCCTGTCCTATCTGTAGATATGAGTCACGACGGAAACGAGATGTCATTCGTCATATTACCGTGGTACACAAGAAGTCCTCTCGCTACCTGGCTAAGATCATGCCGGCCCTGGAGAGTCGGGCAGTGAAAAAGCCAGCTGAGGTAGTGCTAAATAGCACTGCTAAGAAGACGTCTTTAAAGGAGGAAAACTCTGAGATGCACCCTGTTTCAACACCCAACACGTTTACCCCAGAGTCAGAAATACCACCTAAAACAAGTCAGCAAGAGGAATCTGGAGCCCCAGTTGTAAAGAAAACCGAACCTTCCATCTCCCCAGTTACTCGTAAGAATTCAGCCCTCACATCACTGAACACAGGAAAGCAAGAACCATCACAGTCTGTTAAAGTATGTAAACAAGAGAAGAAGCCTCAAGAACCAAAGAATCCCCACATAACTCGCAGTCACACCCCCGTCAGAGGACCTCCTGTCACTAGAAGCCAGGAAACGAGTACAGAGGTGAGGGTTACAAAGAACTTCTCCCTGCATGGATGTGACATGTGTGGTCGGGCATTTGCCAAAAAAGTTTTCCTCGAGACACACAGACGAACCCACAGGACCAGTATCCCTACCCCAACAAGGACCACAAAGGTACAGGGAAGGAGTACTCGGTCAAAGGCACTGATATGGTGAGTTGCCATTGAAAGCATACTGCTTAATGCCCTTGTCTTCACTCTCTGTGCAATTTATGTTGTTATTTTAACAATTTTTAGTACTGATTAAAAAACAGTGTTTCAGGTAACCAAGTTTATTCTCTTCCAGTGCACCTAAAAAATAGAATATTGTCATAAAGATAAAAAAATAACTGATTTCAAAAAGGTGACCTGTCATTTCATATTTTGTTTATAAATAAAGTGACCTATACAGGTCTTTCTTGTTTACTGATTAATATTTTTTCCAACCCAAATGAATCTTATTAATCTGAGATTCAAGCAAGAAAAAAATCTTGAAATATTTGACTTTATATGTAATCAAAATAAATTGTTATGCTTTACCTTTTTGAATGAAATAACATGAATAAAAGTTTTTTTTATACAGTATTAAGCATTTTTCAGATGCACTAGTATATCAGTCTCTAATGTATGTCTCTAATATGCATTTGCATATTTACCATGGAGTAATTAAGCATTATTGTTGGCACCTAGATTCTCTTTACATTTCAGTGTTGAATGTGAATCTCTGATTCTAAAATTGTAGTTACAAGGTCCACAAATCTGGAGTCAAAATACAGTACAGGCACTAAACTACTATTAGTGTGTATAAAGTAAAAGTAAAACTGCCCTTACATCATTTACCTTACTTACTTACTTACTTACTTACTTATTTATTTATTTATTTATACGGTGCATAAACATTTGGCCAGTGATTGTTTTATATACAAATTTTAAAAAAAGATGAATGCAAAATGTCACTTTATTTTGTACTTTTTACAGCATGTAAACACAGTATGTTTTTAAATGCAGTATATATTTTATGGAGGTGTGGCACATACAGTAGGGAAATAATGTTTTGATACACTGCAAATTGCAATTTTCTATCATATGTACACATCAACTGTGAGACAAAATCAGAAAAAAAACAGAAAGTCACATTGTATGATTTTATATGATTTTATAGTATTTGATATGATATTAAAACAGAACTTAATATTTGGTACAGAAACCTTTGCAATTACATAGGTCAGATATTCCCTGTAGTTCTTGACCAAGTTTGCAAAGATTTTCTGTTGGGTTCAGGTCTGGAGACTGGCTAGGCCACTCCATGAGCTTGAAATGCTTCTTACGGAGCCACTTCTTAGTTGCCCTGGCTGTGTGTTTCAGGTCATTGTCATGCTGGAAGACCCAGCCACGAACCAACTTCAATGCTCTTAAATGAGGGAAGATGGCTGTTGGCCAAAATCATGCGATACATGGCGCCATCCATTCTCCCTTTAATACGGTACAGTTGTTCTGCCCCTATGCAGAACCCCCCCCTACCAAAGTATGATGTTTCCACCCACATGCTTCATGGTTGGGATGGTGTTCTTGGGGTTGTACTCATCCTTCTTCCTCCAAACATGGCAAGTGGATTTGACACCATAAAGTTCTATTTTGGTCTCATTTGACCACATGAGCATCTCCATGGTCATTGGTGAACTTCAAATGGCCCTGAACATGTGCTGGTGTGAGCAGGGGGACCTTGCATGCACTGCAGTTTAATTCATGATGGTGTAGTTTGTTACTAATGGTCATCTTTGAGACCATGGTCCCTGCTCTCTTTGGGTCATTGACAAGGTCCATCCATTCCGGGCTGATTTCTTACCTTTCTCAAAATCATCCATACCCCATGAGGTGAGATTGCATGGAGCCCCAGATGGAGATGGACAGTCATCTTGTGTTTCTTTCATTTTCTAATAATTGCACCAACAGTTGTTGCCTGTTTGTCTTTGGTCCTGTAGCCCATCCTAGCCTTTTGCGGGTGTACAATTTTGTCCCTGGTGTCCTTAGACGGCTCTTTGGACTTTGCCATGGTGGAGAGGTTGTCCTTTATACTGGTTGGTAACAAGTTCAAACAAAAATAACATGAAATAAAAATGAGAGCCAGAATTCTTGCTGGTTGGTAGGTGATCAAATGCTGATTTCATGCAATAAATGCAAATTCCATATTTAAAAATGTGTATTTAAAAATCACAATGTGATTTTTTTTTTTTTTTTTTTTTTGTCTCACAGTTGAAATGTACCTATGATAAAAATGATAGACCTCTCCATTCTTTGTAGGTGGGAAAAGTTTTAATGATGAGACTTTTTAATAGTGTTTAATTGGCTACATTCTACAATGCTGTGTGAGAAGAAGCTGAAAAAGATGTGGAGGCTGGTTAAATGTGTCTGAGAGGAAGCCTGTTTGAACCTTCACCCTCCCATGTAGGTAACAGTTTCGCAATAGAGCAAACCTAGACAACAAGTCATAACTGAGCGTGTGGGAAAAAAAAAAAAACAAACAAAAAAAACTATTAGATCCACTACGGTGTAAGCATGGATGCCATGGAATAAGTAGATATGAGTGGAATGACATGAGCTTTTGAGTTTTGGAACTGATTGGAGGATATACAAGCTAGCAGCACAGTTTCTGTTTAGAGTAAGTGGTTTACACCAAACACCAAAGTAGTCATGTTGGAAACTGCTCATAAATGTAGGGCCCTGTATAGTAGCCTAACCCATAATTATAATTTGGGAATGAAATTCATTAGTTCATTTTAGTTCCACCATCATTCTTCCTTAAGTACACTGTAAACAATATATGCATAGTATCTGATAGAGTAGAGTGCAGTGGACTGAAGTGTGAAGGTAGGCATCATTTTTGAGGACTCTTGTGATCTAATCAGTGGTACAGTTTGTTCAGTTGATTGACTGGATGATTAGCCTTTTTTTACCCCCAATACATTTAAGAACCCAGAATGTAAACAGTATGTTGATGAGTCAATACATTGCTGACTGCTGATAAAAATTAGATTAAATATCATCTCATGAACTTCTGTTTGGAACACTGGTGTGTTTGGTGTAACATGCTTTCTAGCAGGTGTTTTTTTTGTAGTCCGATGCACAATTGAGAAGGTTGCAGTGGAATCTTGTTCTTAGTCATTTATTTGCTTTTTGGCACAATAATCTGAGCATAAACAGTATGATAGAATACTGAAAAGTGGTTCTTTGACTTGGTGATGTTTCTATATACCATCATTTCTTTCCTAAAGAACCCTGGAAGAACCCTTTCTTTAAGTGCAGTTATTTTACGAACATCTCATTAAAGAAACCACTCAACTCTGTTTCTCTTTTTATTTCTTTAGATTGTTTCCTTCTGCAAGTACATTGCACATTCTCACTGGAGAGTCCTGTATATGAGTTGACTTCAGCAAATAAAATGCAGCGATGTTGGAATGGAAAGCTTTAACAGAGGGATGGTCACTCTTGTGTGAGGCTTAAATGCAAATTCTGAGGGAAGAACACCACCAAATGTTCTGTTTCAGTTTTTTTACAGCAGAGGGCGCTGTGACCAAACAAATAATCTCCAGGTATGAAGTAATCACTGGGTAGTTATGTTACATTTACTGAATTACTTGTACTTAAGAATATAGAAGAAAATGAATGAATATGAAAGAATATGTTATTTGAGAATTATGAGTTAGTGACAATACGTTTTATGTTTACTGAAGTATATTTGCAGAGAATATACTTATACTTAGAAATGGTCACTCACCTGTAGATGCTTTTTTAAAAATACTTTTGGTGTTTGTTGCTAACCGTTGCTGACTGCATCCTCATTGTTGGTCACATCTCGACTTTTAATATAGACCCAACAGTCCTTCAAGAACAGATGAGAGAACCTCAAATTTTACATAAATGCCCATTGGAGATGGAAGATCTGTTGGTATCTCAAAATAAAATGAAACATGAATAAATTTGTACTTGAGTAGATCGGGAGTAATCTTAGTTGGCCTATCTTTTTTTTAATACTAGAGATTCATTGATCAGTCACCTGAAACCGCGTGATCACAGACCCCCTGCTTGACTTGTGCCTAACATGCAAGTGCAAATTGTCCAAGTGATGCAAATCTCGCAGCACCATTTTGACAAAGCAAGCCAAGTTACACAAACATTTAACATCAAGTTTTATTTTTGGCTCATGTGGATAAGTGATTTGGTATTGGATTAATGCATTATGTTCAGTATTCCTCATCAGGAAAAGCTGTGGTGCTTTTTCTAAAAATAGCTACCAGTGTTTTTAAGGATTTACACTGTGTCATACTTCTCCATACATGACACCTACACTGTTAGAAGTACAAGATCCTTGAGGATCTTTTGTATGTAATTTAATTTAAAACTGTTGAGGAACCTCTTAAGGTTCATCAGAGAACCTTCTATAAAAGGATTTTCTTGAAGGTTCTTTGAAGCACCTTAAAAGGCTGATCTCAAATTGAAGAACCTGTAAAATGAGAAGGAGCTACTCATCATTTTTTTCAAGGTTTGTTTTTAGTTTTAGTAGGCTGTATGACCTCGGAATTTCCTGTTAAGGTGTAACGGCCCAACGCATCATGCGACAAAGTGTTCTGCTGGTTCACAATGGCTACCTGCTCTGCACCGCTTGGCTGATTTTCCGCATGCTTGGCACAAATCGGGCAGGGAGCACGGATAGTCATAGCCTCTAATACAAATGAGGGAGTAGGGGTTTATTTCAGTCACAGCCATGACTTCAGCATGGATGCGTTTCACAGTGAGTGAAGAAGACAACAAACTCGCTGTTTGCAATGCAAGCATGATGAAAGTTAAACAAAAATATTTCTGTATGCTGTCATTTATAACTCTTAAAATCGGAATCGTCTCAAATCAGAAATGGTAAGTCAAATGTTAAAAACAGAATTGGCCAATAAGATTGCAATCGATGCATCTGTTTGTAACATTTTCTGCACTTGTTTTTGAAGAGCTGTTTGATTCATTGATATTTTAAGATATGCTAACAGTACCCTGAGTATCATTTTCCATTAGTCGATCCTCTTGACTTTGATTACATTTTGAATAAATTTTGTCTTTGTGAACTGATCTGTTAACAATAAAGTGCGAAACACTCCCTGAAACACAAATGAGCAGGAATGGATGCTTTCTAAGGTTCAAATGTCCGAGGTTATGATTCCTAAAAATTTGTTTTATTCAACTGTAATGTTCACCACAAATTCAAAACTAGTTTGTTTAATGAATATATTTTCCATAAGCTTTTAATGAAAAAAGAAGTTTATTCATATGAAACTTTTTTTTCTTTCCAAACATAACCAAGAATGGTTTTTTACGTACAGTACATTAAATCATTAATACATCTCTTGCCATTCCTCTATGAATGAAAAGGCTGCTAAACCTATAGCATTGTACCTACTGTATGTGCTCTGATTTCTGCTGCCCTTTAAGTCAGTGCTGCTCAGGTTGTGCTAAAACAAGATTGTTTTGTAGAATTACTCTTTTGTTAATCTCTCATTAGAGGTTGCAACTGTGACCAAAAAGTTGTTGGATACTACTGCATCAGTTTTGTATAGTGTTGTCATTACTAGCTAACAAAGTTAACAATATATCTAGACTTAAAGATGACCTGTCAACTTCTAGTATGTAATGATGAATTACAGGGTGAGATTAAGGTAGGATTAAATGAACGTTATACGTTGATCGGCCATAACATTAAAACCACTTGACTAATATTGTATTAGTCACTCTTGTGCCATTCATGTTTGGTTACAGTGTACATTTAAAAGTAACATCCATGAATGCCAGGATCCAAGGTTTCTCAGCAGAACATTACCCAGAGCATCACACTGCCTCTGCCGACTTGCCTTCTTTCCTTAATGTGTCCTGGTACCATGTCTTCCCCAGGTAAGCAATGCAAAATGCATCTGGTCGTGCATATGCTGTAAAAGCTGCTACCTTCCATTGCTCCATGGTCCAGTTCTTATGCTCTAGTGCTCATTGTAGGTGCTTTCCAACCATTCTGAATCTGCAGTTTGACACCTTAGGAGCATAGCCAACATTAACTTGTTTTTAGCAGTGCTACAGTAGTTCTTCTAGAGCCTGTTGCTGGTTCACTGTTTGTCCTCACTTGTCTTGATCTGTCCAACACATCAGCTTCAAGATCTGACTCTTCACTTGCTGCTTAATATCTGTTCCACTTTTCGACACATGCTGTTAAGATAACCAATCTTTGTGACTTGACCTGTCATGGGTGCTAATGTTATGGCTGATCAGTGTTTTTGGCTTGGTTTGCATACTGAATGCTTCTTCTCATTACTATGTTTATTTGTATCATAAGATGTAACATTAAAAAGCTCCCAGAACGTGTACTATATCTGTGATTGCACAATACTCTCCTTTCTAGCCCTCGCTTTCAGTAGAATTAAGTTTGTTCAAATAAAGTTATTAAAACCACATTTTTTCCTTTCTTTGGTCTTCTTTACACTAAGTAAAATGTTCTGTTTAGTACTGTACAGAAAAAGAGAGATTCATATTTTTTGGGACAGTATAGAACCATCTACAGAAGGTTTTCCACCAATGCAAACAACACTTTACTTAGTCAAAGATCAACATCTGTTATCACTGTTCTTATAACCTTTGCCATTACTGAAGAACTCTTATATAACTATTGTAAATGGTATATGATCAGTAGGATTTCAGTAAAATATAAATATAGTCTTCAGTTTTTTTTTGTTTCGTAACTTTTATCAATCTCAGACAGGTTTGTTAATTAGTTTGCCAGGTGATCTTAATTAAAGGAAAACCTATTAAAACAAGTTCCATTATTAAGCAAGTCACAGTTTTCATACAAAAGGAGGAGAGAGAGCTTTCTGAAGGAGAAAAGTGTGAAATAGTGCCATCCCTGGTTAAAAAAAGTGAAATTTCATTAAAGCTAAAGAGAAATCATGGAATTGTAAAAAGGCTGATGTGTGATTCAGAGCACAGATGAATTTGGAAAATCTGTGAGGCACATTATCAGTATTAGGAGGGCAGCTATGAAAAACACGTTAACAGCAAACACTTATTTGAAGCTGGATCCTCCTGGAACCATGCTGGAACCTCCCAGGCTGGCAGATGTTCTCATGCCACACTGGAATGGATGATAGGCTACTATAAAATTCCTGAGGGTTTCAAAGTGACCTCTGTAGGTATGTGTTACAGTCGTAACTGATAATTTCCTGTCATGCCTTATGAAATGTAATTATTTTCTTTCTGCCCATTATGCTGCTTTAAAAACCCAACTGACTCCTTAGTTGTACTGGGCAGAAAAGGTGTCACCATCATTCCCTTACCTCAATCCTTGAGGGCCTATGGAGCATCCTAAAATGAAAGTAAAATAAAAATAGATCTAAACAAAGGGGTTAACTTGCTCAACTAATCAAATGGTAGTAGCAAAATAATTACCTCATATGTGTGGAGGGAGTTGAAAGTCCGTGTTGCCCAGCGACAGCCCCAAAACATCACTGCTCTACAGGAGATCTGCATGGAGGATTGGGCCAAAATATCAGCTACAGTGTGTGCAAACCTGGTGAAATGTTTGATGTCTGTCTTTGCCAACAAAAGTTATGTTACAAGTTATTGAGCTGAACTTTTGTTATTGACCAAATACTTATTTTTCACCATAGTTTACAAATAAATTCTTTATAGGTCCTACAATGTGATTTCCTGGATTTTTTTCTCATTTTGTCTCTCATAGTTGAAGTGTACCTAAGATGAAAATTACAGAACACGCGCTCATCTTTCTTAGTAGGAGAACTTGCATAATCAGTGGTTGACTGATTATATAATAATAATAATGAAGTATTACTGTGCCAACATATGTTATTTCTCATTCTCACGACACTGTTGCTGCTGCTTTGCCATTATTATACATTGATTTCTCATTTCTCCAGGTGAGAGTAGCTCCTTCTTCAGTAATAAACAATCCAAGTAAACTTAATCAAACCCTCAAGTTAAAGATTGTGTGGTAACTTGTTTTGTTCACCTCAATTACATACTCTCATATACACATAATAAATACACACATTAATGATTTGAATGGAACTTTAAAAACCTTGATTGAAAGCACTGTGTTTTTAATTGACATGATGAAACCTAATGGTTACCATACATTTTTAGGTTACATGGACAAACCACTTTTTACACTACCATAGTTTGCGGTTAAAGAGTGCAGCACAGAAGAAGTGCCCAGGCAACATGCTCATGTGGGTTTGAGGGTGTCAGATGTTATTACTTGGATGAGTTTGGGCTTCCCAAATGGGCTCCATTCTTACAGCCCACCTTATTCTCACCTGGTTCCCATATAGCAGGGTTCCTCAACCTGTGGGGCATGAAGCACTAGTGATCTGCAGGTCCATGCACAGGGGAAGGCACGAGTCCCTAGGGGGCCAGTAATGCCAATATAAATCTACATTAAAAAAGAGAAATTTATAATGTTTGGATGATAAATGTGTATAACCATGAATAGAAATGCAGAAATAAACATTGCTTAAGTAATGGAAAAGCAGAATTAAACATCAGTTTAACTTTATGAAAGGAAAGCACTTTTACATTAAAAATTGTATTGAAAAAAGGGGACAGTGAAATGTAACTTCTTGGCGGAAATTAGCTAGTAAGTTACTGTAGCACATTTCACAGTAAGCATACTTATTACAGTAAATGATGTACTGTAACATAACACAAAACAAAGGCAATACTGTAACTGTTACAGGAAAGTAAACCAGAGCACTGCAACTGTTATTACAGTAAATATCACAGCACCGCAACAGCTATTACAGTGGAAACATCACAGTACTGTAACTGTTATTAAATATCATAGCATTGTAATTTATTCCACATCAAGATGTGCAAAGATTAGACTTGTTTACAGGGCATTACTGCTTCGATTTTAACACCTGAATGAATAAATGTAACATGACATTCATTTATTGTAGAATTTTAAGTTAGGATTTTTTTCAACGAAATAAATTTGTTAAACATTTAGCCTTCGTTGCTAGCAAGAAAGAAATGAGTGATGATCTTCACTAAATGGAACTAATGTTACAGCACAGCGCTGTTATGAACACACACACACACACACACACACACACGCAGGTCATTACCTCTTCACAGAGAGCTTGTTTAGTAGCTGATAGATATAACTGTAAAAGGCTTAATGAATTATGTTAACATATCGTTTATCTAATAGACAGGGTTTAAAATAGCAGCTCATCAGCAAGTTATAGTGAATCTCTGTAACTGTTTTGCCATGAAGTATCCTGTCTTCATGATAGAAACTTGTACAAAGCAAAATGTGGATTATGGTTTAATGTTCTGGGGAAAAATCACATTCATAATGAACACATTGTGAATCACAGTAGAAATATGTTGAAATATTGTAGAATCATCACTGAAATTTCACCATGATCATTTAAATATTTACAGGTTTTACAGTAACATGCTGTATGAAGTTCTACAATAACATTTAATATAGGTTCTACAGCAACATGCTGTATATTAGTTCTACAGTAACATGCTGTATATAGTTCTTTAGTAACATGTTTAATATAGGTTCTATAATAACATGCAGTATATTAGTCCTATAGTAACATGCTTTATATTCGTTCTGCAGGAACATGCTTTATATAGTTCTATAGTAACATGTTATATATAGTTCTACAGTAACATGCTGTATATAGTTCTACAGTTACATGTTATATATAGTTCTACAGTAACATGCTGTATATAGTTCTACAGTAACATGTTTTATATAGTTCTACAGTAACATGCTTTATATAGTTCTACAGTAAAATGCTATTAAAAGGTTCTACAGTTACATGCTGTGTATAGGTTCAACAGTAAAATGCTGTATATAGGTTCTACGGCAACATAATGCACATAGGTTCCACAATGACATAAAGTTTTAGGCTCTATAGTAACATGTTTTATGTGGGTTCTACTGTCACATGCTGTATGTGGGTTCTACAGTAAAATGCCATATAAAGGTTCTGCAGTAACACAATAAGAATGTGTGCATTGTCCAGCAGTCATGCTGTGAAAACTACAGATAGTTGTTCCTGCATGGTGGCTTTATTTTCTAGTTCTCGGGCCCCCCTTTCATAGGAGCCAGTGTGTCGTTGGCAATCCAGATGTGGCCCATGTGTAACCTTTCCAGGCTCCATCACTTGGAGGTCCACCTCTGGAAGTGGACGCTTCAGACGCAGCGCCACTTTCCGACGCAGAGTGAGTGGACGCCAGGTGGCGCTAGAGCATCACGTTCTCCAGTGTGGGCTTGTTGCGGGCTCCCTGCCTGAGCATCGAGCTGCCTTTAGGTTGCTGAGATAGAGCTGCGGGTCCGCCGTTCTGGAGGTGGATGCAGTTCTGAAATCCCTGCTGCCAGTCTAATTAGAACTGGGAACAGTGGGCGAAGTGCTCTGTGGAGACCAGTGTGCTGCTGTGGGAGGGCTACCTGGCGCTGCAGGAGAGCCCGAGTGGAGGTATGGAGGGAGGAAGAGTTCCAGTAGGGGTGTGAGGAGGGCTGATGCTGTGGCGCGCGCGCGGACTCTGCTCAGCGCTGCAGCGCGGGCTGCAACACACGGCCGGAGCGCGAGCGCCTCGAGGTAAACGCCTCTCTGTCTTTTATTGTGGAGTTGTGGTGTGAAGTGGCCCAAAGTAAAGGGTGCAGTGTTCGTGTGGGCTTCCTTCGCTTGGCCGAGGACGGGTTTGAAGCGAAAGGAACAGTCCGAGGAGGGGAAAAAAACCGCCTTTCTGCTTCAGAAAGGCTGCAGAAGATGAAATGTCAGCCACAAAGTTGGTCACATAGGGCAGATGAAGTGCCAGGGCTGTGTAAGTGTTGGGGTAAAGCTGTTAGAGGGGTAAGAGTCCAGCACACCTCGTCCTGATTGTTGGCTAATGAAGAATGATGCTCGGGGTTTGTATTGGCGGGGCTGCAGTGTAAACACGGTGTCAGGCATTTAATAAGCGTCTGTTTTCCTTATTGTGTAGTTTTCCTGGGTGAGGGCTCGAGCTGCTTCAGGGTGATTATGTGAGCAGTGTGGACTCAGTGTGCCGTTTCTACAACATCTGGCGTGGATGATGGAATCACCACTCTTGGAGGAAGTTCTTTCAATTGTTTCTTTTTTGTAGAAGAAGGTTCATCACAGAGACATGCCACAATACTATCTTCTTCCCTTTTTTTACACATTTTTTTTCCAACCTTCTGACATTTAGAAACAGTAAAAAAGCAAGAAATTGTATTGTTGTAGCCGGTCACAATTGTGTTTTTAGATCAGGAAGAGGAAGAAAATATGGAATCGGTCAATTGGCTGGAAAATATTATGGAATCATGAGGAAAAACACTACATTAGTACTTTGTTGCACCACCTCTAACAGTGCATTTTCTGAGGCATGTTTATAGGTTCTATGGTAACATGGTGTATATAGGTTCCGCAGTCACATGCTCTATTTTAACTAATGACAAACAGTATTCTTCATCAGTCCGTCTCCAAATGTCTCTAATTGCTGTTGTCAGATCAGCTGTGCAGGTCAGAGCCTTGTCACCATTTTCTTCCATTTCCACCAGAGATTTTCAGCCAGATTGAGATCTGGACTATTTGCAGGCTGTGCGAATGACATTATATGTCTTCCTTGAATGAAAGTTTTCACATCCCTTGCACGACAGTGAGATGCATTATCATCATGAAAAGTGAAGTCATTGCCACCAAACGGAATGGAATAAGAAATAGTGTCCAATATTTCTGTGTAGATTTGGCATTTATTGAAGCTGTAATAACTGTCATCTCCCCCGTGCCTTTACCTGACATGCAGCCCCATATCAGCAGTGACTGTGGAAATCTACATGTTTTCTTCAGGCAGTCATCTTTATAAATCTCATTGAATCGGCACCGAACAACACAGCATCATCACCTTGCCCAGTGCAGGTTTATGATTCATCACTGAAGATTTCTTTCATCCAGTCATCCACAGTCCATGATTGCTTTTCTTTAGCCCACTGTAACCTTGTTCTTTCCTGTTTAGGTGTTAATGTTGGCTTTCTTTTGGCTTTTCTGTATGTAAATCCCATTTCTTTTTGATGATTTCTTACACTTCGTTCACAAACATTGATTCCAGGTTCTGCTCATTTGTTTCTCATTTGTTTTGTGCATTTTCTGTTTAAGACATATTGCTTTAAGATTTCTATCTTGATGCTTTGATGTTTTCCTTCCCTTTTACAACCTTCCTATTTTGTTTGTACTTGGTCCAGGTTTTAGACACAGCTGAGTGGGAACAACCAACAATGTTTTTGCTACATTCTGTGATGATTTACCTTCTTGCAGAAGTTTTAGAATCCCTCCTTTGTTTCAGTTGACCTCTCATGTTGGCATGATTCATGCTTATCCACAACTCCAAGGTGTGAGCACTCTTTATTAACTGAAGACTAATTAGCATATTTAATCTGATGCAGATGTTTGTTTTGGAACTGCAAATTACAGTTATTCCACAAAATATTCTTCAGAATTTAGTGGTTGCATATTTTTTGCCCTCTACTTGATCTTAAAAAAACCACACAATTGTGATTGAAATGTTTTTTTTTTATTGTTTCTTGATGCCAGAACTTTGAAAAGTAGTTTTGTGGCATGTCTCTGTGATTACTTTTTTCTACAAAATTAAACAATTGAAAGAACTTCTTCCAACAGTGGCAATTCCATAATTTCTGCCAGGGGTTGTAAGTGTTCTCATCAACAGAAGCATGTTTAATGTATCTTAATATGCTAGTTTTACACCATTTATTTGAGTAAACACAGAATTACTATTAATATAAGACAGTAAGACAGGGTGGATCTGTTCACTCTGCTGTTCTGCTAACAGCTTTGTTATGTCTATTAAACATTTTGAAATGCAATCCACAGATTGAAGCCAGAGTCTATATTGTGTGTACTTGTATATATGTTTGTAGTCATATGTACAGTGCATCTGGAAAGTATTCATACTTTATACATACATTGTTATGTTACAGCCTTATTTCAAAATTGATTCAATTCAATTTTCCCTGCAAATTTCCACACACAACATGATGACAAAGTAAACTTTATTTGAAATTACAAAATTATAACATAAAAATTTTTAACATACATAAGAATTCACAGCCACTGCTCAATACTTTGTTGAAGCACCTTTGGCAACAATTATAGCCACTTATTAACAATTATAGTCTTTCTGAATATGATACTAATGATTAATATGAGCTACAAGCTTGACTGACCTTTTTTTTGCAGCTCAAGCTCCATCAATTGGATGGGAAGAATCGGTGCACAGACATTTTTAGATAACTCCAGAGATGTTCAAACAGGTTATACATGCCTGATTGGTGGAGTGCTGCAGAAATGGTCTTTCTGTAAGGTTCTCCTCTCTCTACAGAGCAGCATTGGAGCTCTGTCAGAGTGACCATTGGGTTCTTGGTCACCTCCCTGACTAAGGTCTTTCTACCACAATTACTCAGTTTTGCCATGTGGCCAGCTCTATGAAGATTCCTGGTGGTTCCAAATTTCTTCCATTTTCCAATGATGGAGGCCACTGTGGGCTGTGAGACCTTCAATGCAGCAGAATTTTTTCTGTACCCTTCCCCAGATCTGTGTCTCGATACCTCTCTTGGAGGTCTACAGACAATTCCTTAGACTTCATGGCTTGGTCTTCTATGGGACCTTAAATAAAAAGTTTCCAAATCATGTCCAATCAACTGGATTTACTACAGGTAAACTCCAATCAAGCTGTAGAAACATCAGAAGAATTTTCAGTATTGTGTATAGTTTTGAGGGAAAAATGTATTTATTCTATTTTGGAATAAGGCTATAACATAACAAAATGTGCAAAACGTGAAGCACTATGAATACCTTCTGGATGCACAGTATATTTGAGTGCATGTTGGTAAATGTGAATTCTCAAAAATGTTTGCATTGTTCTGTGATTGGGATGTGAACAGTGGTTCCGAATCCTGAGAACTGGTACTGGTTTATATACAGAGGTGGAGACAGTCACCAGGGTAACAAACATAACCTCTGATTTGCTTTCTAAAATGACCATAGAAACTAGGTGACCTGAGTCTTCTGACTTTAGTTTTTATTGGTAAAATTACAATGAATTTTGTGTTACAGCACTCTGTATGTAGCTTTCCACTATGAAAATATTAAAGCAAAGTACATTCTAAAAGTATTTCTCTCAGCACTTTTGTACAACATCTATGAAGTTCTCCAGAATGTCACCTAGAACAGGGATTCTCAACATCTCCACCTCATAGCCTACCTGTTTATAACTAGACAGCATAATGGCCCAGAAGAAAACAACTAAATTGTTTTTCTCTTTTACTTCTGCAATGTTATTTCTGCATTTCATTTTTATCATTTGAACATGACTGATCTCTCAATTTTTATTTACAATATTTTACTTTTCATGTAGATTTTATTATTTAATCAGGCATTTCTGACCCACGATAGACTATTGTTTTCCCCTGATGGTGGGCCTGCAGACCACTCAAGAGTACTTACCGGCCCACTGGTGATCTCTGGCCCACAAGTTAAGAAACCCTGATCTAGAATTCCTCTAAAACTGCCCTTCATGACTTGTGATTGTGACTTAACGATTAATTTGTAACAATTGGATTGTTACAAAATCTAGAAAAGTTGTTGGAATTGCCTGTTAAATGTGCCTGAGAATGGACTTCAAAAGAAAATTCAGTACAAGCAAAACATTTCAAACATTTTTCACAACAATCGTGCCTTATTTAAATCCTAAACATTAACATAAACCCAATCCACTAGCAACATCCATTTTAAGAGAATATTTCAGGCGTGTAACACTGGAGAGCAGAACATCACCACCAGAGATTGGTAATTATCTAAATACGATAAAAATATGATGAAAACAAACTGCTTTATGATATCAACAAATTAAATTTCCCAATGAATGCATTCTTTGGCACATTTAACTAAGAGTACCCATGTTTTCTGGAATTCATTCTTAGACATTAATATGTTTGATCTCCTCCTTCTTTCTCAGAGTTTCAGGTCTACGACATCTGTAATGAAGCTACTCTTACTTGGCCATTGATCATCACTTCTCTGACCTGAACTCACAGATGACTGACCTCATGTTTTGGAAACTGCAGAGAATGTCCACTTTACCTTGGGACCTCCTACCCCAGGGCAGGTGTACTGGTGATTCCATTCACTTTGTACGCCTCTTCCATACTGACCACATGCTGCAGTAGCCATATTACAACTGACAGACCCCCAATTCCTGTTTGCTTGCCTTCTTACATACCTTAACCTTGTGTTGTCATGGCGAGGAACTCGATGTGGCAGAGCTGCCTTTTTATGCTGACAGTGGTGACCTGCTCCATCACCCAACGCCTGGACCTCCTCACACCCCCAGCTCCTGAGTATGCCCATTCCATCAGAATCGACGGTGACGTTATCCTGGGAGGCCTCTTCCCAGTGCATGCACGAGGGGAGCGTGGTGCCCCCTGTGGTGAGCTGAAGAAAGAGAAGGGCATACATCGTTTAGAGGCCATGCTCTTTGCTATTGACCTCATCAACAAGGACCCTGACCTGTTGCCCAACGTCACGCTGGGTGCACGCATCTTGGACACCTGCTCACGGGACACCTATGCTCTGGAGCAGTCACTCACCTTTGTGCAAGCTCTCATTGAGCGTGACCCTTCAGATGTGCGCTGCGCTGGTGGAGAGCAGCCCAGCTTTGCTAAACCAGACAAGATTGTGGGTGTGATCGGCGCTGCCGCTAGCTCTGTCTCCATCATGGTGGCCAACATCCTGCGACTGTTTAAGGTGAGTTTTTAAGCTCATATTTTTGCTGCTGGATTCATGCGGAATATGGTTTGTCATTTCAGACTAAAAGAGAGTTTTATTTAACCTACAAAATCCTTGAATGAAACAAGGCATTCAAATGGTTAATTAAACACATAAAAAAGAATATTTTTAGTTTAAATTGACGGTTGCGGTGTTCTATTTTTACAGTATACCCGCTGTAAGGTAGTAGGCAATATGCTATATGTTGTTTCAAAATATTCAGTAGATCATCTTTGTGTATTGTTATATGATGGCATAATGTTTTTAATCAATGTCTCCTTAAGGCATCCACAAATGCTCAACATCCACAAATGACTGGTGTTCATCTGCTACTGATGATCAATTAATTCAATAATACTAGGTAACAATTCTTCACTAGGTCCCACTTACAGTATACTTGTGCTCTACTATCTAGATCCATTATGACTTGTCTGGTGTAATTGAATTGCTATTATTAGATGGGTAGACACAGCAGAAGTTTATTCCATTAGTTCTCAGGATGCTGCTTCCAGGTTATCTTGTTTCATGTCTCATTAATAATTTAGTGTCTGATACACACACTAAATATAGCTGGCTTGTAATAGGATAAACAGAATGGAGTTGATGATGGAATTCACCATTTTACTAAGTAAGACAATCAAGCATACCACGATTTCATCTGCTGATGTGGTTAGAAGAGAGTAGTGATTCAGGATATTGATGGAAGCTATCACGTGCTTTCTATGTTTATTGTAATATTAGCTTTCGTGGTTCAGATACTTGAGATTGTGGTGTAATTGTGGAAAGCTTTTGGATCATTTCTCACTTTTCTTGTAATCATAGGGGGCATTCTTGGGCATAATGGGATTTAATGTAGTTATTTGCAGACTGGGTGTGATAGGCATTTATAGTATATGACATTTAACAATTTAATTCCAGTACTTGCTTATAAAAATATACGGGAATGATATGTCTAGATATTCACGAACTACTGATAGTAATCCTGAAGATAAACAGTATGTATTAAAAATGTGAAGTTGCTACAGTGTATTGAAATGTAAAACTGTATTGTTGGTATATCCAGAGGATCTTGTCATTTCTTTTTGTGAAAGCTGTTGGAAAAAAAGCATCTGGATCAAATGAACAGGGATGGGGCAGAGCTTATGTTATGCATGTAACCAAACTCAAATGTCCATCCTTTTTGCGTTTATTTGTTAGAAACCAGTAGTATATAGTTGTACATACACTGAAAACCTAGTTATGTCTTGTGAAGCAATGCTGCAGTAACTTACAGGATATACATATGGCGCCTCCTGCATTGATTGTGGATGTGATTTCCTCCAGTCACTTGTCTGTTCACTCAGACAATTCTAGCCAGATGCTGCCCGTCACAGTCATTACCACCAACTGTGCTGTCCACTTCCTTTACTGGTACCGGCAACACTGGATACACACGTGACACTGTGGATTGAGGAATGTTAAAACCTGCACAATCCAGAAATGGAATGTCCCATACATGTGAGACCAACTATCGGGACAGTGTTCAGCCAATCTCACAAGATAAAATCTCACACAGGTGTAACACTTATATAGAGGTAACACTTAATGATATGTGTACATACTGCTATCCCATGGCTTCTCACTGTAATTAAAACTCTGGAGAATCACTTCTATCATAAAGTAAAAAATATTGATTTGACCAAATATGGACATGACTTCAGTCATGTTTTGCAGACCTCAGTTTTGCCCATTATATGCTTTTGCATCTTTGTTTACAACAAAATAAGCATCACTGGTATTTTGTGTATTGCCATTTGTGCTGTTCCGTCTGCTCTTTGTTGAAGGTGGGGCTTGAACGTGTGAGCGGTGATATCTATTATGTAGGAAAATAATGCAGTGCATCAAAACAATGCCTCCATAAACACAAAGTGGACTGTGAAGAGCAAGTACAAATGGACTTGGTTTCAAATCTGAATTCCCCCGCTTGAATGATTTGGCTTTAAGCCAAATGAGTGAGGACCCATTAATGTGAACAACATGGTGTGTTGACTTTGGATAAAAAAATCAGTGGCGATGAAAAGTGCCAAAACAAACATCTTAAAAGCTCATCTATATAACCATGCCATTCAAATCTTTGAGCTGGGAACAGAAACTGCAGTTGGAGAGGGGTCTTCTCATGAGTTGGCTTTTACAGATGATTTTGCTTGACAGTGTAAATATATACAAGACTGCATAACCTTATGGCATAACTAACTACATATTCAACAAGCTGCTGCCATCAAACAGTACGGTTTGGCAGTATCTTTCAAACCATTGTTTGTTTATAAGGATATAATTGCATCATTATAGTTTTAAATTTCTACCAGATGATGGCAGATGCAAACATACACCTTAAGAATGTTGTTTCAGGCCTAATCTTGTCCTGCGTTTAAAAGCCAGCTTGTATGTCCAGGTATGTCCGTTACTATGCCTGGGTGTTTGTGATATAACGTATTTAAAGGACATGATCAGGATATGCAGTATGTATCACAATATTTTGGACAGAATGGACAGAATAAAAACTACTTTCAGAAAAATTGTTATTGCAATTTTTTTTCATTCAGAATTAGAAAAGGACTAGTCATCACAATAACAAAAATTTTATTTGTTATTAAAATATCATGGTGTTTCTCACCTATATGCGCTATTTGAGTTTGTCATATACATGCTAATTGTGATGTATAATGTTTAAATCTTGACATTTTAAAAATGTTGATATATCTGAATTGGCATTGGCAGATATGTACATAGGCAGTCTTTGGTGCATCTTTAAGTAGAATTTCAGTTTGTACTTTATCATAATAAAATGTCTGCTCAGTGAGTCAGAGAAAAAGCATTGGATGGTGTATTTATTCTTGTTCAATCCTTTGTTTACAATTAGGCCCATAATATTTGACAGTGCCACAATCTTCATGATTTGGGCTCTGCATGAAACAACTGAGATTCAATTAAAGTGTGGACTTTCAGGTTTATTTCAAGGGGTTAAAGAAAAATATTTTATATATATCCTATTTTGGAATTACACCCTTTTTTCTACAAAGCCCCCTCGGTTCAGGGGCTCAAATGTAATTGGACAAATTACTGTTACCATAATCATAATGTTAATGTTTAGAATTCTTTGCAGGAATTGACTACCTTAAGTCTGGAACCCATGGGCCTCACCAAATGCAGGGTTTTCTCCTTTGTGATGCTTTGCCAGGCCTTTACTGTAGCTGTTTTCAGTTGTTGCTTGTTTGTGGGTCCTTCTGCCTTAGGCTTTGTCTTAAGTAAGTGAAATCTTGCGGGTTGAGGGTTGATATCTAGTGATTGACTTAGCATTGCAGAATAAAAGCTTTGCATTAAAAACACTCTTTTAGTTGTTGTAGTTTGTTTGGGGTCATTGTCCATATGTACTGTGATGCACCGTCCCATCAACCTTGCTGCATTTGGTTGAACCTAAGCAGAAAGTATATCCTTGTACACTTCAGAATTCATCCGGCTGTTTCTGTCTTCTGTCACATCGTCAATAAACACTGGTGACCCAGTGCCACTGGAAGCCATGCATGCCCACATCTTGTCTACTAGCTAAGGATATTCGAAGTGAACAGCAAAGCACTTTTGTAAGTCGCTCTGGATAAGGGCGTCTGCTAAATGCTGCGAATGTAAACGTAAATGTAAATGTAAACGCCCATGGATAAACCACAGGATGTGGTGTGCTTTGGATCATGAGCCATTCCAAGTCTTCTTCATACTTCTTCTTTCCATCATTCTGGTACAAGTTGGTCTAAATTTGGCTTCTTTTGATTTTTTTTGGCAAATTCTAATCTGGCCTTTCTATTTCTGAGGCTGATTAATGGTTTGCACCTTGTGCTGAACCCTCTATATTGGCTCTCATGAATTGTTCTCTTTATTACAGACTTAGACACTGATACATCTACTTCTTGGAGTGTGTTCTTCACTTTGGTGCATGGTGTGAAGGTTTTTCTCTTCATCACGGAAAGGATACTGCAATCATCAAACACTGTGTTGTCTTCTGTGGACATCCAGGCCTTTTTGAGTTCCCAAGCTCATCCGTGATCTCTTTCTCAGAATGTACCAAACTCGTGATTTGGCCATTCCTATCATTTACACTATCTCGCTGATGGATTTCTTCTTTTTCCAGCCTAATAATTTCACTTCCACTGAGAGTTCCTTTGACTGCATGTTGTGGGTTCACAGCAACAATTTCCAACATTTTACCTGCTTAATTAATGATGGATTACCGAGGAATAGCCCATGCAGCTCATGAAATAGCTTTTGAGATAATTGTCCAATTACTTTGCACCCCTGAAATGAGGAGGCTTTGTAGAAAAAATGGTTGCCATTCCTAAATGTTTCATAGAATATTTTTGTACAACCCCTTGAATTATTATAATAACTGTATCTCAGTTATTTCATCTCAAATCCAATATGGTGGCATGCAGAACCCAAATCATTGAATTTTTGTCACTGTCCAAATATTTATGGGCCTAACTGTATAAGAGGAAACCAAGGTTTGTGCCCTTCTCTCTGAGTGAAGATGCACACAACCAATCAGTATTTGACTCCCCTCAGTGATGAAATATGGACCATCACCATAGACCATACCAAACTCCATAGGTTTTTTTTACACAAGAAATCCAGAAAAAAATGGATTCAGTTTGTACTGGTGATTTCCTGCAACATTTAGAACACAATTTCTAGATTAAAATATGGCTGAGCAATATGGACAAAAAATAAGTTCCTCACTATATTCACTATATTTAAACATATTGAAATTTGATAATTTCCTCTTTATGCACACTGTCAGTTTCATGTCGGAGCTCTGACCTGTGCCCCCTCTATGTTATGTGTGAGAATGCGAGTGGGGCCAGAGGGGAGAAGAGTAGAGGAGGGGACAGAACAGAATGAGGGAGCATGTTTTCTGCAAGATTAAAACAGAACATTTTTAAAAATGTAAGAACTGTTTATATGTACATCCCAGCCGTAGATTAAACCAGTCTCACTGTCTCATTAATCTTCACCATGTCCACTGATATTTTTTTTTGACTAAGCGTGTAATGCAGGAACCCTGTTTTAGTGGACATAGATCAAAAGGGGGCAGCAATGATAGCCTGCAATATCTGTTCAGAAAAAAGCCAATTTAGTAGCACTTTAAAATCATTTCAGGTCACGGGGCCACCTTTCAGAAGCAAAGCCAGTGTTTATCCTGGTTTTAGGACAGGCTCTGTCGCACCTTTCTTTGGCTTGCAAGCTCTAATTCTGTGTTTCTTTGGTTTGACAGTGGGTGAATGAGCACAAGATCTCCAAGTTTATAGTATATCTTGTATTGCAGTTCTGTTTATTTGAGCACAATTAGCAACAAGGGTTGTTCAGGTAACCAGCAAAAGATCCTGGATCCTATTTCGGAGGCAGAGAATAAAGCCATGACTTGGTCATTAAACTGGTTAGGCCACTCTGTTTTTAGAATTAGTATGATAGACATTGCAGAGGTGGCCATGCCAGCACATTGATACCATGTATTTTCTTCCCTCTCCACTGCTTTTGAAAATAAAATCTTAATGACTGACACTTTAAAAGTTTATAGCATTGCATAATATGTTTAATGATTATGAAAAAAAAAGCTAAATATGATTCAAATGGATCCAGAATCATTTTTCTTTGAGAAGAGCCATTTATATTAATAAATAATGAAATTTAATAGCAGAATCCAGAAATCCTGAAAAATTAAAAATTAATCTATATTTTAATTTTATTCAAATGTCCACTTAGATATATTTGCTTGCTCCTGAGCTTGAATATATAATGGCCTGCATTTAAAATAGCTGTAAAGTCACACATTTCTGTTCCTGCATTGAAGTAAGAATACCCAAAGGTCCAGTTGGCTGTTTTAAATTTAAATAAATCTTTGGCGGACAGTTTTATTTTCTGATCACTACTTGTTTGCCCATAGAAAATTCTCAAACATGTACAAAGTAACTAAATCTTGAATTAATAAGACATATCTGTCTTTATCTTCACAGTTCGTCAGATGGTAATCCTGTTCACCTATGCTCTTCTTCACTCCAGTTTCAGGGCATGTCCATGTATATTTTAAAAGTCTCTCCTCCATGAAAAGTGAAATATTCAAGTGAATTATTCATGCCAGAGAAGAAAAAGAGCCAGCACAAGCTGTTTGAGTTAATGAGCATTTGTAATGGTCATGTAAATGACAAGCCCCCATCCACAGGGCCAGGGGTAATACCCTCATCATTCATCCTGTATGTCTTATGGTCCTGGTGCCAAAGAGAACATTACCAAACCAGACCTGATCACACAGTGGAGGCCTTGAGACAAGATACTGCAGATGTGGAACAGTAGAATTCAAGCTGAACTGGCGTGTGAAGAGTATGTGTGTCCGTGTGTGCCTTCATGCAGTAACTGTGCAAATTTGCCAGATTCATCTTGCAGTTATTACCACTCCCATTTCCCATTATGGAGTCAGATTGAATGAAGCGTCGCATTGCAGTCTTAATCAATACACCCTTTCATCTCTGGTGCAGAAAGAGAAGAAGGACTAGCTCATGTTAGTGAGAGCATATTCATTTTCAGGCCACGCCCATGCTGAAACTTTAAATGGATAGAACAATTAATGCATAGTAAACTATGAAATATCCCTCAGAGCTCTGTTGATCAGTTTATATTTTTAAGAACATGTATGATTTTAGAAAATAGAGATTCTTCAACACAAAACTGAATCAAAGACATTCAAAAGGGATGGAAACTAAAGTTTGTAGACACCTGCTCTTTCAGAGATGCTTTTGTTGTTTGTTTGTTTACCTGGGCCTTACACAAGATTTTGGAAAATGGTCGTGATGATTCAAAGGCATTCGGTCAGGACAGCATAATTGAGATCAAAGACTGATGATGGATGATTTGTTATAGATCAAAAATGCCACTCAAACGTTACTGGCTGGGGCTCCAGCACTTTAGAGAAGTCAATTCCACTACTCCACAGCCCAGTGCTGCAGAGCCTTATACTCCTCTACATAGACAAAATTGTTGGTACCCTTCTTTTAAAGAAACTTGAAACTGACAAAATTACTAATAAATAAAAAATATTGAAAATCTACGAATGTGAATTGTGGTCAACAGAATTATAATCAATGAATGAAACTGGCTTGGACAAAAATGATGGTACCCGTAACTTCATATATTGTTGTACAACCTTTTGAGGCAACCACTTGGGATTTCTGTCATTCTCAATTAGACTTCCGCACCTGTCCACGGGTAATAGTGTGCACTCCCTGTTAGCAAACTGCTCCAGCTGTCTCAGGTTTGAAGGGTACCTTCTCCATACTGCATGTTTCAGATGTTCAAAAGGATTTAGATCAGGGTTCAAAGAAAGCCACTTTATATAGAATAGTCAAATGCATTGCTCTTAGCCATTCTTTAATGTTCTTAGCTGTGTGTTTTGGTTAATTATCCTGTTGGAGGACCGATGACCTGTGACTAAGACCAAGAGTTCTGATACTGGGTAGCACATTTTGTTCCACTATGCCTTGGCAGTCCTGAGACAACTTTCTCTTTTGCATTCAGCAGTTGATGTTCAGTGTAGTACACATTATGATACCAAACAGCACAGTGACAACGTTGCACACTTTAAGTAGGCAGACTGACTGATACCATTATTTTTGTCCAGGCCAGTTTTTACTTTTTTGTTGAACCAAAATTCAAAAGAAATGTCTGATTTTTGGTAATTTTAATCAGTTTTATCAGTTTTTAAGGTTTCAGGACCATTGTGGGTTTTTCTTCCTTTAATGTAAGGCTACCAACAATGATGTCCATGTGTGTATCTGCTGGATAGCCTTGGTTATGGGGCCTTTAGTGTGGCTTCAAAAGAGCATCCTGTTTAATTAGCTATTTAAATAGATGTACAGTAAATGTGTTGAATTTAAAAATATATTTTAAAATTCAAATCAATCTTGGTTTGAATGATCTGATATTGATATTTAAAACTGAGATCAATCTTTAATGGTCTGGAGTTAGTGCTCCCACCAGTGGGAAATAAAACAACAGAAAAAACACTTAAATAACTTGCTGTAAGGGAAATATGCCTGAATTAATTGATATTTAATCACATCAAATTACTTGTAAATTGGAATCAAATGAGTTCAGGAAATCAGTGGTAATTCACAACCATAACATGCACAACTAAATGCCTGTGTCAGTAATGGGTGCACCATAAAGTAGCTGAATGTAATCATTAAAAGGAGTCTATATATAGTGCATTTTCAGTCAAAACTGTACTCTTGCTCTACATTTTTTAAGAAATTAACATTTGTGCAAACTGGTCACAGAAAAAAAAGGCTTGGGATCAAAAGTGATAACAGAATATCCCTTTAACAGGAAAAGCGTATTGAGTGAAACAGAACCAGTCTGTGAATCCGGCAAGGGTTGAATGACTGATATGGTACTGAATTGACTGCACAGACTCAAATGGCATCGCTAATTTAACTGTACTGTCAGTTGGGAACATAAAATTTTAAGCAGCAGGAATGAATGACATCGATATCAAAGGCTTCTTCGTTTAAAACACATCAGACTCAGATGGAATTAATTGTTTTTGGAGCATTTGTGTTCCAGGTTTAGTGGATGGGCAGAAAAAATGAAGATGGTTAGTTTTAATGGTTAGTGGAGAAAGTATCTTTCAATGATTATTTTTAGAATATGAACACTTGTACTGTCTGTCGATAAACCTGTCCAAAAAATTAAAAATAATAATCTAATAATTGACTAGCCCTGTTTCAAGCTCACATGTAATTAATTCCAAAAACAGAGATCTGGTTCTACATTTAAAGGGCTGGAAAAAATGTCTGAGTAAGAAATTCATAACACGTTGTCCTTGCTCCAGTAGGCCTTGTTAGTTGAGGTCATGCTCAGAAACATTTATTCAGACCCAGAACAAATCACCTAGAAGGTAACACTTCTGACCTAGAAGAACTGCCATTTCTCAACTCTGCTCATTTTCACAAAGGGGCAAAGAGCATCTGAGACCCTTACTTTTTCAATTAGTACTATCTATAATTCATATGAAGTTAAATTAAATTTAGAAATAAACATTCATGCCATGTAAACCGTAGCATATATGTAATGTCTTTTGAATTAACATTGGAGGTGTTTGAAAAACCTTTGCTTGTGTCCAAATTCAAATTTGCAATTCACTGGTAACAACACAACAGTTAAGACTTATTCAAATAGAGATAATCTTGACTGCTTCATGGATGTTATTTATTATAATCATTCTTTATTTATGTAAATCAATTTTTTTTCAGGACACATTCTGAATTTTTAATGACTTGATATATTCATCAAGTATTTTATACCTCATAGGTATTGAATTCCCTGCAAAGGCAGTCAATTAAAATCTGTGAACGAATGAACTTGAAGGTAAAATTGCAGATTCATTCTCACCCTTCACCTTGTATACTTTCTTCTTATCTGAATCAATCAAATCTGACTTATTCAAAACAAGTGGAAGGTAGACTTCGTTAATGTCATCATATAAATTGTCGTTTGATATCAGCATTTGAAATGACTCACTGGCCAAACAACTTTGATATCTGATCTGATCATGCACTTCCTTTTGCTTCTGTAAATTGTCAGAGCTCTTGGATATAATGCGGAGATTAGCATGCAAAATTAATTACATTCCCTGAGGCAAGATTTACCAGCCACACATCTCTCCTGAGGCCATGCTAAAGAGAGCACTTCCTGCTTTTAATATGCCAGGTGCCTCAACACATAAGACAACTAGTGAGTGAAAGTGAGCATTAAGAAGAGTAGTAAATTACACATGGGACTTACAGCTCACTGATTCACACAGATTGCTTGATTTTAAAAGGCATTGGTTGTATACATATGCATAAGTGAACATGATGCCATTAGTGCACACAATATGTACTATATGAACTCTATGTTCACGTAGTATAGTCATAGTATCATCGTAATTGATGTGATTGTAAACAGTGCTCACAGTAACATTACCAAGGCCTCTTTTAGGTAGAATTGTATGTCGCTGTTTCAGAAGCGTGCACCTTTCACTGTTATCAATCCCAAAATATGCAGTTGAGAAGTAATGTGCTGAAGTTGTTTTTCTTATGATCACTGATAAACAGATGTCAGAAAGAAGCATCTTCTTGTGGCTTTGATGACTGCCTCTCACCACTCTGTCATATTTCCTTGATGTTTTCTTAAAATGATATCAATTACTTGCTTCTCTTCTGGCCAAACCTTCTAGTTTGATTTTTTCCTCTCTCCACACATTCTCACAAGCTCTCAAATGTGTTTACAACAGTTGATTGAGTTATCCCCTGATGTTATCACCTGATGTTCCTCACTTCCCTTCTAACTCCATCACTTAATGAGCAGTATGGCTACTTGTTATTTTGCACTTATATCCCAAACAGAGGGTTCCTTCAAACACATTCTCTGGGTGTTTAACATCAGTGTATGACATACAAACATTTGAGTGGATAATGTTTTTTTTTACTATTTGAGGGATGGGAATGCTGAAGAGGAGGTTTGCTCAGGGAGGATCCACCGTAACCCTATTTACAATTGACTGGATAAGATAATGATTGACTGACTAACTGATTTCTGTGTCTTTTGCTTTATCACAGATGCTCAACTCAGTTTTGACAAAAGGAGGCACCATGTAAAAGTGAATTTCAGTATTGGCTACTGTATAAATGATGCCATTTGTGACACCAGTCCACTGTCATGCTGTTGTTGATATTTTTGGAAATTGGCTTGTAATCTAGCTTGATGAGGGCAAAATCATTTAAAATGTTTGCTTGGGACTGACAGTGTGTGAATGAGGGATTAGCTAAGCCGAAATGAGGCTTGAAATTCAATTTCAAAGAACATACTCCATTTTAGCCGTTCATCGTGACTGATACCCTTGTCCCTGCAACCATAACATTAAGAATAGGGGTGTTTTCAACAGAAGCTTTCCTTTCCATAAGGATAATGAGTCAGATTATCAGGAGAATGAAACAGCACAGTTGTCACATAGACACATAGCATTTTAATGACCATTCTCATTGTTTTGAAAGGCTTACTCACAGTACAGTCACTGCAGACATTTATTCATTCTGTCATTCCATTTAACAAGGTCATTACAAATCTAAGATTTGTCCTGGTGTCATTCTACATAATGCTGTTACTGTAGAGTGGGATTAAAAGGATGGCCAGTTATCTTACTCTATTCTGCTGTAAGACAGCAGCATGAGCCATTTCCGTTATCCTAATAGATATTTCTGCACTTTATATTTTGCTAAACTGTGAAGGTTTTTGGGTACTGACTGGGCCATGAACTTATTTAGGTGGTTATAATTTGGGAAAAATAGCTGACTTCAGTGAATGGCTCTGCATAATAAATGCATAATGAGGGTACAGAAGGTCAATGTCGCTGTCCCAAGTCTGTGTACTGCTTAGACTGAACACTGATTTCATTAGCATGCATTTATCACATCTATTATGCTGAAATATGAGTAACAAATCACAGTGCCATTGTGTTTAGTATGTATTTTGAGCATTCTTGATTTAAACATTTTAAGTGGGGAAAAAACAAACAATACATTTACATTTATGGCATTTAGCAGACTTTTGGTGCTCGAACAGAAAACAGAGTCTGGATGCATGTTTTCCTTGCGTTTTGAGAGATGGTGGGTCAAGCCGTGCTGTACTTGAAGCCTGATGGGCTCTTGGTACAGCTGGAGTGTGCCAGTGTGGTGCAAAGCAATTCTAATTAATCCAATATTTACCCCTCCAGTAAAAGCTGCATAAAGACAATGAAGTACTTTCTAACACATTTTAATGCTTGTTGTACCTGTAATGAGTCTCCTGTTTTTATGTCTAAATGGACATTTCGGGGTGTACAACTGAAACTAATGGGATATGCTTATTTTCGTATCTGCTCCTGCTTGGATTCTTTTTTAAGAAGGAAGTCTGCAGTTTGGTCCCAAAGTGTGGGGTAATCTGCACAATAATACTTAGTGCTATACTGCAGTAATTAGCTTAAACACCTGCAGTTGCAAAACTGTGCATGCAGTGTAAGGGTTTTATAGTGTGATTTACATCTGACATGCTGCGTTTGATATGAAAATCAGATATTAAACAGTATTCACTATTATATAGTAAGCAGGCATGAATTAGACCAGTGGTCCTGGAGAGCTACCTTCCTGCAGACTGGATTAGGAACTGGATTGAACCCTGATATAGCTATTTACTGCTTTCAGAAATTCTTGATCAGCTGAATGGGGTGTGTTATATTCGAGTTAAAGCTGAAACCTGCAGGAAGTACCAGGGTTGGTCACCCCTGAATTAGTCATACAGTAATTAATTGAAGTATAAATTGTAGATAATTTATTAAATATACAAGATTATGTTTTATCTTGTCTATAAACATGCCAGTTGCTAAATAGCTGCAGGTAGTCACTATTAAAGTTTGCATCAGTGAACCAGTGTTTAGGTCTGATTTGAGAGTGTTTGATCCTAATACTCTGACGTTGCCCCCTCCCCCATTCATACAAAAATAAATGTAATTATTGTGTGTGACAATACACTTAAGGAAGTATGAATAATGCTGTGCTGCTAGTGTTGTATATTAGTTTATTAGAGTCTTCATGTGCTATAGAAAAATAATACAATAATAGTCTTTTCTGGATATTTCCTCCAAAGGCGATTGATCCATCCTTTGTGATTAATGATTCATTTAAATGTAAATTAATTTGAAACATGCTATGAGATTTTATGACAGAGCTCTTAATGGGTAAACATATGGAAGGAGTTCTTATACAGAGTTGAATTGGATCTTATTGTGGAATACAATGGAATTTCTATTAAGTGTTGGGACTTATGTGTATAGTTACAGTGAGAAGCATTCACCTCTCATAGTCTTCCTCTGTCACATATCCATTGTGTTTAACTTCCATGTCTGTCTTCACATTACCGTTCTGTTTTGTTTGTTCTGTTTTGTTTTTGGTCTGTGTCTGCCCTAGCTTTGCCCCATTTTCACCAGTGTCTCATTTGTAACCATGACCATTTGTTAAACAGCTCCAGCTGTTAAGCTCTAGTCTTGGCTGTGTATTTAAGATCCTTTGTTTCAGCCTGACTTTGTCAGCTTTTGTGTTAATATCAGTGTGTTACGTCAGCTGTATATCCTGTCATTTGTTTTGTCAATAAATTTTCAAAAACCTGTGAGTATGTCCGCCTCTCCTCATCTTCTCAGCGCACCCTGACAGAAATGCTGACCTAAAATATGAATGTAACAGGCTTGTCCCATCTTGATGGGACTGGGGAAGCCTCCAAAACATATGGCCAGAGGAAGCAAGAGAGGCGGCGCGTTCAGGGGGATCCTGTTATGGGGAGAAGCGAGGCTAGCTGGAGTTCTGGGCTTAAAGATATGGAGGACCTCTTGAACTTCATGGACTTTGTACATGAGACCTTCAAGCCCAACACCCATGCCCCAGTGTCTATGGCAGTGCCAACTGCCCAGGCTTAGTGTCTATGGCTGTGCCTGCCGCCCATGCTTCAGCATCTATGGTAGCACCTTCTGTCTATGCTTCAGCTTCTATTGCAGTGCCTGCGCTTCAATGTCTATGCCATTGTCTATTCAATGTCTGGATCTGTTCCTGTGTTGTCAGTGGCGGTATCTGCTGTGTCCATTCCGGTGTTTTGGTGGTGTCCACTGAATCTGTTCTTGTGTTGGTGGCTGTTTTATCACCGATAATGTCAGCATTGTCACCCATCGCACCTACTCCAATGTCTGCGGTGTCAGACGCAGCTCCAGTGTCCGTATCTGCATCTGCTCTAGTGTGTGTGGCTTCAGACAAGCTTCAGGGCCCATGGCTCCTGCCTCATCTGCGTCAGTTTCCGCAGCTCCTGCTGAATCAGCTCTGCCTATGTCCCAGTCTATGTGTGCTTCCATGTCTGTGTCTATGTCTGCACTCATGTCTATGTCTTTATCTGAGCCCATGTCTGTGTCTATGCCCAGGTCCGTGCCTATGTCTATGCCCATGTCCTGGTCCATGTCCATATCTGTGCCATTGTCTCAGTCAGTGCCTGCTTTTGTTTTTGTACCCCTTTCTGGTCCTGGTTTGTTTTGCATGTGTCCATATCTCTATTTTTGTATCTGTCCCCATCAGTGTGTTCATCCCGATTCTGTTGCCCAATCCTTTCACACCCCAAGTTTGATCTCCTGTCGCGTCTAATGTTTCTCCTGTGTATCCTGTTGTTTGTTTTGTCAATAAATATTCAAAACCTTGCGAGTATGTCCATCTCTCTTGGTCTGCTCAGTGCACCCTGACACCCTTCCATCAGATGAGTATGATGGAAAAAATTACATGCCTAATAATGCCCTCAGGCCAACTTAAATCCTTCTTGGAAGAATATCAGCCCAATCCAAAGGTTTGTGCAGGGCTTCATCCTTCATTAAAATAAATAAAAAAACCTTCATATGTTTGATAGATGAAGTTCTGAAATGTTAGAAATTTCCTTAACATACCATAAAGAGTCAATGATGTTTTCATGCCATGGCGAGGCAACCCTGGTTCTACAGTGCCAGCTTCCTGGACAGTTTACTGATTTCGTAGCTGTAATGGACCTACTGAAACTGCCAATTACCATGTGATTTGGCACAGGTGTTTGAGTAGGAGGAGCACAAAGCTGTGCTGGAGGGTGGCATTCCAAGACCAGAGTTGCCTACCCCTTCAATGTGCATTTCTTATTTGCATTTAAACAACTCATGCAGTCAAAGTATAAGACTATATGACAGCTCACGTTTTGCACACTCAAGAGCATAGTCTGGGTGTTTACAACTATTTACACAGTGCTAAATTCACAGAACAATTAAAATTAATTTACCCTAAATTAGACAAGGTGTTGCAGCATGATCCAAAGAGATTTATTGTACTGCATCCTCAAGGGACATTTAAAATAAGGCTACTTGTTTGGTTTAAGGTCATTGTTTTGTAGGAATTGTCATGGGACATGGCCTTTCCTCACGAGTGGGGCACTATTAAATATGCAAAAATCCAAAAGATTGCCACTAAGAGAGGCTAATTAGTATTTCATTTACAACACAAACAAACAGGCAAGGACAATCATGCAGGTCACAAGGTACCATTCTATACTCACTAAGCTGTATGAATCAAGTCTTTTGGGAAGTAAAAAATCTTAGAGCCTCATTCTTCATCATTAAGTTTTTAACAGTCCTGTCAAGTGCACAGAGGTTGACCTCTACAGTTAATCACAGGCTCTTGGGGTACAAAAGGGTAGAAGAAGGATTTTCTCATAAAAAAAAATCAATTAAATGTGCCCTGTCAGTGTCTATCTCTTAATTTAAAAATGATCACTGGAGCTTTTTTTTTTTTACCAAAGGACACACAAGCTGTAAAGATGCAGACACTTTGACTTCTGTATGACAGCTATGTCCTAATGTATCTTTTGTGAAAGTGAGAATGTAGATATTATAAATCCTAGAATTAATAAAACCAAACTAGCACTAACAATAATACTGATTTGAGAAATACCTCAAATTCTCTTATTATTTTGTGTAATTTTATGTATTGCTCAAGGTGCATTTAGGTTTTCATTAAATTGAGAAAATGATATCTTTAGTTCCAGCAACCATTTAAACAAAATGTTCATTCAAATGTTAATTCAATTTATGTAAAAAGTTATTTCAAGACAGCTTCATGCTCCTCCATGAAGCTGCCCTGAACTCCTTTCCAACTTATTCTATGTGTGCTTCCCTGTACCAGTACTAAGTGTTTTGCAGCATTTTCTATTTATATTTTTTTGTACATTATAAATATCTCATTTGATTAGTTTTTTTTTGTCTACTAAAATTTTGTTGGATAATGATGAAATCTCTGGCCAAAAATGCACAAATATTTTTAACATTTTAAAGGCTGTATGGACATTGAGGAGGGTAATTCACATTCTGAAGCACCTCTAAAAGACACACTTTACACAGCTCTGGACAAGCTGGGAAATGCTTTACTGCCATCTAAAGTGAAAGATGGATGTGGACTGATGTGGTAGAAATATGACAAATTGGGTTATGTAGCAATATGCTGAATGAACAAGGACTGTAGTATAATTTATAAAGGACAGGAGAGAAGGGTTAGCACCATGAGTGGCAATAAAAGTCCAGATAAACAGTATTTGATTTCTGAATCATGTGTAAAGTATGTAAAGTCATGCTGCATTGTTTTTGTGGACCGGTGGCCAAACACAGAAGCTGTGTGGTTTTTATTGTTGTTTCTAGAAATTCCTGTTTTATTCCCAGACAAAAACATGTGAACGGACCTTGAAATAGACCTGTAGAGTAGAGTCACTGTACTGGTTCAGAGTGTTCCTCCAATTTAATTATTTAATCAAGCAATCACCAGATAATAATATACTAGTGCATCTCAAAAACATTCGTTGTACAAACATAATCCTCCCATTAATGAACTAACGTTACATGGGAAAATATCTGAGCTTCACAGTATCCAGTGGCTTGTAACTATCACTGACTTAACTAGCAGCTATTTAAGCAAATGTAGCCAGCTCCATTTGTTCCACTATGTTGCTCAGTAATGAGACTCACAGTTGCTTTCTGATCCATATTCAGCTCATGTAGGGAGCTACCATGTTTATTATAAATTAGCAGTGAACTGTGGGAGATTATAGTACCCTGAAAATCACTGACAAATTCCACTTCATGATTTGGACATGGCTGAGATAATCATTAGTGCCCTACAACATAAAAAGGGATCCATTTCGATCACAGCCTATAATTTCTTTAGCCAATGGCAGTTTAAGGCATTTATCCTGCATAGTAACCTGTCATAGCTGATTGATAATAAAATAATGGGACCCTGTGGTATAATATTACAAACATTATTATTAGGTCTGTTTTTGGTTTGTTGTTTTAACAAACTTTAATTATTAATAGAATTTACCCTGTGTCTGTTCATGACCACATATTAGGCTTCTGTGCTGCCACACAGAACTGCTACCAAACTTAAATAAAGTAAATTTACTGTGGACTAAATATTGATACCAGATCTGTCAAACATTAATGCAGTTATACAAAATAATCAGCTATAATCCATTTTATTTACATTAATATAGCTACATATTTACAGGCTCATGTCCCTTGGCTCCTTGCTCAAGCCTCCAGCTTTAAGTGCAATTATTGTGAATAGCCTCACATTAAAATAACGCTATTAACATGATCAACGGGGTGACACAATGGGATGATGGCACTGCTAAAGTGCTTGAGAGCAGCCCAGCTTAATGGATTCTGTCATCATACTTTTACCATTTCAGGAAACAATCTTCTGCCTTTTATTTGTATTCTCCATCTTCCAAACTGCAACTCATACTTTCTTTCTGCCTTCACTACTGTGGTGCATCAACCAGCATATATTATTGATTGCTGATTTGCATTTATGTTTACTCTATTTTATCCCACTGACATACTGCAAATTCTGTTAGTGCTCCATTTGATCAGTCTGCTCCTGGTTGGCACAATGCCTTTTTAAAAGGAAGTCTGATAATGCCACCTGTTTGGCACCTGGCCACAGGAAATCCCTTGGCTTTTCCTCACAAAACTAGAAGGCTAGCCTCTGGAATGGGATTATGTAACTGTTTTTGATCTTCTCACACATTTTTTTCTGTTCCTGTTTATCTGCTGCATGGTGGATTTATCAATCTAGTCACTTATGGCTTACTAACTTCTTCATCACTTATTAAAATGTTCATTTGTCCCACATGCCCCAAACCATATCTGAGCCAGTTCTGGCACAACCAGGGCACCACCATCCGTATTTGCACTGTGAATAAGCCAAAACCTGTTATGATATTAAAAATAAATTAAAAAAAATTATTAATGAAATGAAAATGACAAAAATTATACTATACTATAACCAACAAAAATGAAATGATTTTGATAATAATAAAATATACTATATACAAAATTATATATTTTATATTATTATTATTATTATTATTATTATTGTTATTATTATTATTATTATTATTATTATTATTATTATTATTATTATTATTATTATTATTGGTGGTGGTGGTGGTGGTATTGTTTTTAACAATACAAGTTGATGGTCATTTTAGGCTGAGCCAGAATTTGATTTATTTATTGTTGTTTCACCAGGTTAAATAGTGTGTGACTGTTGTCTTTGGGTTTGTTTTGTGTTCATGGGTTTCGTTTTATTATTTTTTTTCTTTCCCTTAACTAACACTGCCACACCTGAAACAACCTGATTGTAAAGTTGCCTGTCCAATGTAAATGAGTTAAGTGAACACTGCACTAATTATGGCAAATGGTGGTATGACACCATTGGGCAGTGAGGGCAAAGTGGCAGGGCACAGGCAAGCAAATCACAGTGGCTGGTACACACCTAGTGAGGTGGTGGTGAGAGGTGGAGTAAACAGGCAGCACACTGGGCGGAGGGGCTGTGTGAAAAGAGAGTGCATAGGCAAGCAGTCACCAGAGTTTGAGGCACATCAGAAATTGGACACTGATGGATGAAGGAGATGTGGAGCATTTTGTGAGGGCTTAGGGGCAAGCACGTTGCTGACGTGGCACAGGTGTGACAGAAGCGAGCGAATGCAGCTGCACAGCATGGCACAATATGAGTGAATAAACTGCAGCTGATCTAACGGTGTGTCTTTTACTGGTATCTATAGAGCTGCCTGTGTTTGTGTATAATAGTAGATTGACCTCTGCAACAAGAATGTTGATTGAACTGCTGCTAATAAGGTCATCTTATAAGTGCTGCTTGTTTGATCTTTGCTATTGGTACTGTTTGCTGTTTTTATTTGTCGGTATTTGGATTAAGCTACCTACTGTCAATGCTAATGCATAGTGGACTTCACTAAGGGACTCAACTGTAGCCAGAGACTTTCTCTTGTTCCCTTATTTATTCTATCTATTTGTATCATATAGAGTAAATAAAATAATTTGGAAAAAGAACAGCTTCTTTGAGTTGGACAAAATCTGCTGTTATGTGCTCATGCTCCCATAATACTGGCAGTGATGGTTTAAAGGTGGAGATCTTGCATGTGGATATGGCCCAGTTGCTCTACATGTGGCTGAGTTGTGGGTCATTTCTGGCAGTGGGGGGGTGGCTGAGGCGCTGCCCTGACAAAATTATGGAGTCACCACTCTTGTTGGAATTTTTGTCCATTGCATCAGATCCGGGGATACTCCTCCAAGCACGATGGTTGCCCGGCAACAATACAAATGGTGGAGGTTCGAAAAGAGGCGGTAGGCTATTGTCAAATGACTCAGAGGAAACATGTGGACGATCTCTCCCCCATAGCGTCGAGAGCAGGGCATGTAATGTGGGAGGCTACTTAGGGGGATGGGTAATTGGCATATCTAAATTAGTAGGGGTGAAAAATTGGCAAATGGCAAAAAGTATTAAAAAAATAACAAAAACAAAAAACAATGTCTTTTATCAAGCCCCAACCCTCTGGAATTAACAAACAATAAAAAATGAAAAATAATTGTTGTCAGTCACAATTGTTTTTTAGATCCATGTAGCTGAAAAATATGGAATAACTAAATTTTGAGGGAAACATTATGGAATAGCTGTTGCACAAAGTGGACAAGTAAAAAGAAAATGGGAAGTTTACAGGTAGACCAATGAAATTATCAAAGTGTCAAGATAAAAAACTTAAAGAAATGTCTTGAAAACAGAATATGCACAATGAAACAAGTGAGCAGAAACTGGAATCAGTGTGTTTGACTGAACTGTAAGAAGTTGTATAAAAGAAATGGGATTTACATACAAAAATGCCAAACAAAAGCCATCACTTAAGCATAAAAGAACAAGGTTACAGTGGCTAAAGTAAAGCAATCATGGACTGTGGATGACTGGATGAAAGAAATCTTCAGTGACAAATCACAAATCTGCACTGGGCAAGGTGATGCTGGAAGTTTTGTTTTGTGCTGGTTCATCATTATTTATAAAGAAGAAAACGTGTAGATTTCCACAGTCACTGATGATATGGGGCTGCGTGTCAGGTAAAGGCACGGGGGAGATGACAGTTATTACAGCTTAAATAAATGTCAAAGTCTACATAGAAATGTTGGACACTTTTCTTATTCCATTAGCTGAAAAGATGTTAGGTGGTGATGACCTCATTTTTCAAGATGATGCATCTCACCATAGGGCAAAGGACATGAAAACTTTCCTAAAAGAAAGACATACAATGACACTCACATTGTCTGCTAATAGTCCAGATCTCAATCTAAGTGAAAATCTCTGGTGGAACTTGAAGAAAATGTTCAATGACAAGGCACCAACCTGCAAAGATGATCTGGCAACAGCAATAAGAGACCGTTGGAGACAAATTGATGAAAAATACTGTTTATATAATCTGTGTCTCAGAAAATTCAGGGTTGCATCTAATGGGGCATTTTCTCATAATTCCATAATATTTTCCTCTGAATTTAGTGATTCCATATTTTATTCCTCTACTTGATAAAATACAATACAATTGTAACTGACAACGAATATTTCTTTATTGTTTTATTGTTTCTTAATGCCAGAAGAGTTTTGTGGCATTTTTTCTACAAAATTAAACAATTGAAAGCACTTCCTCCAAGAGTGGTGATTCCATATTTTTATTGATTTGGGCCACATTAAATTATCTGGATCTCTAGAATTGTTTTTTTCATGCTAATCTATATTACTTTTTATTTAGTTCTTGATTTTAACTATTACATGGTAAAGCAAGACTTTTCTCATGCTTGTTGAGTTCATTTGAAAATAAGAAAATAATTTAAATTTGCATTTAAATCCTTATTATTCTATATATATATTTGTGAGTGAGTAGCATAATATGAGCTAAGAGGAATGATTGTGGAACTGTAGGAAAATACAGTAGTTCAAAGAACTTGGGCAGGAGTTCTTGTAAGCCTCTGCTTTTCACTCCAAGCTGAAAAACCAAGGAGGTGGTGAGATGTCACAGTGAACAGAAGGCAGAAACAAAACCTAGGGAGGAGTTACAGGTGTGGAATTTCTTCTAAAATGCAACTATTGCATAACTCCATTTGAAAGCCCCAAACAACTTTCAAATATCACATGCTGTTTGAAAATCCTGGTGAGACTATTTTTATGAGCTGTTTTACCACAGCTTCTTTCATTTTTTTAATTTTCATGCTAGGCATATAAATATGGTTATTTAGACTATATTTAGGAAATTAAGCAAATACTAAGACAAATAGTGTTAAATATCTGATAACTGCTATGACAGAATAGATAAAATCTTTCTTTGGACTACTTTTATTTTGCTGAAGATCTAAGAATGCACTTTCATCACTTAGAAAACTGACTATTAGAAAATGTAGACAAACAGCGTGTTATCTGGTTAGTTGTTGATCTTCTGGTGGCAGACCAGAAACATTTATGCAAGGAATGGAAGGTTATATATTTGAAAATGAGATGTATTTCTAATTTTTAATAATTACCAGCCTATAATGAGAATTAAGCAGCCATTACACATAGGTTACAATGGCAGGTCAATGCAAAATCTGCTCATTTGACCTTATGCAGATATGTCCTTGAATTATATCTTTACAAGGAAGCCCTGAAGGTTAGCATATACTTGGAACATAAAAATGCTGATTTTCTGTAGCTTTTATTTTTTTATACTTCCAGTCAAATGTATTTATCAAATTCAAACTATATGAAAATATTTATATTCATGCCTAAATGCTCAATATCAGGGGCTTAACTAAAATGTGTAGATTTCTTTATGGCTCTGCTCCTCCTGGATAAATGAAAAAGCCCCCAAAATGTTTTATCAGAACTCTATACAGAAGCAACAGGAATTCAGCACTTACAGAAGGTCTTAAAACAATTTTTGTCCATTTGTCCAAAAGTGTCCTTTTAGTTGGATCCAAACCTGACTGTCTACTTGCCTACCTTGTGACCCTGCAGATATTTGCATGCTTTGGGTGTGTGTTGGTCTGTCTTTTGTATGTTTTGGGTGTGTTTTTGTCTGTCTAAGAGATTGTTGGTAGGCAAGTAGAGTTTTAGGAAATTTGAAAAACTCTTCTATTCCAGTTGTCACTTCTTGCAACACCCAAAGATGCGAACACTGTAGCAGAAACCACAACACCAGTAACCTCATTTACCTACCTGCTTCATCAAATTGTCGGGCGACGGTAACTGGGGGACTCTGGCATTGCCAGTCTTCAGTACAGAAAGCTGACTTCATTTCAGCTCTGGCATCTGCTCAATCTCTCAACTTCCTGGCTCTGACAGAGATGTGGATTACCGCAGATAACAATGCAACTTCAGGTGCCCTGTCCTCTGCCTTTGCTTTCTCTCACTCTCACAAAGGGTTGGTAGGGATGAAGGCATAGGCTTGCTTGTTTCCCGAGGATGGCAATCAACTTGAGTCACTCTTTTACATCTTGAGATTTCTTCTTTTGAATTCTATGCTGTTGCAGTATTTTTGCCACCAAATTCAACATCATGGTCCTCTATCGCCCTCCTGGTCCATTGGCCAATTTCATTTATGAACTGGACAGTCTCCTGATTAGTCTCTCTATTGAGACTTCACTTATTCTTATAGGTGATTTCATCCTTCCATCTGAGAAACATCATTTGACCTCATATTTAACCAATCTGGACTAACACACAGGACGGGCAACACATTGAACCTAACATTCAGCAGATGTGCCCCTGCCTTGGATCTGACAGTTACTCCTCTTGACTTTTCTGACCATCATTTCTTGTCCTTCACCCTCTCCCTCCTTTCTTTTCCAGTACAGACGTCTCCTCAACTTCTTCCACCTTTCTGTCCTACCTCCACTATTCTAACCCCCTTCCACACTTCGATTCCTTCTCCTCCCTTCCACTGGAAACTGCTAGAAGCACTTTCCTTTCATCCATCTCCTTTTCAGTCAAGCTTCTCTGTCCTCTCTCTCAAGGCCTGACAGAGGTTCTGGGCAACAACTGAAGAGAGTTGAGACTGGCTGAAAGAAGGTGGAGGACTCTGATCTTTGTACATATCAGGCTTTCCTTTCCCCCATTTTCATTGGAAGTAACGGCTACAAAATATTCCTTTTACGAGAGACTGGAAGCATTGACGTCTAATCCACACAAGCTCTTCTGTGTTCTTTCCTAAACCCCTCTACTTCCCCTGCACCCACTACCCTCACTGCAGAAGACTTCTTCACCTTCTTTGAAGATGAAGGTAGACAAGATCCACCAATCCTTTCTATCTACCTCTACTCCTCCCACCAGGCTCCCTTGTCCTCCTCAATCTTTGTCTTATTTATCTCCACCTTCCATAGATGACATCCTTCATCAGGGTCCACTAGACCCTATCCCTACACCATTTTAGAAAATTGTGCCAAACAAATCATCTTCCTTTCATTACTTTCATCATTAACATTTTCACCTGCTCCATGCAGACTCTCCACTGGTGTTCAACAAGGCTCAGTGCTTGGTCCTCTTCTCTCTACACTCTTATTCTCTTATTATGGGTTTTCATTACCACTGTTATGCTGATGACACTCAATTCATCCTCTCTTTCCCACCTTCTGACTCTGAGATCTTGCATCTCAGCTGATGTTTCATCATGGATGGCAGCCCACCACCTTAAACTCAACTCCAGAAAGAGCCAGCAAGAACTCAACCCCATCTCTGTACCAAGAGCCCTTTGAGCATCAAGTACAGCT
The DNA here is from genome assembly GCA_034509495.1 of Acestrorhynchus altus. Taxonomy (NCBI): domain Eukaryota; kingdom Metazoa; phylum Chordata; class Actinopteri; order Characiformes; family Acestrorhynchidae; genus Acestrorhynchus; species Acestrorhynchus altus. The sequence continues at coordinate 24,643,694 of CM067501.1, read as the reverse complement.
TGGCTTGACCCACCATTCCTTAAGATTCATTGGGGGTCCAAACACACTCACTGTCTGAACTGCTATTCATTCCTATTAATTCCTGGAACCACTGGTCCTAACCCTGATCTTGCCATTTCCTTTGAGAACTGTGCAAATTGCAAATGTGACTCAGTCATGCAGATTTCTCCTTTACTGTATCAGAATTTAACCTTTTCTATCTAGAGAGGCCAATCAGGTGCTCGTTCAGTCTCTTGTTATTTCAAAACTAGACTACTGTAACTCCCTTCTAGCTGACCTTGCAACTCATCCAAAATGCTAATTCTGTCATGTAACTCATCTGCTTTGTTTCCTTCATTGGCTTCCTGTAGCTGCCTGCATCAGATTAAAAACCTTGATGTTAGACTACAAAGTCAAAAATGGACCAGCCCCATCCATGGTTGATCTGTACCAAGAGCCTGTCATGCGTCAGGTACAGATGTCAAATATGACATTTGTTTTCAATAGCATCTAAACTTGAGGAATCTCTGGATTATAGTGTCTACAAACTACTTAAGGATATTTTCTGTGTGAAGAGCAAAGAATTTTTGTAAGACACTCTGGATAAGAGCATTTGCCAAATGCTGTAAATGTATTGGTTTACACAAGTGGAATCCAATACACTGACACACATGGTGTTGCAGGAGCCAGATTCATAAAGAATCTGAAAGAAAGAAAGAAAGAAAGAAAGAAAGAAAGAAAGAAAGAAAGAAAAAACTCAAGGTCAAGGTCAAGGTCAAGGCTTTTTTATTGTCATTACAACCGAGTACAGGTACACAGTGCAATGAAATTGCGTTCCTCTGGAACCAAGGTGCAACATGGAGCAGCAATACAATAAGATGACAAAGTGCAAACATTACAATAAATACAATAAATACAGTAAACAAGAGAGGGTTTAACAGACAGGACAGGACAGTACAATACCGAGTGGTACAATGAAGTGAAATGAGTGGTGGGAATAAGGTGCAAGAGATATGTAACATACTGTAACATCTAGATGTGCATGATAACAGCAGTTACTGAGGTAGAAGTTATAGTTCTTGGTGTGCAGCAAATATTGCTGATAAGGATGGGGATGATCCAGTCTCTGTGTGCCGAATCCAGTCTCTGTGTGCCGACTTAAACTTAAAAGGGCTTTGACCATAAAGAGACTAGGACAGGATAAAGTTAAACTGGACTGGCTTGGATAAACATTCCAACCGGGAATTCATAGTGGTAAATTTGTTTCTGTGGAGCAGGCAATTAGCATTTGTTTTTATGGTGGATTTTCTTATTGTCCTAAGTTATGTAACTAATCTAGTGGCATTGCTAACCTTTTTGATATAAAAATGTCCTTTATGTTTGGAGAGGCTTCTAGTTGCATCTGGAAGCTACTGTCATCTTTGTGTATTATTTTATGCTTAATATGCTTTATGCTCAAACTTTGTGAGGCATTTGCTTTCCCTGCTAGCCACTTGCTTGTGTTTCTACATGTATTAGAGATTTTCAGAAATGCTTATGTAAAATAGGCAATTTTAAACTCTGCTTTATTTAAAATTTCAAGCTACTGCACAATATTGGGGGACAATAATAATAATAATAATAATAATAATAATAATAATAATAATGTGTAATGTGTAATAATAAGAAAAAATGTCACCATACTTCAACAGGGATAAATGATCCAACAAGCCAATGCATTAACATCTGACATAAAATATTTTGATATTGGGCAGACAGAATTTGCCTCTGGTAGTCATGTCATGGGAAATGACTCTTGTCCACACACTCAGTCATACTCCAACCTGTTTACCATGGCCAAGCCCAAAGAGCTGTCTAAGGACACCAGGGACAAAATTGTACACTTGCACAAGCCTGGGACGGGCTACAGGAAAACAGGCAAGCAACTTGGATGATACCTTTCTCGAAACACAAGGTGACTGTCACTCTTGGTCTGGGGCTCCATTCAAGATCTCGCTCCGTGGGGTAAGGATGATTCTGAGAAAGGTCAGGAATCAGCCACAAACAACTACACAGGAGGACCTTGTCAATGACCTGACGAGAGCTGGGACCACAGTCTCAAAGGTTATTGTTAGTAACATGCTATGCCATCATGGATTAAAATCCTAAAGAGCACGCAAGGTCCCCCTGCTCAAACCAGCACATTACCAGGGCCATTTGAAGTTCACCAATGACCATCTGGATGATCCGGTGGAGGCATGGGAGAAGGTCATGTGATCAGCTGAGACCAAAACAGAACTTTTCGATATCAACTCCACTTGTCATGTTTGGAGGAAGAAGGATGAGTACAACCCAGAGAACACAATCCCAACCTTGAAACATGGGGTAGAAACATACTTTGGGGTTTTTCTGCAAAGGGGACAGGATAACTGTACCATATTGAAGTGGGGATGGATGGGGCCATGTATCACGAGATTTTGGCTAATAACCTGCTTCTCTCAGTAAGAGCATTGAAGATGGGTCATGGCTGGGTCATCCAGCATGACATTGACCTGAATACACAGCCAGGGCAACTAAGGCAGAAGCATTTCTAGGCCTGGAGTGGCCGAGCCAGTCTCTAGGCCTGAACCCAATAGAAAATCTTTGTAGGGAGCTGAAACTCAATGTTGCCTGTAGGGATGTGACGGAGCTGAGGAAAATCCGCATTCGTCGGATTCGAATTTTTTAGCTACAAATCCGTCGAATGCGAATGCAGTTTTGTTAAACACAGGGCCAAGAACACCCGATAAACCCCAATACGCCCATTTGTGCTTATATTTTTGTATTTTTTCAACACAAATACATTATGCTTTAACAGGCCATCAGCCACAGGTAGTCACAGACTCACGGTGTACTGTAAACAATTCATCATGCTGTTTAAATGACACTGAATCATAAAATTATCAGTCATTTATTTTCATGTAATTAACTAATTGGGCATTCTTACACAAAGAAGACACATATCAACTAGTAGTGTAGAACTGTTTGTGTTTACTATTGTTTTGTGTTTTACACTTGTTTTCTTACCACATTCGGCCATTTTCATTATTTATTTATGTAAAGCGGAAGTATAAAGTAAACAACATTCACCATTAAATTCAGATGACCTGCAGGCCGGAAATCAACCTGTATGTGTCATGCACCCCTCAGTCTCTCCCGACTCCAATTCCCAGAATCCTTCAGTTTGTTACCTGACTGATCATGTGACTCACTCACGTTCCCGATCACCGGAGTTCTGATTGTACTCACCAGGTCCAGAGAGACTTTAACCTGTTCAGTGTCTAGCTTTGCCTCGCAGCCCTCAGCGCTACCTGTGTTTATCGTTATCAGTCAGTCTGTTTGAGCCGGTTCCGTTTTCCGATCCTGCTTTTTGTTTCGTCCTGTGTTTATTCTGCCGGTTTTTCATCTTCGCCTGTTTTTCGACTCCGTCTCTGGTTTGTCCAGTCTGGTATTGTCTCTCCTGCCTGTTATTGATCTGGCATTTGTCCCATTAAAGCGCTGTGTTTATATCTGCGTGTGCTTCGTGCTGTCCGGTCCTGACGGTATTAACGGTTCTGTTTCATACACCGGCGGCCATTTCAAATTCGCATTCGAGGAAAATTGGCCCTAAAACATCCGTCGAATTCGAATCTGCTAAAAAATAGTCGAAGTTCGAATTCGAAGACATTAGAATTCGTCACATCCCTAGTTGCCCAGCAACAGCCCTGAAACCTGAAAGATCTGGAGAAGATCTGTATGGAGGAGTGAGCCAAAATCCCTGTTGCAGTGTGTGCAAACTCACTCAAGAACTACAGAATATGTCTGACCTCTATAATTGCAAACAAAGGTTTCTGTATCAAAATTTAAATTGTTCTGTTCTATTGTATCACACTTATTTCATGCAATAAAAGGCAAATTAATTATTTAAGAATCATACAAAATGATTTTCTCGATTTTTTAGTCTGTCTCTCACTGTTGAAGTGTACCTACATAAAAATTACAGATTTCCTTAATCTTTATTGGTGGGAAAACTTGGCAAAATTGGCATTGTATCAAATATCTATTTTCCCTACTGTATATTATAGACAGCGGGTCCTAGACATTATTTCAAATACACATTGATCAGTTATTGTTTGGACTGGAAAAATACTCTTATCTGACTGACCATCTGAGGTGCTGACAGTCTGACAAAAATGTCATTATCCATCTACAGTTTTATTGTTATATTGCACAAGATTTCACTCTGCTAAGTTTTCACTGACGTTAACCTACTAGCAATCTTTAGCTACTACTGATGATATTTTGACTTAAACAAGGTGTGTGTGTTTGTGTGTGTATATATGTTTTTTTAAGCTTGATTGTTTCTCATAGTATGATTCATTATGTCTAAGCACTTGATCTATCGTAAACTTATTGGTTGTCACAAAATGATAAAGATACACCACTTGTTTTGTATAGTTTGGCTCAGACTGAATTCATGTGCTGGTCTAATTCCCCAAATTAGGAATTTAGGAGCAATTTACCAAATGAAGCAGATTACAGATCTTAAAATGGCCATGAGCCGTGAGCAGTGGAAAATCATTTCTAGCACTGAGCGCCAGGAGTTTACCACATAAAAAACATTTGTTTGACTGAGAGCAGCAGCACTCACAAAGGTCACTTTATGCTGTTGAGTCACACAGCCTTAAGGTTTTCCTCTTCTTTTTAGCACTTTTGAACAAAACACAGCTAAGCCTCAGTGAAGAAGAACTAATGTGGGACAGATGCTGAAAATGCTATGGCTGCCATGTGACAGACAAGAACATTTCATTTCTGGATCCACAAAAGGGTTGAAGGAACAACAGTAATACCCCAAAGAGTCGATGTCACATTGCTTGTAAAGTGGTTATTCAAGCACTCACAAACTATAGAAAATGAGAGAGAATTGATGGATACATTTTCATTGGCAGAGTACTTTTTGACATACATGTAATACATTGTATATGTCACAATGTTGTGTGTATATATAATATACAACTGAGTACAACTATAGTAATACTGAGTACAAGATTAGTAATATATATGTTAACTAATATAATAACTAATCTTAGATCTCAGTCAACAGAACTCTATAGGTGCATATTCTGTACAGTGTAGCAATGCTCTCGGTTGTACTCAGCACAACTGTCCATAGGTGGGCTTAAAGAAACACCATGGTCTGATAGACACAGACAGACACTGTTTGCAGCACCTGCACTGAAGCATAAGAGCATCAGATGGCTTGGAAGCTTCTGGATGGAGTCCAGCAATTACCACACCAGGGGGCTCTGTTACACTGGCAGTAGCTAAGGCCAAACCTAATGAGCCACAGCCATAACAAACAGTATGCTTTTGCTCAAAGTGATCCCAAAATTCTTACAACTTCCCATCTGTGGCAACTCCCTGAGTATAAATTTATGCTTCAAAATCTGGAAATAATCTCAGTGTATGACAGTTTATGACAAAAAGCTAATAAAAGTGAAAACGTTGTTGGTGGCTAGTTATGACAAATCTGTGACTATATTTTAACAGTTACTCTGTCTATTTTTTTCTCTCAGGTCTGATGAGAGGGTGAGATCCAACATGTGATTGTGAGAAATAAATAAAAAAGGATGAAAGTGCACAATGACAAATACATAACATTGGCTATGCTTACATGACCCTAATAACCCATTAATAATCTGACTAGCTGCTCAGTCAGAATAGAATACGTCCATGCATATGCAATACTCTTTTCCGATTGAGGCCATTCATGTTACATTTTCTATGAATAATCCTTAAAATAATTTGTTATATAGAAGAATGTTAGCCATGTAAATACCTGTATTTGATTTCATTCCCATCTTGAGCATGTGCATTTGAGAACTTTATAAGAACTAAAATTGTTAGATGGCCGTAAAGCGAGTAATAATGAGCTATTCAGAAGAGTATTTGAGCAAATGAAAGACAGTGGGTTCACACTTTGAGGAATGTACACAAGGCATTTTTGGGTAATTGGAGCTGGTTCTGGATAGTTTAAACTGGTTAAGATGCTTCAATGGTCAAGGTGGTTGAAAAGCTGGTCATCTAGACAAAACAGACCCTATGATGGTCAGCTACAGTGGGGCAAAAAAGTATTTACTCAGCTATTGATTGTGCAAGTTCTCCTACTTATAAAGATGAGAGAAATCTGTAATTTTCATCATAGAAAATAAGTGGGAAATAAGTATTTGGTCAATAAAAAAAAGTTCAACTCAATAATGTGTAACATAACCTTTGTTGACAATGACAGAGGTCAAACATTTCCTGTAAGTCTTTACCAGGTTGCACACACTGTAGCTGGTATTTTGGCCCATTCCTCCATGCAGATCTCTCCATGCAGTGATGTTTTTGGGCTGTCACTGGGCAACACAGACTTTCAACTCCCTCCACAAATTTTCTATGGGGTTGAGGTCTGGAGACTGGCTAGGCCAGTACAGGACCTTGAAATGTTTTTTTATGGAGCCACTCTTTCATTCCCCGAGCGGTTTGTTTGGGATCATTGTCATGCTGGAAGACCCAGCCACATTCCATCTTCAATGCTGTCACTGATGGAAAGAGTTTTTGTCTTAAAATCTCATGCTACATGGTCCTGTTTATTTTTCCCTTAACACAGATCAGTCGTCCTGTCCCCTTTGAAGAAAAACAGCCCAAAAGCATGATATTTCTAACCCCATGCTTCACAGTAGGTATGGTGTTCTTGGGATACAACTTAGTATCCTTATTCCTCCAAAACAATAAGTTGAGTTTTTACCAAAAAGTTCTATTTTGCTTTCATCTGACCACATGATATTCTCCTAGTCTACTTCTGGATCATCCGTATGCTCTCTGGCAAACTTCAAACAGGCCTGGACATGTACTGATTTAAGCAGGAGGATATGCCTGGCACTGCAGGATTTGAGTCTTTCTTGGTGTAGTGTGTTACTGATGGTAGCCTTTGTGACTTTCGTCCCAGCTCTCTGCAGGTCATTCATTAGGTCCCTCTGTGTAGTTCTACGATTTTCGCTCACCATTACCATGATCATTTTGACCCCATGGGATGAGATCTTGCATGGGTCCTCAGATCGAGGGAGATTATGTCTTTTATATCTTCCATTTGCTTACAATTACTCCCACAGTTGATTTATTCACACCAACCTGGTTGCCTATTGTAGATTCATTCTTCTCAGCCTGGTTAGCTGATAAGTGTAATGTATGTTGTCTTTCATTGTTGTCTTTCACCATACTTGGTGATGCTGGTGAACCAGCAGGGCATGTTGGCCAATCAGCTTGATCAAGATTATATTCATCGTTTTGGATTCGATTACTTGCAGTGTGCATGTAAACACAGATTTTCATTAGATTGTTGAGTAGAGTGTGTAAGTAAATGGCCAAGTCTGAAAGTAGAATCTGAATGAATTCTGAATGAATGTAAATCTTTGTCACATACCTGTCCTCTTCATCCCTGGTCTTGTCTTTGTTTTGTTTATTTCCCATGTGCTTCTAACCTCATGTGTCTTGTTTTGGTCTTGTCTCTGCCCATTCCCAGCTGTGTCTGATTTGTAACCCTGCCCCATCCTTATCATGTTTCAGTCTTGTTCTTGTGTGGGTATATAAGCCCCTTGGTCTCAGTCTGTCTCTGTCAGTCTTCTTGTAAACTTGTATGGTCTATTGTTGTGATGCTGGTTAGTGTTGTTAGATGTTAGTGTATTTATCTGTCTGTATTTCCTCTTATATATGTTATTTTCCAGTTGTAGTTTTTTTTTAACTTTGCAGGTGCATCTTATATTCCGGTGCGGCGTATAGTCTGGAAAATACGGTACTTGTGTTTAATCCACAACCCTGGAAGTACTTCCGCCTCTACAAGTCTGTTCAGCTCACTAACCTGATAATTTACATGTAAACATAGGCATTTTCACCCACATGTTTTACATGCCTACTGTGTTCTTGAAGAAGAATTGAGAATACAGCACCACCTCAGCATGTTTCTACTATAGTTAGAGATATCTGTATACTAAGGTTTAGCTTAAGTTGGGTGAAGGTTAGAGTTAGGTTAAGGGTAACGGTTAGGTCAAGTTTAGGTCATGGTTAGGGTTAGAGTAAAGGTTGAGGTGGGTAAGGTAAAGAAATTGAAGTAGTTGCTTTCTGGTTGATTTCTGCATGTCTGGGTTGCATCTGTAAAATCTGCATATACACATGTGCTTTCTGTGAGAAATGTAAAGCACCCACTGTCTTTATAAATAGCTCAAAATGTAGTGTCAATGGACACCTCAATACATTTAGAGGAGAATGCTACCAGCCAATTCTATTACATGAGCTAAAATATTCAGGTTGTGGGCTTCCTACACATCCATAGAGAGCCAGGCCAATTATGCTGTCTTGGACTCTGAGACACAGTCAGTGCCTCTGTCTTTTAAATGTCTCTGCATGTGTCTGTGCCAGAAATTCATGTATGAAAGGTGACTGCTGTCCATGATGTATGGGTGAATGACCTTGCAGTTCCTCTGAAAAATTTGCCTGGAAACATACTTCCTTCCCTTGTTTTCATGGATGTTCAAGCAGAAGTGACAAGAGGTTCTTTTTTTTATAGTGGCTCATAGGGCAAGTTTCTTCCTTAGACGCTTTATTCAAACTGTTCCTGTTAGACCTCTTGAGGCTGTATAGAGGCTGAAAGAATAACAATGCTTACAGTGGATATATTTTATGGTGTAGACCAGAGGTCACTAACCCTGCTTCCTGGAGAGTTTAGATTCAACCCTAATCTTCCTTACCTGATCCAAATCAGTGAGTCTCTCTTTTTGGCACACAATGGGGCACAATAGTGCTTGGCACATGAGGCAATCAACAGCTTCCAAAATGATTAAATATGTACCATTAATATGATATAAATTCCTGATGCCATTCCTGTTCGGCAGTTATCATGCTTTTTATCACACAACATCACCATCAAAGGTATTAAAGGTCTTTGATGACTGGTCACTGGTTGACAGCCTATCCCTTGAGGCCAACACACTTCACTCACTTGGTGACTATGCTGATTAACTGTGACATTTTTCATCTTGTCCCATTTCTCTGTCAATTTCGTAATGCTCAAATATCAAGACTAACAATCACGCTTGCTGACATCTGAATGCCTGTGCAGAACACAGTTCGCACCAGGATGTTCTTTTAGGCTTGTGTGTGTGTGTGTGTGTGTGTGTGGGGTGTGTGTGTGTGTGTGTGTGTGTGTGTGTGTGTGTGTGTGTGTGTGTGTGTGTGTGTGTGTGTGTGTGCGTGTGAGTGAGAGAGAGAACCATGGGTTGTTAAATGGCCAGTGACTGCATAATGTATGCTTTGGTGATTTGTTTGTGGCCAGATGTGGAAATTGTTCATTAGATTGACAGATTGAGCGTGTTCCAGACAGATGAGCTATGATGCAGCAGTGAAGACCTGCAGAGAGGGCCTGCAGATACAATTTAGGACATCAGTGAGTGCTTTATATGGTGACTTAATTGTGAAGTACAGTACATATGTGCTGCACTTCAGAGATTTGCAAGCAGACCTCTATTTACACATGAAACCAGCTGTGTTGCCGTTTACTTAATCTTCTCTGTTTGGAAATCCTCTTTGCATTCTGCTTCTTACCCTCATCATTTTTGTATTAACATATGCATTTGTCACTTGGGAATTACAGTGAGACTATGCTGTTTTATATGTACTCTATATGAACGTCCATCTTTTTGAATTGATTTACTCCTTTTAAGTGGTGCTTTTTTAAACCACTGTTTTTTTTCTCTCCTAAATGTGTGTTAAGTAGTGAGATATTTTTTTTTCTTTAACTTTGCTTATTATGAACACAAGAATGTGCAAGAGTATGGTGGTAATTTGCAGGTTGGTGATGGATGGTACTGTCTCATGCCCTACGAGTCTTACATAACCCAGCCTGGATTTGAGGGAGGCAGTGGAGCTGAGGTTTCCCTTAATTGCTATGTCCTTCATCCTTCCTTCTATTTTGCTCGCCCCCCCGATCTCGGCACTACATTTGTAAATGCCAGCCAAATACCACAGGTATCCGTTTGGCTAAGCTTGAGGTGCACTGTGCAACTTTCTGAATTCATTTGTCAATAATGTACCACAGCCATTGCTGGCTCAGATTTGTGATATACCACTGTAATAAAGTGGATTGTGTGTTTGCGTTCCATGATTGCTTTTTAAAACTTGCAAATTGTGATGAACGTTTGTGATTACATTTTCTTATCAAACAATTATCACCTCAGATATAAATGTGTCGTTAACATACTCTCAGACCTACAAGAAATAGGAGACTTGTGTCTCTTTATGTATCAATTTCTATTGTTCTTAGCCATTTTCCTGAAAATGACCTTTTACACCTGTTATGATTTTCTTTGTACTTTGTTGACCACTTGTGGAAATTAGAAAGTGATTGGAAGTAGAGAAGGTTAATATGTTGAGTGTGTGCTGTGGCAGTAAGGTGGTGGGGTGATGCCCTGCAGCTGTGCCACACATGGCATCACTGTGCACCTGTGGCCAATGAGGACACTGTGCCGCATGAAAGGAGCCTCCCCCGGCCTCACATGTGAAAACTGAGGAGGCGGCGGGGAGCGGGACGCACACTGAGAAGGGTTAAAAGGGTCAATTCTCATTCTTAACAAAATGTGGAAATAAAGCCCTTTTGAGTCACAGTTTTGGGTGTGTCTTTGTGTCAGTTCTTACTTTGTATTTGTGACCACGCCCCCATTCATCGGCTGGTGGTTCACAGTGGTCAAGTAAACTTTCTGTGAAAGCTAATCAGGGAGCCACTGAATAGCACAAAAAATATTTGTTGAGGCCAAGACGTCCAGCATAAATTATCCTCCATTAAGCACCTAAAGGTGGAAGGTATTAGATTGAGTGGAACCTCTGTTGTGACAAAGTGCTTCAGTGCTTGTATAGAAAAACTCAGTAAGAAGTTTTTTTTCTAGAAACCAGTGAGTGCAGGGGTCAGTGGTTGAAGCCAGAACATTAGGTCTTCCCTAACAGGTGCAATTAACACCTGCACAGTATAATAAGCCAGCATAGACTGCATATCCTGATCTCCAGATGGAGGGTTTCAACTGATAGCAGCTATAAAAGGAGGAAAAAATCCCCAAAATGTTTGTAGGTTTATCTGCGATGAGTCATTTATCTCTTGGGTTTATGTGCCTTGCAGACATGGTAGCTAGATTAGAGGATTAAACAGCTCTGAGAGGTAAGAATCCTTCAGGTAACACACTACACTTTTCATAGCCATCAGCACTTTCTCACTCTAATTAGATGGTCTGTCGCTCAGTTGTCCTGGGGCTTTGTACTCCAGCCTCACCAATTACACACATGCCCACTTTGTTCCTTGTTGGAATTAACACAATCTTAATTAGTGAATGTGTGGCCTTGTGAACATGTTGACTAGCTGCCTGGTTCCATCCAAGACACTGTCATCAGTGGCTTAAGGTGAAGACCAGGAATGCGCATTTGTTCTTAATAGACAAATTAAGAAGATTGTTAGAAACAAATTAAGAGACATTTAGGCAAGAAATGTAGGTCAGTCATTATCAGTGTACTTCTTTTGTGTCATAGTTGTGTAGCAGTCACAGTCACACACACACACACACACACACACACACACACACACACACACACACACACACACACACACACACTCACACACACACACACACACCCCTGTGGTTTACCAAACTGAATGCATTCACATCAGTCTTGATTACAGTTGCCACACACTCTGCAGCCACTCAGCATTTGAACGATTTGAAGCTGGAGCACACAATTGGGCGGTGACTATTACAAAAAGAGATATATATTTTGTGATTTTGAAGAACTTCATGCTTCCATCTGCTGACAAGATTTATGGGGATGCTGATTTCCTTTTTCAGCAAGACTTGGCATCTGCCCACGGAGCCAAAACTATTACCTAATGGTTTACTCATCGTGATTTTACTGTGATAGATCAGCCAGCCAACTGTCTGGACTGGAAGATATGAAGATGAAGATGAGAAACAGTTTCAGTAACATCTCAGGAGTCCATCAAGCTGAATGTCTGCATGCCACACTGCACTGATGCAGTACTTCATTGTAAAGGGTTTCCAACCAAGAATTCAGTGTTTTCTCACAATTATGTTCAATTAGTTTTTCTGTTTGAACCTATGAACTATTCTAATAACTTGAGATACTGGATTTTCACGAGCTATAACATGAGGCATCCAATAATTTTGTGCACTATAAGATTTGTTTTCTTTCAGATGTTAGGGTTAAAACAATGTTGCTTTTAAAACTATTGAAATGAAAGAAATGTTACTTTTCATATGACTGCCTATAGCTCATCCAGTCGCACATCATTATGTCAACATCCTTGTTGCCCCCCCAACTACAAAACCAGAGGAACATATCATTTTGTGACTCTTAGACCACATTTAACTGCACATATCCTTTTGCAGGCGACCCAAAAAAGTTTGGCATGGCAGATATCTTTCTGTGATGCCTGGGGGGGAGGGGGACTTATGCTAATGCCATCTCTAAATCATCAGCCTCGCCTTTGAGAGAGCAAATCCTGTTTGCTTCTTCATGCTGACAGAATCTCACGGAAATGTTCTGATCCCTCAGGCCTTCGCCTCATTATCACCCCTTTAAATCGCATTCACTCATTTGGGTTATCATTTTTTGTGTGTCTTCTGCCATCTCTGCTAATCAACCAATTGTACCCCAATTCTTTGATGAGATTATTTGCAGCAGTCCTGTTTGATGTTTAAATTAGGGAAATAATTATCCAACTCCTCAAGCTGTAACACTTTGAAATTCACCTTGGCAGTGCAGTGTAACAAGATGCATGGAGGAGGGCAGAAACAGCTTAATGTAACTGGGTTATTTTTGTTTACATCTTGAACCGCAAATATGAAAAGCTCTCTGAGTGACTTGGCCAGGGTGGACAAATGAGGCATGTAGGACAAAGGCTTTGTCATGAATAGCAGTAAAGGATGAGTTGGAAGAGAGTACCTAAAGCTTTCTTTCTCACTTTCTCTGAGTCGTGAGTGAGTCTTCACTACAGCCTAGTACTCAAAGTGCAGTGAGAGATTAGGGAGCAAGAAAAATCAGACCTCTGTGTAAACAGAGAAGCAGCAGGACTTTGTTGGCTGATAACAATATGAATGCTGTATCTACAACAAAACAAATACATATTTCTTTATAATCCTATGGGTTTCTATAGTTTTTTTCTTGACATGGAATAAGTCTGGTTTTGGGGTAAATTAAAGCATTCTTCAGAAAATCCCTTAAGTATTGCACTAGGCATATTTCGACTGCTTGGGCTTTTCTTTTGGTCTGATTGTGTCTGCTTTCTCAGTCTTAAACAAATAAACCGCATTTATTACTTGTGGCACAAAGCGCTGAGTTTTCTCCTTGAGCAGAGTGTTTGCAGTTATATTTGCTCCATGTGAAAATGCCACTTACATCAGTGCTTGCGTCAAGTTTCTTTTTTTTTTTTTCTTTTTTTTTTAGCACACAGACAAATTGTACAAAATTATCCCAACACTTAACATGGCTCAGATAGCAGGCACTGAATGCAGGTGCAAAGTTTCCCCTCTGAACTGAAGGTGAGAGACATAGACAGCAGCAAAGCATGGTTCCACACTTCAACTCAGACAGCAGTCTCTGGAGAGCACACGCTTTCAAATGGAGGTGTGAAGCTGATAATGGCACACAACGGCAGTTCACACATGCAATGTGTTTGCTTGGTGCAATACCAGGCTGAATGAGAATTACTTTTAAAACAGTACAGAAAGTCAGTGGCTATGTAGTGGCTATCTATGCAGTTCATCTCAGTTAATTGGGGAATTCTGAACAACACCTCCACAGATTTAAATAAGTGCCTATATATATATGGAATAAGTCTGGTTTTGGGGTAAATTAAAGCATTCTTCAGAAAATCTAGTGGCTATCTGGCCATATATATATATATATGGCCAGACTGAAGCCACTCCTCAGAAAAAGACATATGGAAACCCATTTGGAGTTTGCTAAAAGGCCATGGGAAACTTTTTGGACAGGCACCTGGCAGCACCATGCTGTGTGGAAGTTTTTCTGCAGCAGGAACTGGGAGACTAGTCAGGATCAAGGGAAAGATGCCTGCAGCGATGTACAGAGACATCCAGAGTGCTTTAGACCTCAGACTTGGACAAAGGTTTATCTTCCAACAGGACAATGACCCTAAGCACACAGCCTAGATAACAAAGGAGTAGCTTCTGGACAATTCTATGAATATTCGTGAGTGGTCCAGCCAGAGCCCAGACTTGAACCCAATTGAACATCTCTGGAGACATCTAAAAAAAGAGAAATGTGAGAAACTTCCCAAAAACCGGTGTGCCAAGCTTTTAGCATCATACTCAAAAAGACTTGAGACTGTAATTGCTGCCAAATACTGTTATTGAAGTTTCTTGTATCATTCTGACTTTCACAATGTGAAAAGCTGCTCACCTGGGTTGAGCTCAGGTGACTGACATTTACAAACTTTCTTTGCGTTGATGTAACATTATGAAAAATGTATCCGAAAATAAAAGGAAGGGATGCAAAAGAGAATAGCAACTTTCCCACTTACCAGTTCTTGCACAAAGCTACTTTACGAAGCTTATTCTGTTTACCTTCTTCCTACCTTCTCCCTTCTCCCCTATTGATCTGTGGGTGCAGAACAGTTGCAAAGAAACATTTCACTGCATGTTGTACTGTGTATAACTATGTGCGTGACAAATAAAACGAACCTTGAACCTTTTGGTTTTTATTGGGAGGTTTTTTTTGGTCACAATCTATTGTCGAGTCATGTTTACTTTCTGGTCCTTCTCTGTCCTTGTTTGGTCTTGTCGATAGCATATGGCTCTGTTGTGTTTTCTGTCTTGTTTCCATCTTCTCTCCACCCTGTAATTAGTGTCTTCCTCCTGTGCCACCTTTGCTGCTTTTTCTGCTCCAAGTGTCTATAGTCACTGTTTGTGTATACGTAGCCCTTTGTTTCAGTGTCTCTTGGTGTGTCGTAGTGCTTGTGTACATGTGGGTTTGCAGTCTTCATGTTTGGACCCTTTTTGTCATGGTATCCTGGTCTGTTTGGTTACTTCAGTTTTGGCTTTTAGTTTATTTATCAATTCGTAGTCTGTTTGGTTCTTCTAGTTTGTTTTATTGTCTGTTTATTTTCTTCTGCTTCCTGCTCTCTTGCCATCCATGACATCTATCTGTACTATAAGGTGCCATCATGTCGTATGTGCAGCATTTTAATGAATCTTTGGAGAAAATATTGCTCTATACATCAGAATTTTCCCTGCTTCTTCAACCAGCTGTAATATTATGAGTAAAAACCAGTGAGACATTTCCACTGGCAGACATGCATACCCATGCAATAGCTGAGTTTCTACCATGTTTGATAGATGACGTGAAATTGTTTTGGATCATGGACCCTTTCTTTCCACATTCATCCTCAAACAAAACCTGCTTTCTTCTGTCCAAAGGATCTTGTTCCAGAACTGGCATTTTAAGACATTTTCTAGCAGTCTCATGCAGGCTTTCTGTTCCTGACATCTACCAGTGGTTTCTGTGTTGAAGCAAGCCCTCTGTACATTCATTTATATTTGTGAAGGCATTTTTAAAACAATTTGAAAAAACGAGTTTTGATTTGGCCGTGTTTATCATTTGTGTAATCTAATTGATTGTTTTTTAGCCTAATGACTATGTAAAAAAAGGCTGTAATAGTCAATGCAATGTTGCTGTTGAACCTCTTTTATTAAAGCTGAAATATTATGTTGGTGGGATGGCTTTCTTCCTGACCACTCTAAATGAATACAACATAGATGATAAGGCTCATGATTGATGCCACCATATGCAGCTTTTTTGTGATGTTTATCCAAGTCATATTTATTCAGTGGCTGGATCTGTAGCAGTATCTATAGAATCAAATGTCTACTCAAACATCAGCTTTGTCACAAATGTGTGAATAAACAAGTCTGTTCCTTGCTTGCATGGCAATTAGGATACTACCTAATGCAGTAAGCCTCCATCTATCCTGCTACATAGATGGAGGTGGAATCGCTGATCCCTGTTAGATGTGTTTTGACTGTTTTCCATATGCATCAAACATTTACTTTCTTCACTAATTACTAATAACAAAATCAGATTATTTCCACTCCTGTTCAATGTGTGATTGTTTTGATACCATTTCCATTGAAACATACAATAAAAAAGACTTTTCTTCTCTTTAATGAATGTGTTTCTGTTGCGATACATTCTGTTCTGTACAATTTGTATTTTTCTGGTGCTGGGGGTGAGACAGAATTCCTTTTTGTAATGATTCTTAAAGGAAATTCTGTAAGTAGTAATAGCAACATTAGGTGTGCTGTAATGGGCTCTATGAGTTCAAACATTATCTTCAGGTGGAAAATTGTATCTTCTGTTTTTTTATGAACTTGAAACCTAGATTTACAGTCTTTGGAGGTAGGGTTGTTCCTCTGTAACATTTTGGAATTATAAGGTAATTAAATTATGTTTCTTTTTGTTTAGCTATCTGTTTACCTCAGTACAATCCCTCTATTGTTCTTGTGTCTTGTTCATTTTTTGTAAAATTGGCATAATTCAACTGAATGCAAACATCTCATTAGAAAACTGTACAGTGCACATTAAATTCTTTTTCTGTGGTAGCCTAAGACATTTAAGATTACAAATGACAGCCTATTTTAATAACAAGTACCTTATAAGTGATATCACAGGATATTTGGTAGAATGGCAAAAACTAAGCCATTTTAGTTGATGTTGATATATACCGTATTTTCCAGACTATAAGCCGCACCCTGGAAAATAACATATATAGAAGAAAAAGCTGCACCTCTTTATTAGCTGCATGGTTTAAAGTGAGGGAACAAAAGTAGCGGCTTATCGTCGCTAGGATTGTGGGTTGAGACATTATGAGGAACATTTTGTCTGTGTCAACCAAGGTGTGTGTACAATTAACTGGGATGGTTTTACTTGAGTTCAATGCAAGAGAATAATTAAGCAATTGCCTAGAAATATTTAGCTGAAATGTGAATTTCCCCCTAATACAAATACTTGATGTCTTTAATTGGCTTGGTAAAAAACTTCAAAACTAGGTTCTAACTGTGGCATAGAGAAATGTGTCAGAGAGGAACATCAATACTACTGTGCCCCTTTTTCCCCTGAAGCCATTTATACACATTTATTCAGTATATAAAATCCCCTTTGCAGAATCAACCAGCTCTGCATACTGTTTCTAGAACAAACACTGTTTCTTTTCTGCACAGAGAATGTAAAATGCACAGTATGGCATTAACATTTGATTATGGCATGACAGTAGCATTCTTAATAAATTAAACAATACATTAATTGCACTTTAAAGAACATTGTAAATATCTAAACCCAAATGTTGTAAATACTGTTACATGACAAATTGCCAGTCAATCAAGTTGACAATTTACATTTACACTTATGACATTTAGTTGGCATTCTTCCTCAGAGTGAATTGAGTGGTTAGAAGTGTCCATTCAGAAAATAACCCTCTAGCTATAGTGAATAGACTATAGATATATCTCCAAGCTTACATATTCTCAAATTTCAAAGTTAGATATTCTCAGATATTCTCAAAGTCAGCAGAGACGCACAATACACAATAAGTAGAGGCTTACACTACACTATGCCGGAATGTCAAAGAAATGAAAATAAGGCATTTAAGTACAATCACTAGCATAAAGATTAGTGCTGAATTTAGTGCTCTTGAAAGAGATGGCTCAACATTTTAACAGCAAGTGAGAGCAAGGAATATTAATCTGTTTAGTGAGGCATTTGAATTTTGAAGGGTACTTCTTGGTACAGATCAGGTATTGACCATTGCTTTCAGGTGACTATGGGAGAAAAGGTTGAATTCACCAAATTTGCACAGAAATGCACGAACCATTTACCACAAGGAGGCAAGAAAGAAAACCGTTCATCCACAGTGACACCAAGGCTTTATGCTACAGTAGCTGGACTTACCAGAGAGTTCTTGAAGAAGAAAGCAAGATTGTGGTGAGGATCCGTACTTCCTGGAATATACAGCAGATTAGTTTGCCAGGGGTAAGCTTACGCTGGTGGGCTGCCATCCATATGACGTCATTGTGACATGCTGAGGTACAAATAGAAATTTAGATGTGAGAGTGTCTCCCTGATCTTCAATGATCAGGACCACTACAGAGCAGGTAATATGTGGATGGTGGGTCATTCTCAGCACTGCAGTGAACACTGACATGACGGTGGTGTGTTTGTGTGTGTTGTGGTGGTACGAGTGGATCAGAGACAGCAGTGCGGCTGTTTTTCATACTCTGTTCCTGTATGGTCAATGGATCAAAATGGACAGTGAGCATAGAACTAAGGAGGTGGTCATAATGCGTTATAGTTGATCAATGTATAGTACAAAGAGAATCCATGAGAGGACATTATTGTACCAAAGGAATAATTGTAGGGTAAAAACAGACATTGTGGCACACTGTTGATAGGACTGCCCATGCAAGTTGTGCACAAATCATTGATCTTAAGAGCTGGTAATTCCAAGAGGATCTTGTGGTCAGTCGTATCAAAGGCTGCAGAGGAATCAAGAATATGCAGAATTTTTGACAGTTTGGCAGCTCTTGTAGTGGAGCTTGTGGAGCTTCTCTGAAAGTGCAATGAGGGTAGTTTATGAAGAGTGTGCTGGCTTGGACCCAGATTGGTTGCAGTGCTAGACATGGATAAAGAGTGAGAGACGGTTGGTTGTCCAAGAATTGTCTGGTTGTCTGTAGTTTTCGAAGGCTGATTTGTCTTTTGTTGACTTATTTAAGATGGAGATCACTCTAACAGGCTTCAAAGGAGATCTGTTTAAGATCATTGTGATGAAAAGAAGAATGTCCTGAGCAGTCATCTTGATTGAATGGGGTCTAGTGGACAGGTTATTGAATTATTAGTGTGAGACGCTTTAGCCAGACAACACATTTAGAGTAATATGGACATGGACTTCACATGTTTTTTTACATGTTTATTTACATGTTTATTTACATGGTGTCTAACTACATAAAAAAAACCCATATACTAAAACTGCACTGCAGTGACACTGATGTTGTGGTAATTTGTTAGTGTGCGTTTTCCTGGTACATAATTGTTTGGGTACAACCTATATATAAGTACAGGAAAGACTACTGAACCAAACCAAAAGCTCCCCAAGCATAAGCAAAAGTTAACTTACAGTTTTCTGACTAGAAACATGTTTATTTTTAGGTTCAAGAAGCTTTGGTATGCTGTTACCACATTACCTGCCATTCCGGGATGCAGGAGAAAAAAAAGAGGATACACAGCCTGTAATTAGGTGCAGTCTCTCAGTACTCGCAGATCTTTTTTTTTCTGAAAAGAAAACTGCCTCAATTCCCCAGAAAACACCTAGCCCCCTGTGCCCACTATACTGTCATACCAGAAATGGCTACGAGACTTGATTGGATGATATAATACTAAACCGAATCTCACAAATGCAAACAGTTCCAAATGGAGTTATGAAATCATTGACGTTTGGTAGTAGGACCTCACTTGAAAAACTTTCTATAAATATAAAGTTACAGTTTAATTTTACCATTGTATTTACAATTTCCCCTTTTCTCAGTCCTGTCCTTTGGTCATGCTGCTGGTTTTCTTACTTCCTCTCATCATGTATCATCTTCTCATACTCCACCATACTTGAACTCTGTGGTGTGACCTGACAAAAGACAACATAGAAATTAAAATAACGAACATGAAAGTGTACATTTACAGCATTTAGCTGACCTACAAGGTTATTCACATTACAGAGGTGGGTCAGAGTTGTGGTGGGAGTCTTGCCCAAGGACTCCTTTTGGTGTAGCGCAGCATAGTTGCCCAGACTGGGAATTGAACCCCAGTCCCAAATGGTGCAACAGCTCACTGGTGGTATTATATGTTGTGCCACACCAACCACAAATGTATACATGAAAGTGGTTCCCTGTTCCTTAGGACTCTAAAACGTAGGACTATATAACTTGTTAGGTAATTGGTTTTGGAAAAGGGGTGCATATCTTAGAGTCAGTTTCCAGTCCAGATGCAGGTTTGTCATGAAGAACTCATTAGAAAAGAACTCATCATGTGCATAGATGGTGGATTTTGTCACCCTTGCACCAAAATATTGTTACGTTTCTTATATAATTTGAATATGATAGTTGTTCCTTACATTGTGTTAATGAATAGATCAACAGGAATGCTGCAAAATTATTGAAATAAAATATTTTATTGAAATTCATTAGAAAGATTTTCTGTGGAAATTGTGCAAGAAGAATTTCATTCAGTGAAATAGGTTGTGAAGTAGGCATTTGTGTGTGAGGCACACTTGTCGGATAAAGAGGAAAAAAAAGAGAGAATAATGAAAGACTGAAAGATTGAGTACAAACATCTCTGTACGCACAGCAATTTATGTCAACCCCACTTTTAAAATAAAGGTCACCCGAGAGGTTAATTAGTACTGTCTTAATGTAATCTATCAGCAGTGAGTTGCTTTTCTGTATCTGACAGCTCCATTATGGAGCCAAACACAGATGACTATGCACATTCTCAGCTTTGACAAAAGAGATAATAAATACAAATGATGCTGAACATTATTCCAGTTAATGCAGCTTAAATTTCAAATTAGCATGAACTGGAAAGAATTACTATGAAGATGTAGGGTTAATGACCTGCAGTCTGTACTGTATACTGCTTGCGTTGTAAGCTGTGAAAAGGTGAAAACCATCTGCTGTTTCCAAAGTCATCCTTTTACACCCCAATCCTGATATCCCCACTCATTGTCTACCACCCAGAGTGAAGACATCTGGATGACCACAGTAGCAGTGCAGTGCAAAATTACTTCATGATTTATCGCTCATGCTCTCTGCAGTCCTGGAGAAGCCAAATCGTTCTCTCATACTAACAATCAGCTTATTTTTCAGATCAAACTGCTGTCGTCTGCACTGGTCATATGCTGTAAGTGTGTTACTCATACCAAATCGACAATTTTGATTGTGGTTTGGGCTTATTTGTCATACATATTCTTCACAAAAAACTCTCTAATGCCTAATGTCCTTGGACGTTTTTGCAAAATAATGCTGCATGAGATTTCAGTAATCACTCACTCAAGCATGGACATGATCTTTTAGAAAAAGAAATAATTTATCCAGCATGACGGCCCCTTTGACAGCCCCAGTGAGTACTGATTCATTTCTACCCATTCAAACTGCTTTCATCTGATGGAAAGAATAAATTCTAGAATAAAATCTAATTTGGCCTGTACCAAACATTTTAGGTCCAGCATGTATTAAATGTGCCCAATCTCCCAACCTGTCAAATTTCCCCCTCATGACTCTAAATTGATTGAAAGGTCTGCTATGTGAAGGGCTGTGTTAACGCATTTAATTTACCATGTCGACAGCAGAATGCAACCTTCTGCTCACATGGACCATCTCTTCCACCCCATTCCTCCCTTATCTTCACACACATGTATGCCCACATGCTTGACAGTTCACTGGGTGCTGCACTCATTTCTATTTAAAAGCATACCGTTTTATGGAAGATGTGAGAGGGGAGGTGATGCACCTGAGTGGCTGGGTGGTGAGTGGCATTTGTATTGCTGGTGGGTTCTCTGTCTGTCTCTTGCACCGAATGCCGATGAGCTCAGCCTCTGGGGCTCCGGCCGACAGCCTGGCCTTTTGGCTGAGGAGAAATCAATCAGACCGTCAATTGCCTCCAAAGAGCCATTATCCAGCTTGCCTCTCTGCTGGCCAAAACCCCCACATCCTATGCCTCTCTGTGCTCTTACCTACTGCTGGTGTCCCATTCGTGTCTAATGGATTCATGTTTCTATATGTAAACTAGAATTCAGTTTGTTATATAATGGGACGGGTTATTCAATTAGCTTATTTAATTATCTAGAACATACAATCTACACTTTGCTCTATTATTACATATTTATTTACACCTGAGTGTACCTACACAGATAGTGTGTAATAATTATCTGAATATCTGACACATGAAATTAAGTATTTGTCCATGAACATACACAAGCTGTGAAATCATACACATTCTTTTTCTTCTGGTATAGAATGTCTGATCTGGACTGTATCATCTTTTATAATTGTTTTTAACAGTGTTCACTCGGTTTCACTGCTATCACATCTTTGTTGTTTTGGAACGGCATCACTGTCTTTGCAACGATCATAAAATTACCATTAGAACTCTGTTTCTCTTCCACAGATCCCTCAGATTAGCTATGCATCAACTGCACCGGAGCTGAGCGACAATACCCGGTATGATTTCTTCTCCCGAGTGGTGCCACCTGATTCCTACCAGGCTCAGGCCATGCTGGACATCGTCACGGCCATGGGCTGGAACTATGTCTCCACGCTGGCATCGGAGGGGAACTATGGTGAAAGTGGTGTTGAGGCCTTTGTTCAGATCTCTCGGGAAACTGGTAGGTAAACTAGTTAATAAACTGGAACTCTTTCTGTGCTCTGACCATGTGTCACATTAGCTGCTCTGAGATTTGTGGTACATGGTAACGTGACACAAAAGGAATACGATTGCTTTATTGGTGGTTGGTTTTGGTCATGATTTTTGTAGTTTGCCTCATACTGATGTAGCACCGTTGTCCTCAAATGTACCTGGCAAAATCCCTTTATATAGAAGGGAAGGTGGGCTGAATCTGAATCTGATGAGCTATGCATCATGCAGGCTCATTGTAGTCAGCCTTTTCTCTGTTTGTTGAGCGCTGTCGACACACGGCATTTCAGAAACTGGATAGATCACATGGTCTGACAAAAAGATGATAGAGCATTTGCTGTCTCAACAGAAGATGCCTTGAAGTGCCAGTCATTTTGAAGAAATGCAGACATCCTACTTTTAGGACAGTCTGAAACGCTGCAGGTTTATCCATTCCTGCTTCCCATATGTCCACTCTTAGAGACAGTGTGTGAGACAAGTGCTTTACTGCATCAGACGGAGCATATATTGTCATAGTGTTTTTGAATATTTAGCCATCTGGAAGGATCAAGGAGGAAGAGAAATATGTTATGTCATTTTCTACACAGTTTCTACAATAATTATAGAAATTAAAAGTTTATTTAAAATGTTGCATTACCTGTTAATAATTACAGCCATCTTTTACACAGTTCCTTCATTTCCATTGTCTCAGAAGTATCTGAATAAACAGTTATACTTAGGAGGATTATTTTTAATCTTGGATGAAAATCCTTCGCAGTCAATGACTGCCTGCAGTGTGGAAAACATGGGCATCACCAAATGTTGAGCTTCCTCCCTTGAGATGCTTTTACTGCCTTTACTGCATCAGCCTTCAGTTGCTTGTTTCTGGGTCTAGGCAGGCTTTTGTAAATGTTTCAATGCAGTGTCCTGCAGTTATGTTTCTGTTATGTGTTACCAATGATTTGAAATGTTTAAAAACATAGATTTTTACAATGATACATCTGCCTTCTTGATTTTCCTTGAATAGACCAGATGTTGTGAAGGAATTGTGAAAGAATTATTTTACATTAGTCGATCTATGTGTTCTCTGCATGTCTTTTTTGTGGTGCTGACCTAGCCAGTGCATTTCTTCATTTTTGTTTTTTTCTTTGCCACTCCTAGTTTCTGCTATCTTTATGATAGGTTTGCTTTTCATTTCTTCCTTATGATGACCTCATTCATTTGCTTTGTTATCTCTTTGGACCACACACTGAGGTATCACACTGACCACGCAATCAGGTAATTGTCTTATCTTTTGAGCCTGTGAAAATGGAGGGACGGTGTATAAAAATTTATGTAATTCCTAGATAGTTAATGCAGTACTTTGCAGTCTGCACTTCAAATGTGTCCTGATTTTACATCTTAAATGTACATTCACTGTGGTGATATACAGTGGCCAAATTACAAATAAAATGTCACCATCCATCTCCATCTCTCTCTCTCTCTCTCTCTCTCTCTCTCTCTCTCTCTCTCTCATATATATATATATATATATATATATGAGAGAGAGAGAGAGAGAGAGAGAGAGAGAGAGAGAGAGAGAGATGGAGATGGATGGTGACATTTTATTTGTAATTTGGCCACTGTATATCACCACAGTGAATGTACATTTAAGATGTAAAATCAGGACACATTTGAAGTGCAGACTGCAAAGTACTGCATTAACTATCTAGGAATTACATAAATTTTTATACACCGTCCCTCCATTTTCACAGGCTCAAAAGATAAGACAATTACCTGATTGCGTGGTCAGTGTGATACCTCAGTGTGTGGTCCAAAGAGATAACAAAGCAAATGAATGAGGTCATCATAAGGAAGAAATGAAAAGCAAACCTATCATAAAGATAGCAGAAACTAGGAGTGGCAAAGAAAAAAACAAAAATGAAGAAATGCACTGGCTAGTGCATTTTGCATCCCGAAAGCTACGACTGACATCTGAAGTGATAGAAGCATGTGGACCAATGTAAAGCAGTATTATAGGTATTTGTTGACAGATATGCTCACAAATATCACCAAATTTACATAGAGTAATATCCAGCATGCTAAGGACTAAGACACTGTTACACTGGTATTCCTATAGTGTTTTCTAAATTGTTCAGGCATAATTTTTTCTGGACTTATCAATTTGATAAATTTTTCACTGCTGTTGGTTCAAGACCAGGGCCACAACAGAATTGCACACTGTTGTAATTTATTAAGAGGAAGGGGAGGGAACATGGGGGCTGTAATGAAGCATGTGAACATAATTATGGGGACAGGTTTGGTAATGGACTTGCCAACCCGCCCCTCGCGCATACACAACTGTTTGCCAAGAGAGGGGCATTGTAATGAAATCATGCTCCCCTTATGCTATGTGATTGATTTATTATTGCAGCATACCACACTTGCACTCTTGTAGACACCGGGCCTCTGCATTAATTATGTTGTAATTATGGAATTAAAATTCATAAACTGAGCCATGCATGTGAGCGATTAACTGTTTGCACCATATCTCCAGGCTCATTAAGACAGAGAGAGAGAGAGAGAGAGAGAGAGAGAGAGAGAGAGAGAGAGAGAGAGGGGAGAGAGTGTGAGAGAAAGAGACAGAGAGGAGAGAGATATAGACAGAGAGACAGAGAGAGAGAGAGAGAGGAGAGAGAGAGAGAGAGAGAGAGAGAGAGAGAGAGAGAGGGAGAGAGACAGAGAGGGAGAGAGAGGGAGGGAGGGAGAGAGATAGACAGAGAGAGAGAGAGAGGAAGAGAGAGAGAGAGAGAGAGAGAGAGAGAGAGAGAGAGAGAGAGAATCCATATCTGAATGTAGTTGTGCATTAACGTCTGGTGTGTGTCTAAATATGTAGCTGTCTTTATGAAGAAGAAAGGAAAGTGTGGGTGTTGTTGAATCTATTTTGATGCTCTTTGTTTTAGAGCTCTCCAGTATTTATATCAAAGGAGAATGTGCCATACTCTAAGCAATGTTTCATGCTCAAAAAAAAAAAATGCAGAAGTTTCTGAATACAGTTTAAGATGGGGCTTTTTTCAAAACCCACATGCTGAAAAAAAGTTTATACTACTTCTGATGATGCTAGTAAGCAATAAAACAAATAAATTTTCATTTATTTAATACACAGTGCTTTGAATAAGTATTCATTTAACCTTTCCATGTGTTTTCATATTAGACCCACAAACATAAATAGATTTTTGGGGGATTTTATGTGATAGAACAACACAAAGTAGCAAGTATTTGTGAAATGAAAAGAATGATACATGTTTTTTTCTTTTTTTTTTTTTACAAATATAAATATGGAAAGTGTGTTGTGCATTTGTATTCAGCCCTAGGTCAATACCTTTTAGACCAACTACAAAGGTGTATGTGTCTTCAAGCTTTGTACACCTAGAGGCTGAAATTATTGCCCATTCTTTTCAAAATAGCTCAGTCAGTTTGGATGGAGAGCATCTGTGAACAGCAAAAAGACTTGCCACAGATTCTCAATGGGTTTTAGGTCTGGACTGGGCCACTCTAACACATGAATATGCTTTGCTCTAGATCATTCCATTGTAGCTCTGGCCGTTTAGGGTTATTGTCCTGCTGGGAGGTGAACCACTCTGAAGTCTTTTGCAGCTTCTAACAGGCTTTCCTACAGGATTGCCTTGTATTTAGCTCTGTCCATCTTCCCATCAACTCTGACCAGTTTTCCTGTCCCTGCCGCAGAAAATCATCCCCACATAATGATGCTGCCACTACTATGTTTAATGCTGGGGATGGTGTGTTCAGGGTGTAGCAGTATATTGTCAAGAAGTTTAAGTTTAGGCTTGTGGGAAACTGCAAATAGGATTTCTTACGGCTTGCTTGCTTCTTGTCACTCTTCCATAAAGGCCAGATTTGTGGAGTACATGACTAATATTTGTACTTTGGACAGATTCTCCCATTCTGGTTCTCTGATTCTCTGTTTCTTCCAGAGTGACCATGGCCCCGTTGGCTGCTTCTCTATTTAGTGCTCTCCTTGCCCTCCTCCTGGCTGTCAGTTTAGATGGGTGGCCAAGTCTTGGTAGGTTTGCAGTTGTGCTATACTCTTCCATTTTCGGATACTGGATTGAAAATTGCTTTGTGAGATGTTCATAGCTTGGGATATTTTTTAAAACCTAAACCTGCTTTATGCTTCTCCACAACTCTGTCCCTGACCTGTCTAGTGTGTTCCTTTGTTTTCATGATGCTGTTTGATCACTAATGTTCTCTAATAAACCTCTGAGGCCTTTACAGAACAACTGTAGTTATACTGAAAATAAATTATACACTGTTATTCATTTGGCGACTTCTGAAGCAATTGGTCACACTGGGCTTTATTTAGTGGTATCAAGGTACAGGGGGCTGAATACAAATATACACCACACTTGACTCAGATTTTTACTTGAGAACTATGTATCATTTTCTTTTTACTTCACAAATACTTGCTACTTTGCGTTGGTCTATCACATAGAATACATTTGAGTTTGTGGTTGTAACATGAAACAATGTGGAAAAGGTCTGTACTTTTTCAAGGCACTGTATAATAGTACATTTCATGATTTATTTTATTATAAACTATAATTATCTTACTATAATTATAATTATCTCTAAATCTATATGTATTTATAAATGTATTTTAGATCTTTGATAGACTCATTATTAACATTAATCAACATCATACAATTACTTTAGGTCTAGAGGTGGTGTTATTTTTTATAATATTGAAGCCAATATTATAATATTGAGTATCAACTGATACAAATTCACTTTTTAAACTTAACTTTATACTTTTTAAAATATAGATAAGAATCTGTTATCTGATCAGCATCTATTGAAATTAAATTAGTCTATTGTGCTCAAAGTAAATGTCTGTGCAATACTTTTATTTTTAATCCTGCTCCCACCTGCTTTCTGGAAGAGTGAAAGAAAACCAAACTTTAGCTGAGTTTCTACACACATTTAAATAGAATTAAATAGATTAGATCTTGAATATAATAGATCTTGCAGATGCAGCTCCATAGGTGAGAAGTGAGAAGTGCAGTTAAAGGGTTTGGTTGTTAGTAGTCACAGCTGGCTGTTACCATACCAATGCTGAACCAGACCATTTAAGGTGGAATAGGTTAATTTCGAGAGTCTCAACTGCATGTCAGATATTGAATACAGTTGCAAAGCGGGGTACTTAAGGTCGCATCATGCTAATAGCCACTGACTCTATAATGTAACTGCAGCACTATTGAACAGCTTTTCCATTAGCAAAAAAGGAGTAGGTCAGCTTTTAAAAATCAAGGCCATCAGATAAATTTAATATAAATTTAATTAAATACTCTCATAAATCCAGGATTTTGCACCAAGATGGCAGAGTATTAATTCATTTAGCCATCCTAAGGTTAACTTACCTATCGTCCTTGCAGCTTTTTGGCAGGAGCCAGTCCTTCTGCATGCACATTTCAACAATATGTATGTCAGTCCGTCGGTAACTGAAAATACTTATTCTAGGCCAGTCTACTAGGTGGTCTGGCAAAAAAATAGTATTTCTCATACTTTACTATTTGTTTTTTTTTAACCAGAACCCAAAGATAAATAAAAAATAGCGTGAATGAAACTGTGTACCCTTAGTCTACTTTACTGACTGTACTGATCAACAGATCAGAACATCAGAACAAGAAGCTATTATTAGAGTGTAATCTATATATACATAATGTTTTTTTTTCTAAGCAGCAGTAATGATGAATAATGCCCATTTTCTACAGTATCCAGCAGCACAAATACAAGTACAGTACCAGTCTCTTCAACCTTTAAAGGAAAACGTTAAGAAATAATGTGCCTGCCAGTCCTGTAAAAAACAAACATAAATGATTTGTGCATTTTAAAAAAAACATGACCAATAGACAATTGTTTTGTAGTAGTAGGGATTTTGTCTATTTTTTGTTATAAACAAAATATTTTGGTTCATACAATATATTTTAATAGTGTTGGATATATACACCATATTGAGGTTTTTAATCAAAAGCACCTGTATGCAGCCCACATTTCAAATTCTCACAGTAGTGCTCCCAAACCTAGTATAAAACCTTCCCTAGACAGTAGAGATACTTATTCCATATGACACATTACCCCAACAAAAGCATGACAAACTCTTGATTTAATAATCTTAATACCCTTGATTTCAAAATGAATGAGAAGGTGTCTCAATAATTTTGTCCCTATAGCACGTTGTATTAAAGGATATGATTTTAATATCAATATCGAAAGAAGGAGCCACGTTATGTAATCTATAATACATTATATATTAATACATAACACATCAGTCAGTGTGTCGAAACTTTGACTGGCACTGTGCATAATTTCCCCCTAGTCCCACTGTATGAGTTGTGCAATCTGTCATTCTGAGATTTGTCATGTGTGTGATTTATCTTGCAATGTGCTTGTATGAACTGCCAGTCTCTTCCCTTCTGTTTGTATTTGTTATGATACATACATGAATCTTGGATTTTTTAAGTGTATGTACTAGATGGATGGATGTGAGATTGTACCATGGCCTATCATACTGCCTATCACTGAGCTCCGAAAGTAACTCTGTACCACTTGAAATTAGCTCTCCCAAGATAATCACGAGTAGCAGAGCTGTATATCCCATTTGCTCTTTGCTGAGCTGGCTGTTGTAAACCGTGTAGCACAGAATCAATTAGCCATACCTGCAGTATCGCCACAGGTAAAGCGTGTGCCCCTCATTCACCGTCCCCCACAGACTTTTAGGAGACTCACATTCCCCCCATGTTAAAGGTACTTAATGAGCCCTTAACTGCCACTGGGAAATCAAGCCCTGTTCAAGGGGCTGCATAAATGGAATATACAGTAGAGCCTTTCTGCAACGCTGCTGGTAGAGTGGAAATCTTCCCCCTAGATGCAAAGTCACTGACCTCATTGGCTGGGATAAGCTGTCATGGATTAAGAAGGCATTTACATAATGTTAAAGAGAAACCAAACTCATCCTTACCAAGAACCACCTAATTTGAGCCTCCATTCTCTCAGAATGTGTGGAATGTTTAACAACCGTGTAGAAGAGACGTCTTCAAATAATAATTTTCGGAGCCTGGTAATCCTGTTAGGTTAGATTAAATATTTCAGACCTTCTTTCCTTCCTTTTCACCTTTGAAGTTTTGAAATATTTTTATCCAGTCTCTTGCACCTTCTCTTTTCTCTCCATCTGCAGAGAGTCCCAGTCGAGCAGTTTCTACGGCAACCCCTCCCATCTACTAAATTAGATGAACTGCTTTTGGGCAAAGATTGTTTAAGGATAGTCTCCTGCCCAACCATAGAGGGCAGCAAAACTCAGATAGTATCAGTGCAACAGCTGCCACTGCAGAAATGGAAATTTATGCCCAACACTACCATTTTTTGGACAAATTTCATAGAAGTAAGCATTTCTTTATTTGTGCATCAAAAGTCTACATCCACCAAGGGAGAGAGAGCAAAAGAGACACAGAGACAGAGAAGTACATCTCCCAATGCTTCACTGTAAACAATGTGTTGAAATTCTTCATGTCAGTGGTCTCAGATATGTCTCAGTGTATTAATGTAATCAAGATGTCTGCAAACCATTTCATACAACTCACCTGAACAGGTGTTACTGCGTAAAGGCTCAGCTGATTACACAGAGCATGGCCAGGCTTTATTTTAAGGGTGAACAGACCTAAGTCATGTTTAGCTGTAGCATCATTAATCACAGCATTCACCCCATGGGAAGATTACCAACAAAAGTTTTAAAAGGTTTAATTATGAACCACAATAATTGATTTTCACTTGAATGAGTTAAAGATTTTTAATGACATCATAGCAGGGAAGGCATGGGTTCAAGGACTGTAGCAGTAACTGATGCCACAATTTACCACGGTATGAAAATGAATATTCACCTCCTTTCTTTCTTTAGACCATCTGGTAGACAACTGGCATCACACACCATGGAAATGGCAGAGAGAATCAAGACTGATATCAAAAAAGTAACTAAAGTCAGCAGCTTGGCATTATGTTGAATATTCCATCATATATGAATATTCCAATCGTAAAATGCACTAATGAATCTCCGCTACATATGCACTGTGTGCCCATTTGATAACCTCTGTCTTATAAACAGACACACTTTGAGAAACACTAAAAGAACAGCCATTTTCATGTCTTTAATGGCTGACTGTGTGTGAGTTGAAGATATTGACAGAATAAATTTTGTGTTCCATTCTGGTAATCGTTTACTCTACTCAACAGCATGTCTCACTATTTTCATTACTGAAAGACAAAATGCTTCCTCATCAGTCAACTACAGCAATAAAATCCTGATTTAACAGTAATGTGTGATTAATAATAATCTTGCAAATAATAATCTGGTTTCTTCCCCCTTTTATTTTGTTCAAACACAAGCACAGTTTAATATATTGTTTAGTGATGATGTTTTTGAAGATTTTGTTGAAGTTCTTCACAAAAATATGCTAGAAGCTTGGCACACCTGTTTTTAGGACGTTTCTCCCATGTTTCTTTGCAGAACTTCTCCATCTCCATCAATTGGATGGGGAGCATCTATTTGTAGATATCTATTAAGTTTAAGTCTGGGCTCTGGCTGGGTTACTCAAGGACATTCATAGAGTTGTCCCAAAGCCACTGGTTTGTTATCTAAGCTGTTTGCTTAGGGTTTTTGTCCTCTTTGAAGATGAATCTTTGTCCCAGTCTGAGGTCCAGAGTGCTCTGGAGCATGTCATCATCAAGGATGTCTCTGGACATCACTGCAGTCATCTTTCCATCGACCCTCCCAGTTCCTGCTGCAGTAAAACATCCCCACAGCATGATGCTTCCACTACCATCCCCCACTGTAGGAGTGATATTGGTTAGGTGATAAGCAGTGCTTGGTTTCCTCCAGACTTGATTCTTGCCATTCAGTCCAAAATGTTCAATCTTTTGTTTCTCATGGAATGAGAGTCCTTTAGGTGCCTTTTGGCAAACACCAGATGAACTGTCCCTTTTACTGAGGAGAGGCTTCTGTCTGGCCACTCCATCACACATGCCTGATTTGTGTAGTGCTACAGAAATGGTTGTCCTTCTGGAAGGGTCTCCTCTCCACAGAGCAACATTGGAGCTCTGTAAGTATTACTGTTGGGTTCTTGGTCACCTCCAATACTGAGGCCCTCCTACCACAATCACATGACTCAGGGCGGTGAGCACCATGAAGACTCCTGGTGGTCCCAAAGTTCTTTCATTGATGGACTAAAGATGCCACTATGCTCATTGGTACCTTCAATGCAGCAGACAGTTCTCTGTACCCTTCCCCAGATCTGTGTCTCAATCCAATCCTATCTCAGAGGTCTACAAACAATTCCTTAGACATCATGACTTGGTTATTGTTCTGACATGCACTGTCTAAAGTCCAGGACAACAGACTCACAACCAGTTTCTATCCATAAACCATCAGGCTTGTAAATGACTGTAACACACTGACCCTTACCATCACTCTGACTGAGTGAACACAAAACACACACACACACACACACACACACACACACACACACACACACACACACACACACACACACACACACACACACATAATACAAATACTGCACATGCAACTTTACTGCCATACTATTTTAATATTCTGTTTCTGTCTTTCAATCTGTTCCAACCTTTATTCTGCTCCCTCGCTCTACTCTGCCCCGTGGTCACAGCTCCTCCTTAACTCTTCTGTCCCTTACTCTCTTCTTGAAGTCTGCTTAGTATTAAATGAAGATCAAATTTCAATATGTTTAAAAATATTTAAAAGAGTTCATGGGGTATCCTAATTTTTTTCACATTGTACTTTTGACATCCTATAATGTATCACATTTTGTCATTCAACTAAATATATTGTGATATGATTTTTTTGTCCATATTGCCCAGCCCTAGGTTATTCTGTCAAAGATTTTGTTAAAACCCTTGATATCCAATATAAACCTATATACATAACTGACCTCTGTAACTGTATTATGCACTCACGTCCCCCTTCATCATTTGTAAACGATGTAGTGTTCTCATAGTGCAGGACAGTTAAACACTCTTCTTGGGCTTTTGCAAGAATCTTGCCAATGCACTTGTCTGTCGGGTAGTGGAACTAAATGCTTCTGAATAATTGATTTGCCCTGGTATAGAAAGACAGTCACTATCAAACATCTTCAAAAACACACAGTGTGTGTACTGATACTGGCCAGTTCTCTACATACAGTGTCAGTCTAGAGCATGAACTGAAAATATTTTTCAAAGTGAATTGAATGATTTACCAACGCACAGTATTGATCGATAGACGCTTTATGCTGCTCTATTGTGCAATACCAGAATACAGTTATTCCACTGTACATTTTTTTACTCTGCTCACTCTTTTTTTCCTGAACTTGTATTTTCTGTGTTCTGATTTGTTCATGGCTCCTTTGTTTTATTACACCCTTTATACCCAGGCAATTAAGGTGGTCCTATGTTTCTATAACCATGTACATCCTAGTAAATTACTCCATACGTTATTTATTCCTATTAATAAGTGACCTTTCATTTACCTCAAGTATGACTAGAACATTAGTGGACACTAGAAATAGAGGAGGTTATCAGCTTTATCAAGGCTGAATGATGGTTATTCCAAATGTAGTAGATCATGTTTGGTGGCTGACATTTGCTTAGAGTAGTTTTGTACTTAAGCTACAAGGGCAAAAAAATACATGAATGTCATTCAAAAATATTTCTGGTATGACCAAACAAGATATTTTTTTATTTTAAACTAGACAAAGTAGTGCACATTTATGAATTCACAGAAAGGTATTTTAGAATAAGTGTAGATTAGAGCTGGCGCTACATTTTGATTCACAGATGGGTAGTACATCCCCTGGTTATTTGGAGGAATTAACAGATTTTTCAACATCTAATTGTGCTGTGTCATTATGCTTTCATTTAAGCCAGCTTTCTCAAGCACAGATCCTAGAGGACTACAGTTTAAGATTTTTCCTGCTCTGGCACACCTTCTTAAGTTTATGAACTGTAATATATACTGTATATTTGGAACAACACTGGATTTGCTTTGAAGTAGTGCTGTGCTTTATAAAGTACAATATTGCACAGATTTCTTATTTAAAATTCAGCAAGGATTTCTGGAAAAAGTCCTTGTCCTAGCAATTTACTTAACTTTTTTATCTTTTTTGTGACTAGACTGGCTTATTTGTTATTGTTTTTTGTGTTCACCAGTGTCAAATGGAGAATGATAGGTTGCACATTTGAGTCTGAGTATCTCTCGAGATCTTTTGTTAATGCTCTGAGATTTTCCTTGTCACTTTGCCTTTGGCTTGCTCAAAAGATGCCTGGACTTCCAAGAGAAGAGGCTCTGTAATTCCAACACCCATTGTGATAAGCATTTTAGAAATAAAATACTAATTAGAATTGAATTGAACATAAATTATATTACTGAAAAAAACCCACACACATAATAATAATAATAATAATAATAATAATAATAATAATAATAATAATAATAATAATAATAATAATAATAATAATAATAACAACAATAATAACAATAATAATAATAATAATAACAATAATATTAATAATAATAATAATAAATAATGGGCTAGTCTCAAAAACATCAAACAATTAATATAACAAGTAAAATAAATAAAATAAAAAGAAGACTAAACCTCAGCAGTTGTCATACCAAGTTCAAAGTAATCCTTGCTTGCAGC